>JAXQQM020077764.1:0-252167 GCA_034641835.2 Pinus albicaulis
CCAATGCACCCAGTGAAGGAATGTGGTGAAGGATGTGCATCGAATCGATGCCACTGATCAGGTGTTCGTATGCAGTCATTACCTTGTCTAAGTCCTTGGATAACTTATCCTTGGACTGCATTTTCATACGGATTTGGACTTTGGCATCTTGCATGTGAATCCAGTCCTTCTTTGGCAAACGTTCAGGAGCCTGAGGGTACTGCACTGTCCAGTCCATCATTTTTTCCAAGGCAGCTGAGGCCTCCTTTAGCTGCTCGTGCTTTTGCTTAGTCTCCGTTTGGGCTCTCACCAATGGGGTGACTGTTTGTTTTATGGTAAACATTTCCCCATACACTTTCCTCATGGTAGCCTCTAATATATCGAACTCCTTTCTAACGGTAAGTGGAACTTCATTGACAGGGGGTGTTTTGTTCCGGAGTTGCAGAACCTCCTCTCTTAATGCCGTCCTTTCTTGTTCTACCCTTTTCTCCCGTTGCTCTGCTTCCTGTAGCCTATTTTGTAGAGAAACGATCTCCCTACTCATTCTGTTCACATTCTCTTCTGTGGCCATAGCAAAGGCTGTCCCAGCCGATGCTATCATCACGGGATTAGTCCTAGTATCAAGGACTATGTCTTTTTCGGTTGCGAATGTGGATGCGGCAGAGGGATTTTGCGCCAGGTATCTTCTTTTCTCCTACCGGATTTTGAAGGAGATTTTTTCGAACGTGAGCCTGGTGAGGTCGAATACCTCTTCCTCTTTCCCCTGGGAGGAACTAACATCGGAAAGCGTGGCTCATGTACTGCCTAGAGGTACCTCAAGGGGAGATACCTCGATATTCTCCAACATTTCATCCTCCTCTTCTTTCTTCTTCTTTTCTTCCTCTTCTCTTTGTAGGCATTCGCTTCCACCTTTTCATGTTCTCTCTTCCGTTTGAGCTCTGCTTCTCGGCTATTTCTTCCTGTTCGGCCTTCCTTTTACATTTAATCCCACTCACAGCGCCTTGCCTCTTTCTTTTTCTTCGGTGGTCGCCTTCCGCTTGTCTAACTCTTTCGAGTTCCTATTCTATTTGTACAAAGACTCTTTTTCTCTCGTTTTCCTTCTTTGCCTCCTCGCCCGTTTCTTCTTCTATTCTACCCCTTAGGGCTCTTCTTGCACTTATCCTCATCCTCTTCATTTTCTTCCCCTGGAGAAACCCGAAGACATTTGGAAACAGACCTCTTGCATGAGCATTCTGTCTGTGACAAAACGAGGCATAGCATGTGGGGCCCTGAATGAGCCAAAGAATCGGATGAATGTATATTCGGCGAAAGGGAACCAATGCGCCACTTTTCTTAGTGTCTCCATGGCTCGCCAAGACATGCAAGGAGCGTCTTGGCCGAATAATTTTCTTTATAGAGCGGGGATGAACACTTGGGAGATCGGCTCTATGTCTTGTTTATACCTGGATTCCCAAAACACCTTGGTTTGTAGATGAATTGCACGGGTCTGTTTAGGATCCCATTTATGTACCCATCCCTCAAAGTGCAACCTCAAACAGATGGCGTCCAATAAATAAGAGGCCATATAGAATTCAGAAGGCATTCCTTCATCTGGTACCAATGCCGAGGATAAATTTGTATGAATGGAGGTCATCAATATGCTAGCCCGGTTGAAATGGGTGCCGTGTGCTGTGACGTACTACATGAGAGTCGCCCATGTGCCGTTAAAGGTAGTGGCATTTGGGCGCCCGTGAAGTCTGCAAAGCATGGCAGCCAAAAATTTATATACTTTCTTGAGGCTCGCCACTGGATATTCCTGGTCTTTCTTGACCTTAAAATTCTCAGGCTCCTCCCACCATTGCCTTATAGTGTCAACTATAGGAACTGCATGAGCGATGGCCCATTCTTCTATGAAGTCTTCTTCTCGCTCAGGAAAAGAGTAATAAACATGGGCGTTTGAGCCTTTGAGCATTGCGAAAGCCTTGCCTTCACTGTCTCTAATCACAAACTTCTTAGGATCTGTTTTCTGTATAATCCAATCTATCATCTCTGGGCATGGGAATATAGCCAGATGAGCCCCTCCGAGATGTAGCTTGGACCTTTTAACCTGTAAGTATATCTCCCGATCCGAGAGGTCTTCTGGGAATTCCGTTCTGGCGACCTCTTGGTACACTTGGTACCAACGCATGCTGTCCGCTTTAGCAAATGTGCAAAGGGTATCTCGGTATATCGGGGGTGGGGACATTGGCATGTCCATCTCTACATCTTCCATTGCCAAGTGCTTGTCTTTCTTCCGGGACACTAGAGGTCCCATGTCGCTGGAATCTGAGAGGACAAGTACACACTCCAAGTCTGCTTCAAATTCACCTGTCATATTCATGAAAGAATCCCAATATAAGAAAGATGCCATGATGATACAAGACCAATTACAGTTTATCAATTATTTCAACTAGGACACAGGCAGAGCTGAATAAGTGGCCTACTGGGTCGTGGGGTCGCAGGTTGTAATAAAATGGCCAAGGTGCGACCTTGCGACCTTGCGACTAGGTCGCAGGGTCGCGGGGTCGCGGGTTGTGAGAAAATGATGAAGATGCGACCTTGCGACCTTGCGACTAGGTCGCGGGGTCACGGGGTCGCAAATTGCGAAAAAACGGAAATGCGACCTTGCGACCTTGCGACTAGGTCGTGGGGTCATGAGGTCACAAGTTGCGAAAAAATGGAAGGGATGCAACCTTGTGACCTAGCGACTAGGTCGCGGGGTCGCGAGGTCGCAAGCTGCGAGGAAACGGAGGGAATGCGACCTTGCGACCTTGCGACTAGGTCGTGGGGTCGCAAGTCGCGCTAGGGCTTGTCGGGGTTTTGGGCGCGCGTGACGTGAAGTTTTTTTTCCCTTTAACTGGAAAAACACAAGGCTAAATGGGTCTAGACAGAGCCAAGGGATAGCTTTTGGAGCAGGGCACAGGCCATGAGAGGCTGGATGAGAAACTGTGATGAGTTGAGTAAGTGGGGTGAAAACTGGAATCAGAAGAAAACCCTAAGCAATAAATGAAAACAATGGATGAGGTAAAGGGAAATTTAAAGGCTGAGGAATGCAGGGATTAGGCAAGAATAATCAAAAGAGGAAACAACAGGAGGAAAACGACAACTTACCTTGGAAAATCGCGCTCCATTCGACCTATCAGAGGCATTTTTTTCTATCCGCTGCATATGCAAAATGCGACCTAGTGACCTCCCATATATAAAAAGGTCACACGTGCGAGCATTTAATGAGGTCGCTAGGTCACAAGTCGGGTGATCAGAGAGGTATGCGACTTCGTGACCTTGCGACCTTGAGACCTCAGGGTCGCGGGGTCGTGGTTTTCCAACAATTTGAAGTTTGTGACCTAGCAACTTAGCCTTCTGGACTCATTACTTAGATTTTCTTTTTGTTCAAAGGGCTCCAAAAAATTTTGAAGTGGGTTTTTTTTTTTGGAGGGTGTTGTAGAGGCTACAACAAATGGCGATTCACTGGCCGAATTCAGAGTCTCTGCCGATGGTCGGTCTTGGAGGGGGGAGGGAGGGGCCTTCACTAGCTATTCTTTTTACCTTAAGGTCAACACTTCTATGCCTTCGTCACCTTGCAAGGTTGCCCGGCCTGCTAGCTTGTTGGGTGCTGGTAAACCGAATTTTATTTCTTCGCGCTCCCGGATTGGAAGAGTCAGAGAACTTCAGGCGGCTACAGGATCCGATACGATTATTTTGTCCTCATCGTGTTGCGTGCTCCACGCTGTGACGCAACCCCTGCTCCATGAGTCACCGGCTCTGCTAGCCACCTATAATATTTTGTTATACCAAAAGGTGGCTAAATATGTTTTGAGCCTTCCAAGGAACATTTTTTCATTACTAAAATTTGTTGGCTCTCGAAGACTCCTTGTAGGCCTCATGCCTCTGTCCAAAATCTTCATCACTTTCCCCCGTTAATTCTATTGATTTCTGTAAGAAACTGCCGAAAAAAACCATCATTTTTTCGCCTTTCTCCCACTCATAACTAACCTTCATTTACTCCCCCCTTTTCTCCATATTATTTCCCTACTTTTCATAAGTTTCTCCTTCCATTCATGAAAATCCTCCCCGACATGGTTTAAAACTTCTTTTTGAGTTGTGCCGAAACCCCCAAATCCATTTAAAACCTTGAAATTTTTCATAAAAAAACAAAGTTTCATTGCTATGGACCTAAGCCCCTTGGGCTAAGCCCTAAACCACTTCCCCACCATATGCTTTGGGTCCGGAACCACTTGCTAATATGTTAAGGTGCTAATCGCATCGGAAAGAATCAAAGACGCAAGTCTTTGCCATACTCCAAAAGTTCCGATTGCGATTAGCCTTGTCGCTTAAGACCCCCGATCATATTATTTTCATATAACCATGAGCCCGCCCTCGGTGCTTAAACCTTGTGAATATTTCATTTCCGACCCATTTTTCCTTTGTAAATTACAAAAAACCCCTCTTTTCCAAAGTTTTGATTTAATGAGCCAAAGTCACATGTGAAATATAAAATGGTTAGATCAAAAAGACCGATCGCGCAATCGCAATCGGGGAAATTTCAATGGGTTGATCGAAAAGACCGAGCCCATGAGCTCCGATTGCGATTAGGCCCTTATTATATATAAAGCCCCGAGCCTATCATTTTTCATACATCCAAAGGCCCCACGATCGGGTGCCCGTCCGCTTTGTATATATGTTTTTGCACCCCGATCCATAAAAAACTTTGTTTATTTCAAAAGTTCGGGTTTTATATAAAATACAAGGGTTTCTCCCCAATTCCATTCTCCACCGTTGATCTAGTCCTTTGATCCAACGGCTCGCGCTTAATCGCATCGCAAAGTTTCAATCGCGAGTTGTTGTGTGACCCCCGATTGCCGATCCCCCGATTCAATCCCACGACCATTGATCTAGTCCTTTGATCCAACGGCTCGCGCTCAATCACATCGCAAACTTTCAATCGCATGCGTTTTTGTTGCGCCCCCGATTGCCGATCCCCAATTCGATCCCGACCGTCCATCTTTTTCACGATCCGACGGCCCATCGCACACCCTTGCGATCCCTCCGATTCATTCCATGTCGTCGATCCGGGTCCTCGGATCAACGGCCGATGCTCAATCGCAAAGTGCTCAATCGCAAAGTTTCAATCGCATATTGTTGTGTGACCTCCCCGATTGCGATCCTCCGATTAAATCCGGGTCATCCATTTCCCGCCTATCCAACGGTCCTTATTCCCTCCGATCGCAAGTCTTACCGCCATTTCAAAGCCCTCCGATTCACTTTCCGCCGTTGATCCGATCTCGAGATCAACGGCCGCACTTAATCGCATCGTTGCGTTTCAATCGCACGCACTTACCCTCGCCACCCCGATTGAGATCCTCCGATTAGATCCGGGACCAGTCCCACGTGTCCGGATCGGACGGTCCAAAACCACCGCGCCTTATTTCTTCTCCCCGCTCACATTTTTTCCGTTTTTGCGCCGATCTCCACCGTTAGATGTTTTTATCCGATGGCTACGCTCCTCCCCCGCTATCCGAGGCGCTTTTAACCTATTTTCCGCGAGATTTCTTAATTTTTTTTTGTTTGATGCGGGTGTTCTAAATGGTTTTCCATTGTATAATGAAGAAATGCCAAGGATCGGGAATGACGATTCTCATGCCCTCGTTTCATTACGGAGAAGCCATTCACGGGGCTCTATTCCATGTCTCGTCGAGTACTCTATGAGTATTGATGCCGTAAATCCCAGTGCAGTGGTCCGCACATCGACAAGACACCGTTTTAATTCAAACACGGTTAAAGAGTATCGGTTTGAAGACAGAGCACGATGAGATGAAGATTGAAGACAGCTTTTTTATGGGGATTACGGCTAAGACAGCTATTAAAAAGCCTAATCCCCAATCTAAAACATAGTTTAAAAGAAAACCTAAAGTGTTTTATCGGACGTAAAGCCTCCATCGCCACATCTCGAGGCAAATTGATTCCTCGCCTACCACCGAGCCACCCTGTTGCCTCAAAGCATTCAAATAAAGGCCGAAGTTATTGAAGAAAATCTAATATTCGCCTCCATCACGACCCAAGAAATCACTCCACACAGACAGTACAGAGCATCAAAGTCAAATAAAGCTCCCACCGAGCTTTGATATTTATTGTAAACGTTAATCACAGTTGTTCCACCCGTGAATTTCTTCATCGAGCCCCTCAAAAGGCCACGAAGTCTTGAAATCTGTATTAATTATCCCGAGAGATCTTTTCTCGTATCACCTCCTCATCCTTCTATAAATACCTCAGAAGAAGATGAGAAATTGTTGGTTGCGTAACTTTGAAATACACTTGAGCTCGAGACTTCTATTTGTACATAGTGTTCATTTGGACCTTGAAGCTCTGTTTGCATTAGAGTAGTTAGGTTGAATAGTGAAGATGATTGTTGAACCGAAACATTGGACTTGAAGATTGTAACTAGTTTGACATCAATATAAAAAGTCTGTTTCTTGGGATCCTGATCTTTATCACCGGTGAAGTGCTTCTTTCTTTGTTAATACGTTTTCCTTCTATGTATGCCATATTGTTCATTTTCCCTCTATAAAGAATAGTTTAAACAGTGGTTAGAATTTTCTGTATAGCAAAGAACCTTCTCTAGCCGAGAAATCTTTATCTTAATGTTTTCTTCGCATTTGTTTATTTAAGAATGATTCAATATAGTTTAAATAGTTAGGAATGTTGGCGTTCCTCGTCCTTCTGTTTGCTCAAACATTGTTCTCGAATGTTATTTCCATTATTTTCTAATAAAGTTAGACTAGAGAAGATATGGTTTGCCCCGATTCCTAGATTCTTTTCTCCAAAGGCGATTCCCGAAAGTTTCCCTTGGTGTTGATCAAAGCGACTAGGTTTAAAAGTACTTTATCTCGATCTTAAGTTACACTCGCTTTTTTCTTATGTGTTTTCATACTTTCCGAAGGTAATTATGTGGATTACTAGATTGTTTGTTAATTAAGTCGCTTTAATAAGAACTTGCCAAAGAATTCTATGGTTAGCCCTCCTGTCCTTGGTTGGTTTTAAAACAGCTTACTTAAGAGGCTTTTCTTGTTTGAATCGACTATAAATCCTCCGAGAAATTATTATCGAGTTTCACCCTCCAACATTTTAATGTTTCCATTTCATCATTTTTAATCTCAATAATCTTGCGGTATAGATGACTTTCCCCTTGGATCACACTTGATGTTGTTGTCCAATTAAAGCCTCGAGATATGACTCCATAGCCCAATGGACTAAAAACCAGCGTTATATCTATCTATCTACCAAAACTGTTCTATTTGCTTGCAACTTCTCACTTTTTGAAACTTTTTTGCACTTTCAGGACTTTCCCCTCAAGTAACATTTCATGCTCAACCATCCAAAACAAAACAAAACCCTTGGCCTTCATAACTAGCCTAATATCATTACCTTAAGCTTTTCAAAGACAATATCCATCTTTGTACATATTGGAGAGATCCCTCTCCGATTCAGAGGGCTAGATCCTAGAATCCCAAAGTTTGGTTGAAATGATGTTAACTCATGATTGGACTCTCCCAATCTTGCTAATAAACTACGGAGACCTAACATTTCAGGGCGACTCCACCGGGGACATCGAACCCAGAATCATTTTCATTTAAAGATAATCATACGTACGTCGGATATTTGGTTCATGAGAGCATTTGCTTTATTAACCAGAGTAAAAAAGCAACCTTTTTCAAGAACCGCCTATTATAGGTAATCATGATGGAACTTGTTTGAATCAGGTGACATTTAGAGTAAACCCTAGGTTTCTCTTAAGACTTCATCTAACCTTGAAAAAATCAGTTTGGCTTAGCCATAAGAGTAGACTCCCTTTTGTCTCACAACCTTAGCTAAGTTTTCAAACAAAGTTAGGATATTCTTAACAACCACAAAACTGAAAAATGACTTAGAAAAACCTAAAAATATTTCGGATTGGAATTAAATAAACATGGTGGTGGACCATAAGACCTTTTACCTCCGAAAGGAGCTAAAAATTTCCACTTGAGCGACTCCACAATCCTAGCAGATCTTAAAACTCCACCGGGAAGAACCCTTATCATTATAAAATCATTCAAACTCAATTAGAGGATCTGTAGGGATTTAAAATTGTAAAAACATATTGGTTAACCTTTCCAAGATTGTCATATCCGGTTGAACTTTTTCTTGTTTTGGGTCTAAAAAACATAGCATAGTGGCTTCTAAAAATATTCACACTAGAGCCCATCCAGACCCTAAACCGCTCTGAGATAGTTGATAATCCGAGAAAGTATCCTTTGGAAGTCTCCTAAGGTTAAATTATTAACTGCGTTTTCGGATCTACCCTTGAGAGCTAATTCAGTCCTCGAAAATCTTTCAGCTTCCGCAACAACCACAAGCCGACTTAGTGAACCCATTTAGGACTAGGTCATTTGATGATATAATCCAGCTTAGACTCTGAATCTTCACTTTCATCTCCCTGAAACAAGTGAACATCCCGGTAGCAGGGGAAACAACACCTTCGATTTACATTTCCTTCACAATTTAGGTGTCTCCTCATCCAAGATCATCTCAACGACTACTCCTCGGTCCATCCACTTCTACTCACCCTACATCCATTGTTCAAACCACTTCACCTCAGCCCACTTTCCTTCCGTAAATCCACCTCCACCACCTATCATGGCGAAAGATGGTATGCTCCCTTAGTCCTTCATGTACCATTAGCCAATCTTGCACAGGGACTATCGAGTCCCAAAATTCCATTGTATGATACTAGCAATACTATATGACAGATCTCAACATGTGGACAAGATGAATGACTACTTTGACAGAAACGAAATTGATGATGATTCTGCGCAAGTTGAGACTTATTTGCTCAAAGTTTGGGGGGAAGCAAGAAAATGGTTTAAAGGTTTAACCCCCATAGTATTAACGATCTCCAAGCCTTCCATCAAACATTCTTAAACAAATGGGAAGTGAGAAAGAATCCTCTCCAAGTCCTTGTCGACTATAACAATCTCCATAGGAACCCCGGGGAAAGTGTACAATCTTATTGTACCGTATTTAACAAGATCTATAATGCACTTTCCCCTCGAACTAAAACCTCCTCGTGGCTCAGCCTTTTAAACAAATTTCCGAAGGGTTTGATCCAGACATGACATATTCACTTAGAGAAAGAGTTTTTTCAACTCTTGAAGACATGCAAAGGGGTGCTCTTTCTCGTGAAGTGAACTTGATGGAGAAAAGAGCAAGAATGAAGAGCGAGAAGAGAGTATATTTTAGAGAGGAATCCACACCTTCTACTTCCAACTCAAAAAATGGAGAGAATGTTGGAAGAAATGATGAAATAGATGAGCATAATTAAGAGAGCACAAAGCGAATCAAAATCAATCGCTCCTCAAAATAGGAACTAGAATCGGAATGTTAGAAGGAACCAACCTCCAAACGAGACCTGAGGGAAGATGATCAACGAGATCACCCCTCCCTTTCATCAAAACTATGTAAGTGAGGTTGAAGAAACAGAAGACAAAAACAGAGGAAGAGGATATCAACATGTTTGGGGAAGAGGATGATGACTTTGAGGTTCATTATGATAATAAACAAAGTCTTTACACACCTTACTGACGACAAAAGAGATGATAATGAAAATTATTATCGAGGACATGGAAAATGTCGTCATAGAACCTCAAAGAGAATATGACCTTAGAAGTAAGACCCGAGTCAACAAGCCCCCAACACCAAAACCTCTAACAAATCCTCTCAAAGCGACACAGCAGACCTAAACCCAAAATAGCCAAACAAAAAGACAAAAACAGATGGGTCATTAATCTCGATAAGGATAAGGAGAAAAAACACTCAAATTTCCGAAAAAGCAGTGAAGACATCAAGAAGTATTAACACTTCAGCCTAGTACTCCTTCTACAACTGAGTTAGGGTGTCAAGTAAAACAAATCAGCAAAAGTCTGTAATTGTTGATAGAGTGACGACTAATAAGTTTGAAACAAGTGCTTCAAAGAATCAAACCCCTTTCTGTACCTTGAACGGGGAAATCTTAAAGATCAAAATCTACTCGTTCCATTAACTCAGAGTTAGTGCCCAAAATGTATATAGGAACCAAATTTTGAAGGCTTTAAATATAGAGGAAAATGGAGATACAAATTAATCTTAGTGGCGACCTACCAGAGTTTATTTTTTGGCCCTAAGATTGAAGGGAAGTTTCAAGAAGGACGGTTCCTCCCTTTTATGTGAGTTTGAACATTCATGACAAAATTCTACACAACGCTTATGCATGATCTAGGGGGCTTCTCATAATTTAATGCCTAAAGAGTCGTGATGGAGAGCCTTGGTTTAGAAATTACAGTACCCTACAAAGACCTATACTCCTTTGACTCAAATAGAGTAAAATGTCTAGGATTGATCAAAGACCTACTCGTGTTAACCTAGCTCGCATTCCAGCCAAATGTTTACTCATGGACATTGTTGTAGCGATGTCCCCCAAAAGTATGGAATGCTATTATCAAGATCTCGGGGAGCTAAGCTACGAGGGGGACTATGCGGATGGACATGACATATGCGACCATCCAAGCCAATCAGTACTTTAAGACTTTCACAGGAGTCTCATATGTAATACACGGTCTACAAGTCAAGACAGATCACGAAAATATCCTATATATTCGCTAATACATGCCTTTGATTCTTTTATCATGTTTAAGAATGAAACTCTAGTGAGCAGAGTCACTTTAACGAATTAAAGGCCGACGGGGAAGAAGAGTATAATAACGAGAAGTGTCCAAACAGTTTGCCACATGTGAAAACATTAGTAAACAAAGCATAGGTCTTGATTTATCGGTTATGAGTCCATTGTTTTTAGGACTTAACAACCCGAGAAAATACCCTAACATTTCGACATTATCCCTCAATCTATTGAAGAATTTGAGGAGTCAAAACAAATTCAATTGGGTGTGCTAAATCATGAATAGTCGAAGGCACCATAGTTAAAAAGGACGATCGCCAAACAGACGAAACCGAAGACGAGTCCCTTTATGGAGTATGTATTTTGATGGGTCATGCACTAGAAATAATCGTTGATCAAGGGGTTTGGATCATTAACATCTGAAAAAAACCACACGGGAATGCATCTCATGCAAATTAAACTTTCGAGTGTTCCAACAACGTAGCAGAATATGAATCCCTTCTCTTAGGCTTGCATCTCTTGAAGAAATTAGGAGCCGGAAGAATTAATGTGTACACGGGATTCAGAGTTAATCATTAGGCAAGTCAATGGGGAGTATAATGCGAATCATCCCAGGACTTAGAGCCTATCGAAATGATGTCATGGATACTGTTGACAACATTTGAGGAGTCAAACACAAGTTTCATCCCAAGGGAAAAAGAACATTATGGCCCACAATTTAGCTTTTGCGGCAGGGACATTTCTAACGCCATATGAGATCTGGAGACAACACAACTCCGATAAAATTTAGATTAGCGAGTGTCGATAACGAAAAAATATTGGCAAGTGTTTGACAATGACAAACAAATAGAAGACTCCATGCAATTCAGAAATGAGTTCAAAGCCCATACGCTCGATTCGATTATGATATGGCACGGTGAAGAAAACTTTCTTGGTGAAGAAGAAATCGTCTCCTCAACTTTGCCAATATTAACCTATTGTCTAGCAAACTTAGGAACAAAACATAATTAAGTGGAAAGTTAGAAACGTAAGAATTACAAACTCTACATTCTAAAGATGAAAATTTAGCCGAGTGGTCTAACGCCTTTAGAGAGTTGTTCGATTTTAACGATGTGGCCAATAAACCAAAGCTGAACTGTAGAGATTGAAGTGAGGAGTGCAATAGTAGAGCGGTGAGAAAAACCGAAAATGATCAAAACTATGTCCAAAACTTTGCCGACTCACATTAAACTCAAATACATAGAGTTGTTCAAAGAATTTTCCGATGTTTTTTGCATGGAGTTACTGAAGATCTTAAATCCTATGACACTTTGAAATAATACGACCACAAAATCCCTCTTAAAGAAAACCAAAAACCATTCAAAGCACTGCATGCAATAAACCCCTCGTCCAGATTGCCATTGGTTTAGAAGGAAATAATGAAGATGCACGATGCTTTGCATTATTGTCCCTATTAGATATTCGAGTGGGTATCTAATCGGTGTCCGTTAGAAGAAGGCGGAGAAATCAGGGCTTTGTATAGACTTTAGAGACTTAAACAAAAGCTTCGTTAAGGGATAACTACCCTTTACCAAAAATGGATCACATTTTACAAAAGGTGGTGGGGTCTAAAAGGGATTTCGTTGCTTGATGGCTATTCGGGTGGGTATAATCAGATTTTAGTTCACCTTGCTGATCAATTAAAGACAAATCTTTCACTACTCCATGGGGCACTTTCATGTATGTGAAGAGTGCCTTTTGGTCTAATGAGCGCTGGAGCAACCTTTCGGAGAGCCATGGACATAGCATTCTCGGAAGAATTAGGATTCTTCATCATTATCTATCTAGATGATGTCACCGTGTTTTCAAAAACGGATGAAGAACATTTAGAACATTTGAGAAAAGTTTTCGAGAAGTGAAAAAGGTTTGGAATATCTTTAAACCCTACGAAGACACTATTTGGTCTCCAAGAAGGTAAAATTCTTGGACACATTATTTCAGAAAAAGGTATAAAGATAGATCCAAAGAGGATTGAGGCTATATTGCAAATCTCTCATCCTCGAAATATCAAAGAGTTGTAGTCTTTCATTGGAAAGATAAACTTTTTGAGAAGGTTCATCCCTAACCTAGCAGAGATCCTTAGAAACATCACAAAGCATGTTGAAGAAGGAGCAAGGGATAAAATGGACCTTGGAAAGCAAGACATCCTTTGAGTCTGGGTGAAACAAGCATTAACCAAACATCATTTGGTTCTCATAAGCCCCGATTTTTCAAAAGATTTTTATATCTTCTCGTTTGCATCGAACATACTGCGCTTCGCCGTCCTTATTTGATATAAAAATCCACAAGGACAAGAGCAGCCTATTGCATTCTTTAGCAAGGCATTGAGGGATGCCCTTTGAAGTATAATATTATGGAAAAGCAAGCTTTTGCTTTGGTTAAAGCATTGAAATACTCGTAGTATACATCCTTCACTCACACATCATTGCCTTTGTCCCTAATTCGGTTGTTAAAGACATTCTAACACGGGACCCTGTAGATGGTAAGAGAAGGTAAGTGGATTGTTGTTATTCTCGAATATGATTTAGAGATAAAACCCACTAAACTCATCAAAGGCCAAGGTCTAGCTAGATTAATGGCTAAATCCAATTTTCGAAGTTCTTGATATTAATATGATTAATGCCTTTTGACGAGACAAGAAGAATTCTCAACTCCCATTATTGAAAACCATTTTATGAATTCTCCTTGGTATGTCGATATCGTTTATGTTTTTCTTAATTTAAATACACCTCCTAGTTTGTCGAAAACAAAGGCAAGGTTCTTAAAGCTGAAAGCGATAAACTATTGCATTGTAGATAGGTGTATTTATTGGAA
Source organism: Pinus albicaulis (assembly GCA_034641835.2). Lineage (NCBI taxonomy): Eukaryota > Viridiplantae > Streptophyta > Pinopsida > Pinales > Pinaceae > Pinus > Pinus albicaulis. The sequence continues at coordinate 13,535 of JAXQQM020077764.1, forward strand.
AAAATGCTAGTGGTATATTGCTTAAATGTTTGCACGCAGTTTGATGCGAAGAAGGCTACGAGGAATTTCATGAAGGAGAGTGTGGAGGCCATTTGTACCCTGGAAGTCAACGACCAACAAAATTTTGAGGGAGTTTCGGTTTTCTATTCAGCCCACCCTTTTCCCCCGATGTTCACAAAATGACAACTACTTGCCATAAATGCCAATTGTTTGAGGGAAAGAGAAAATTTTTACCCCTTCCTCTCGCATCCAATCACCGTTGAAGCTCCTTTTCAACAGTGGGGACTTGAATTCATAGGTGAAATCCATCCTCATCTGCGCCCGACATAGATGGATCCTTACGCCACGAGACTATTTCACTAAGTGGATAGAAGCCATTCCTTGTAGGCAAGCCAATGATTCAGCTTTATTATAAAGTTCATAGAAACCAATATCCTCTGCGATTTGGTCAGTCCTACGAGATCATCACGAGCAATGTAGCGGCGTTTGGATCAAAGAAAATGGTTGACTTCCTGTCATGAATACGCGTATAACACTAGGGAATTCCATGACCCATTACCCTCAAGTGCAATGGACTTGTGAATCTTCCAATAAAAGCTTAGTGAACATAATCAAGAAACTGTTGGAGGACAACAAGAAGTCTTGGCACACAAAGCCGATCCATGCACTTTGATGGCGTGCATTAACTTTGAAGAAATCTATTGGTATGTCACCCTTCCGGCTTGGTGTATGAGTACTGTATGCAATTTTTCCCAATGACCTTGGTGTACCGAGTTTATGAAGTTAATTCCAAAGAGTTGCGCAGTCGAAGAAAATGACATAATCGAGAAAGAATGAATCGGACCATTCATCTTGCAAAGCAAGGAGAGGAAGTGTACAACAGAGCATTACGGAGAAGAAAGACCATATCAAGAAGATATTTGACAAAGAACAAAGGCACAGCAATTTCAAGATTGGGGACAAAGTTTTAAAGTGGGACTCAAAGAGAGAAGATAAGGGAAAAGCATGGTAAATTTGGCAATCTATGGCTAGCTCCTTACTCCATTCATTCGATTGTCGAAAACAACTGCATTCTTCTTACGAGAGCCGAATGGAAAGCGGGAATTTTTTTGAGTCCGCATCAATGGCAGGATGCTTAATAGCATTATCTTTCTTAAAACCATTCTATGTTTTTAAGCCTTCTTTTTTCTTTTTTTTCATTATGAATATTTCATCCACCATTGCATTCAAAGTTATGAAAAATCAAAAAATACAAAAACAAAGAAAGAAAGAAAAGAGGGCGAGAAATGAAAAACAAGAAAGGCACATACCTCCATGCCAAAAAGAGAAATAAATCAAAGTGTGCAAAGCTTAAATGCTACTCCTGTAAAAACACACTTCTAGTTATTCAAAGCCGTTTAATCTTGACTAATTAGCTTTCAATTTTTCACTGACAGGGTAGTGAATTTGATTTGCCAAACTGTTTAATCTTGCTTATCGGTAGATAGATTAGGATAGAAATTAAAGGTTCAAACATGTTCAAAATCTGAACCAAAGTTTCCAAAGAGAGATGACTCAAAAAAGCTGTTTTATTTTTTTGAGTCATAAAAGAGAAAAAATGGTTCTAATTTGCTCCAAAATCTCGAATCAAATATCAAGAAAGAGACATCTCAAAAACAAAATTAAAAAATGCAGTCGCAAAGAAAAAGAAGGCCATAATGAGAAACTTTCGATCTTAAGCCTTCCATTTTGATTTAATTTTTTCAGTAAATAATCAATCTATACAGTGCAGCTTGTTCTTATGCCATAGATCATAGCAAGTGAAACAACTCAATCTTGACTTGACTATTTTTTAAATTTCTCGTTGTAGAATTTAGAGAATGAAAGTTTGTTGAACTCGTTTAATCCCAACAGTACGAGACTAGGTAGAGAAATATTCGAGCTAAACCGTTTAATCTAAGTTCGAGAGAAATAAGGAGTAGAAATAGTTTAGATTTCCTTCTTTCGAAGAATAAAATGTTGTGAATAAAGTTTGCCAATCCAAGTGCACTCGATGAAGAAAAAAATGCTAGATCGCGTAGGATTGCGGTGCAGCGCTTGCTGATAAAGGTCCATTGTTTTCATGGCTGCTCAAATATGTTTTTAGAGAAGATCATTCAATCACAGTAATGACAACCCAATGGATGAGGCAACCAATCGAGCTCCCGAAGTAAGTCTGACTCTTGATGCCTTTAAGAAGGCACCATCCCCAGAGTGAGCCACCGTTAGCCCCCTATAATATTTTGTTATACCAAAAGGTGGCTAAATCTGTTTTGAGCCTTCAAGGAACAATTTTTCATTACTAAAATTTGTTGGCTCTCGAAGACTCCTTATAGGCCTCATGCCTCTCGTCCAAAATCTTCATCACTTTCCCCGTTAATTCTATTGATTCTCCCGTAAGAAACTCACTGAAAAACCATCATTTTCCCCTTTCTCCACTCATAACTTAACCTTTCATTTACTCCCCCTTTTCTCCATATTATTTCCCTACTTTTTATAAGTTTCTCCTTCCATTCATGAAAATCCTCCTATTACGGTTTAAAACTTCTTTTTCGAGTCATGCCGAAACCCCCAAATCCATTTAAAACCTTGAAATTTTTCATAAAAAACACAAAGTTTCATCTGTTATGGACCTAAGCCCCTTGGGCTAAGCCCTAAACCACTTCCCCACCATACGCTTTGGGTCCGGGAACCACTCGCTAACACGTTAAAGTGCTAGCCGCACTCGAAAGAATCAAAGACGCAAGTCTTTGCCATACTCCAAAAAGTCCCGATTGCGATTAGCCTTGCTCGCTTAAGAACGATCATATTATTTTCATATAACCCCGAGCTCGCCCCCTGCGCTTAAAGCCTTGTGAATATTTCATTTCAAACCCATTTTTCCTTTCTAAATTACAAAAACCCTCTTTTCCAAAGTTTTGATTTAATGAGCCAAAGTCACATGTTAAATATAAAATGGTTAGATCAAAAAAGAACCGATCGCGCAATCGCAATGCGGGGGAAATTTCAATGGGTTGATCTGAAAGACGAGCCCGCAGCTCGATTGCGATTAGGCCCTTATTATATATAAATTCCCAAGCCTATCAATTTTCATACATCCAAAGGGCCCCGCAACGGGCGCCATCCGCTTTATATCCACGATCCATAAAAACCTTTGTTTATTTCAAAAGTTCGGTTTTATATAAAATACAAGGGTTTCTCCCCGATTCCATTCTCCACCGTTGGATCTAGTCCTTTGATCCAACGGCTCGCGTCAATCGCATCGCAAATTTTCAATCGCAGTTGTTGTGTGACGATCGTCGATCCCCGATTTAATCCTGACCGTTGATCTAGTCCTTTGATCCAACGGCTCAGCACTCAATCGCATCGTAAACTTTCAATCGCATGCGTTTTTGCTGCGCAACTTTCATCCCTCGATTCGATCCCGAGCGTCCCATCTTTTTTCGCGATCCGGACACATACCCACACCCTTGCAATCCCTCCGATTCATTCCATGCCGTCGATCCGGTCGCATCCAACGCGCCGCTCAATCGCAAAGGGCTCAATCGCAAAGTTTCCAATTGCACTATTGTTGTGTGACCTCCTCGATTGCGATCCTCCGATTAAACCGTCAGTTTCATTTCCGCCCTGTCCAACGGTCCTTATTCCCTCCGATCGCAAGTCTACCGCCATTTCAAAGCCCTCCGATTCACTTTTTTCGTCGTTGATTCGATCTCGCACCACCCGTCGTCAGCTAATCGTAGCCGTCGTTTCAATTGCACGCACTTCGCCGCCACCCCCGATTGAGATCCTCTCGATGGATTTGGACCGTTCACGTGTCCGCATTGGACGGTCCAAAACCACCCCGCTTATTTTCTCTCGCTCTCATCCTCATGTTTCGCTGTATGCTCTCACGCCCGTTAGATGTTTTTATCCGACGGCCACACTCCTCCCCCGCGTCTCTCACGCGCTTTTAACCTATTTTCCACAGGATTTCTTTAATTTTTTTGTGTTTGATAAGTGTTCTAAATGATTTTTCCATTGTATAACGAAGAAGCGCCAAGGGCTAGAACACGATTCTCATGCCCTCGTCGTGCCGGAGAAGCCATTCACGCGGGCTCTATTCCATGTTTCGTTAGTACTCTACTGAGTATTGATGCTCCGTAAAGCCCAGCGCGGGTCCGCACATCGACAAGACATCGTTTTAATTCAAACACAGTATTAAAGAGCATCGCTGAAGACGAGACACAAACAGATGAAGATTGAAGACAGCTTATGGGGATTACGCTAGAGATAATTATTAAAGCTCAATCTCCAATCTAAAAGCACAGATTTAAAAAGAAAAACCTAAAATGTTTTATCAAGAGAAGCCTCCACCGCCACATCCGAGGAAAATTGATTCCTCAGCTACCACCGAGCCAACTGTTGCCTCAAAGCATTCAAATAAAGGTCAAGTTATTGAAGAAAATCGTAATATTCGCCTCCACACGCCCAAGAAATCACTCCACAACGTACGAGCACCAAAAGTCAAAGCAAAGCTCACCGAGTTTGATATTGCTTTGTAAATGTTGTTCACGCATTGTTCCACTCGTGAATTTTCATTCTAGCCTCAAAGCGCCACGAAGTCTTGAAACCGTATTAATTATCCCGAGAGATCTTTCTCGTATCACCTCCCTCATCCTTCTATAAATACCCCAAAAGAAGATGAGAAATGTGTTTGATGATAACTTTGAAATACACTTGAGTCTGATTTCTGTCTGTACATAGTGTTCAGCTGCTCTTGAGCTCTGTTTAGTTGAGATAGTGAAGATGATTTCTACCTGAAACATTGGACTTGAAGATTGTAACTGTCGGACATCAATATAAAAGTTGTTTCTCGGGATCCCGATCTTTATCACCGGTGAAGTGCTTCTTTCTTTGTTAATCTTTTTCCTTCTATGTATGCCATATTGTTCATTTTTCCCTCGTACAGCCTTAAACAGCATTAGATTTTCTTCGTATAGCAGCTCTTCTCCGGGTCGAGAAATCTTTATCTTAATGTTTTCTTTCTCGAGATTTTTATTTAAGAATGATTCAACATGCGCGTTTAAAACAGCTTAGGAATGTTGGCGCCTTCATCCTCTTTCTGTTTGCTCAAACATTGTTCTCGAAATGTTATTTCCATTATTTTCTATTAAAGTTAGACTAGAGAAGATATGGTTTGTTCTGATTCCCTAGATTCTTTTCTCCAAAGCTGTGATTCGAGTTTCCCTAGTGATGATCTAAAGCGAACTAGGTTTAAAAAGTGCTTTATCCGATCTTAAGTTACACTCTGCTTTTATGTGTTTTTCATAATTTCTTAAGGTAATTATGTGGATTATTGGATTGTTTGTCAATTAAGTCTGCTTTAATAAGAACTTGCCCAAGAAGTCTATAGTTAGCCCCTGTCTTGGTTGGTTTTAAAATAGTGTACTTAAGAGGATTTTTCTTGTTTGGACTGACTATAAATCCTGAGAAATTATTATCATTTTCCACCCCTCCAACATTTTAATGTTTCCATTTCATCATTTTAATCTCAATAATCTTGTGGTATAGATGACTTGCCCCTTTGGATCACACTTGATGTTGTTGTTCAATTAAAGCCCAGTGATATGACTCCATAGGCCCAATGGACTAAAAACCGACGTTATATCTATCTATCTTCACTTTAAAATCGTTCTATTTTTCTTTCAGCAACTTCTCACTTTTGAAACTTTTTGCACTTAGGACTTTCCCTCAAGTAACATTTCATGCTCAACCATCCAAAACAAAACAAAACCCTTGGCCTTCATAACTAGCCTAATATCATTACCTTAATCTTTTCAAAGGACAATATCCATCTTTGTACATATTGAGAGATCCCTCCGATTCAGGAGGGCTAGATCCTAGAATCCCAAAGTTTAGTTGAAATGATGTGACTCTGTGATTGGACTCTCCCAATCCCTGCTAATAAATTACGAGACCTAACACTTTCAGCAGTCATAAATGTTGCTCGTTTGCAGTAGCAGGTCACCGATGTACTCGCCGAGTCGTTACATCACCTCTCTCCGTGGCAGTCTTTTCTGTTCTCTTTACTCCTTTATTGGTGTGCTATTGCACTTATTTTGAATGTGCCTAGGCCTTATTTAGATGTGCTCATGGCACTATTTAGATGGGGCAATTTTTCCCGAGCGTGATGAGGATCCCGACTGATTTCACTGCGAGAGAGGTTGCTCCCCGGGTCCGCGATGTGAGGACTTTGGTTCCCTGTCTGGACGTCACCCCGAGTTAACTCTATTCCTCTCAATCTAGTCGCCATTATATCACACTTTCTTTTTCGCATCACACCCTTTTCTCCAAGTCTCGTTAGGTGGGGCTCCCCATGCTTGATGGCTCTAGCTCAATCATGTGTTACCTTTGGGTGCCAATTACAAGCAAGGTTTGATACCTTCTGTATTTTCGGAAAGACCTCCCATCAAAGATAGAACCCATTCGGTTAAATGTCGAATGTGTGCTCCACAAGGCCTTCCATTTTCTATTATATATATACAATTTATTTTTTTATTTTTTATTTTTATTTTATTTTTTTAAACAAAAATAGAAGAAAAAGCAGAAAATATGATACAAGGGTAGGATGGGCACAAGTGAAGTAATGTTTGAGGCTCATGCCCATTTACCGAGAGGGACCTCGACTCTTCCCTCGAGAGTTTGCGTGTGGCCGTACTTGGGAACCCGTTTTTCCTTTAACTCGAGAGGACCCGCCCATAATGCTTGGAACTGCAATGTTTTTCCCTTTTTCTTCGTGAGCTTTATCCCACTTGCGGACTAGGTCTCCTTCGTTTACGCTTTATTCCCCGTGGATTTTTTATCGAACCATCTCTTGATTCGGCTTTGGTGGATGGCGAACTCTGTGTTTTTCTGCCTTTCTTCCTCCAACTTCAAGTAGGGTGTCGATCCCGGTTCCAGGGCGGGGCATGGGGTACCATGACATTCTCGGGACAAATGAAGGGCGAGTGAGAGATAAAATGGGGAGGAAGAAGCTCGCTTCTTTCCGTACGAGAAAATACGGGGAGGTGCCTAGGGAGGATTTGGGCGTGACACGCTCGGCCCAAAGAGAGAGTGTGAAGGCGTATGCAGCCAATTGTCTCGGTGGGATGTTACAGCTCCTCTATAATCACGACTAATATTTTTATTGATTGACATCAAATGACTATTTCCTTGGGGATAATACTATGAATGTTTAAGAACAATCTGTTTATCTCACAAGGAAAAATCATACAATCTGAAAGATGAAAAGTAAGTTGCATTATCAAAAAACCAAGGAAGTTGGAATGCGAAACCTAACGAGTGATGGAATGCAGTGAAGAATTCTATTACCTCCTAATCATTTGATTTGGCGTAAAAGGTGCTACTTCGACTCCACGGTGAAATAATGCATGTAGCAGTAAGAATATACTGGCAATGTTGCTTGGAGGAGTGAGGCATGATTTCGCCCGATCACGCCTAGACCCCATTGTTGAAAGGGTTCCTCCACTGCTGCGGTACAGTAGGGGGCGACCGTGCAGCGATCTTTCTAGATTTCACGAACTCCGGCATTGAGAGCGCACGGACATAGGCATGAGAATCTTTGGAAAAGTGTCGATCAATAGTATCTTGCGCTTTAGCATTATCTTGTGGGTGGTGGTATCTCCAAAGCAAATTGTCCTCTAGCGGGTCAAAGTCGTGCGGCTTCTGGCCAAGATTTTCTTCGTGCTTCATCAGTGTTCCAAGCAGCGTAGCAAAGAACTCCGTCATAATGTTTTCTTGAAAATTTTTACCGCAGTCAACCGTGTAAGATCGCGACTTCCAGGCCTTATCGCGCGTTTCTTCCGGGCCGCTAGAGCGTGGTCCGGGATGCCATGTGCTAAATATCTAGAAATGTCGGAGTACTCAAGAAAGGGTTTATCCGCCGAGAGTACGTTGTCACTCGATACATGTGGATTTCTTGTTCCCAACACTTCTTCTGTCAACTCCATGTGAACTTGCGAGCTCTCCGCATCCATTTGGCGACTGCAATCCGTGTCCTTGTAACAAGGTGTGCCTGTGCGTTTAAAGTCTAATTCATACTCTTTGTAGGCCACGCCACCCGCTTGCCTTGCCTCTCGCGCTAAGCTCCGCTGCACAAAGAGTGAGCGGAGCCCGCGTGAGACGAAAACCGTGACATGGTCAAGATGTAGGCCTGGAAATCCTTTCGGCAAAGCTTTGTAGACCACATAGGCTTTCTTTCGGTCGCGACGGTTTCAGACTCAGCATGTAAACCGCACTTCATGAAGGAAATAGGCCGTTCATCATTGCTTGCCGTCTCCGCATGAGTGCACTCTAAGTGATAGACAACTGGCGAAAGTATACAAGATAACGCCTCGCTAAAATATTGAATTTGGAGGGATGGTGCTTCAGCTATAGCACTCGTTTGATTTGGTCGAAGGCTTCCTTCTCTAGAAGATCTCCATTTGAACACCACATTCTTTTATCATCGCAAAGCACTGACTATACGGGCGACACCACATGTGAATTTCCACTGATAAAGGTGATTTTCCCTGAGGAAAGGGAATTGCATTGCTTTCCTGTTGCTAGGGGGAATGCGGAAATGGCCTTTCACCCGCTCTCCGGATCTACAACAATTCCTTGCTTAGTTATACTGTGCCCAACGTAAGTTCCCTTCTCGCATGGGCAAAAGCACTCTTCTCAGTTGGAGTGAAATCCCTGCATGTCGCACCTCTCGAAGATTTGCTTGAGGTGGCGTAAATGATCGCGCATTTGAAAAGCATAGTGATGTCGTCCAAATAGACTGCGTGCTCTGCCCCATCAAACCACATAAAGCTATGTCCATGGCCCGTTGGAAATTTTGCGCGTTTATCAATCCAAAAGGCATGCGCACAGACGAAACGTTCCCCATTTGGTCCGAAAGGAAGCTTTTCAATCCTATGCGTACGCTCATACCATGACCTGGTTGTAACGGACCAGAACCCATCATATAAGGAGAACATCTAGCATCTAGATACAACTTGCAATATTTGTTCCATAGTGGCACCGGGTAATTATCTTTTGCTTTGAGGGTCCGAGTTCAAAATTCTGGAAATCCTGCTACATAAGCGTGATCTCGCCGACATACATCAGATCGACCAAATTTGACACCCATGTGGAGTGACAAACTTTGAAGATGATGCGTGCATCCAAAAGCTTCTCAAGTTCTTTCAGAATCACTACGTTCCAAAGTAGGATGCAATTCGCTTTCCGAGCTTCTATTGGAATGGCTTCACGCCTTCTCCTTTATGGGTATGTACGATCTTTGAATAACCGAGTATCGTACGTACGTAAATCATCGTACGTCCAGAGAAATACGGCCTCGATACTTCGAAATAGTTAGGCGCTAAGGCACAACGTCTCTTCGTTAGTGCGCCTAAGAAGTAGTTGAAACTTGTTCTATCTAATCCAAGTTCACTACTACAAGCAAGATGAACTTTTACCTTGGTATTTGGTGGGCTTCAGTAACTGGTTTTTATGTATCCAGAGCTTTTCATGACACTATCCTTCACAAGCTATCTTCGTTTTCAAGGCTGTCTTCATAAATCTTGCTCAGTGGATCTCATTTCATCAATTGCTGCTTTGGAATACTTCAAAGGTTATATAAACTCCACATTCTGATCATCATCAAAACTGAGAAATTAGTAATGGTATTATCCGGTACTAGAGGGTCTATATAACTTCAATAAAAATCCATCCCTCAAAGGGGTAAATATATAAAGAAGATTGTTTTAGTAATGTACTGTTGGGATTGTGCATTCTAAGAATGACGTGATCTCGAACGCATTGTGCTAGTAACAAGATGCCATACCTCTTGTTGATAAGCTTTTTAAATGCGTAGGACAACAATGAATGGTATTGAAATTTGCCGGCACGATCTCGAGGCTCAATGACTTGTAAGCACCTTACCTTTGGTCCATAATGCCTCTTGAGTCCAGGATTAGAGCTTCATATTCAGCAACATTGTTGGCTCCACTGGAACTCCGGTTTTAAGGATGAATCAAGAATTTGCCCTTGGAGGGTCTAGAAAGATGCACGTACCAGCTTCTCATTATAGGTTTTGGAACCGCTAGTACAAAGTCCAATTTCATTTTCCTCGCTCCTTTTAGCCGTAGGTTGGGCGGTGGCTTGGTCGGTGAGACTCGGCGTGGCTTGGTCTTCACGATGAGTGTTAGTTCATACGGATCTCGGGTCTACCGGAGACCGAGGGAGGATGATAACATCCAAATGGCTTCCAGAATCACACAGCGGCTCCTCCGGGAAAATCGATGGATCTGCTAGTAGCATCCAAATCACTACAGTATATTTCATATATGGTTCGCTCAACCCCCGATTTGCTATTTCGGCTCTCAGGCCGCTGAAGGTGTGACTAGTCAAGAGAAAATACCCTTGCAAATTCTGTTGACCAAATGTTGCTAAGTAACAGGCCGTAGGCTTCAGTAGATCGGCTAACAACCACAATGTCAATACATTGGTGGACTCTAGAATCTGACGAAAGGCGTACGATGACGCATAGTTTCCCAGCGCTAGCACCGTGATCACAAATTGGATGATACTGTGGCTGGCTTTTCTGGCGTGATGTTCAGCTATAAACAAATAGGGCATGACGTTTGTGACGGGCCGGAGTCAACTGCATGTGCCACGCGACGTTGAAGTTAAAAATTCAAAAGATAATAGGAAGGGAGGATTAGATCTCTCGGAATTTGCATTGAGATGTTTCAAAATAGACCGAACACTCGTACTCGGCTTGTGCGGGAGGTATTGCTCGCAAGCTTAGTAAGTTGAGGTATTGGCAAAGGTTTAAGAAATGAGTTCTCGTTGATTCGTGATGCAGCAAGCTCGTATAGGGAGATGTTAGTTCGGTTTTCCATGTCCCTCTATAATGTTATAAGCGAATCGATTGAGGACAAGGCTTGGTAGTGGTTTTGGGGGGACTCACCGGGAGCTTGCTATTTTTTGATTTGCTCGTGGGTGTTGTTGTTCATGGGCTTCTCGGTGGAATGCCTTGTTGTCTATTTCTGTGGGAGGAATTTTCCTTAAGAAAGTCTCTTTTCTTCTCCTCGAAAGACCGTTCGAGGACCGGTCCTTGCTCCTAAGGCTATACTTGCTACAAAGGTTTTGTGATTGTCTACCATGTTGCTGGATACTGCAAGGATGGTCGTACTGTTTTCCCGTGATTATGTCATCATTGGAATAGAGATTCTGCTTCTTCATCGAGGGGAAATCTTCATCATGGTCAGAAACATCATCCTCCCACACATCCCCGGGCTTGATCATCCGTAAGCCCATTACTCACTCCGTCGTATGCTACCAATCCAGTCAGGCATGTTTTTTTAGAGTGGGTGTACCAGTGGAAAGAACAAAGCATTTTCCTATTTCTTCCACGTTGAAAACAAAGAATGCAAGTTAGACTAGAGGCTCAGTTATGTTGGGGTTTTCTTTTCTCGAAAAGGGCTTAGGAAGTTTTGGTGCTAGTGGTGGATTCTATACCCTTTCTCGTTCGTAGACTTCATTTTTCAATAGCTTGACCGTCTTGCCATACCTCGAAGCTCAGCACCTCATCCTTATCCGTGTTTTTTGTTTGTGAAGACCCACCTTTCACGATTGGTTTTTGGTCATCTCTTCCTCGTGATCGATGCCTTTACAGAGCATGTATCTTTCATAATGAGAGGCCACGACGTGAGCCAAGGGCCGAGTTTGCATTTTACCATGTTAATGAGATATCCCAGAGATTTGCATAGTCACAGTAATAGAGTCGTCCAATGTTGTTAGGAATGAAAACATGGTGAGTAAGCGCTGATTGAAGTCTCTAACCTCTTTCTTATGGCACTTAATGGGTGCTAACTCCGTGAGGAGCACGAAGGCATGCAGCCTTCAAAATTTCTGGGGACGCGATAGAACCTGTCCATGATAGCCACACCATATTAAATATTGTAATACTTCTGAGCGAAGAAAAGGGAACAGGCGGTACAATGTCATCTCGTTTGAACCCCGCTGATTTGTAGGGAAAGATAGGCTGCTGACATGATCTCGTCCAAGGTGTTTCTTCGGGTCAAACTTGAAGATGTTTCTCAAGGTGCCCATGCCGGGAGGGGGCCCAAAAGATCGAATGGGGACCGGGACCATGCATGCAAGTGGTTGCACTCAGGCCTGGCCGGGCAGGTTCTACCTTGTGTCGATTCACTCCCCGCATCCACGACCATGCTTTCTCCCCGTGGCGAGATATCTGATATCTCCGCCCGTTGGCCACGGTTCGTATATCCTCAATTGTGGATAGGCGCCCGCACGGCTTGGGCGTGCGGTGGCGTACCGCGTGTCCTTGGCCACCACCCCATTCCCCACCTCCACTCCCGCGACCCCTATTCCCCCCCACCTCATTCCTACGGGTTCGCTCACCTTCGTTTCTCGCAGTTTCGCCCCCCGCCTTTGTCTCCCCGCCACCACCAAATACCCTCTCAGGTGGGGGGGGGTTCGGTTTCGTTGGCCACGTTTATTGAATGTGAAAGGTTCGTGCTCACACCACCTTCCTCGCTCGCTCGAGTCAGAATCCCGTTCGTCACCCCGAACAAATGGTGGTGTCTTCAATCCATGATTCACCCAATCCGGCATGGTACCACCAAGCACCATTACCATGATTTTTTTTAGCCAGTCCTATGGGTCAGAAACTCATGATAGGGGCATTTAAATCCCCCGATGAGACGCGTGTACCGGCGGCCAGTTTCCAACCGATCTCTCGGTAATTACAATATGGAACCTCCTCCCGAACATATCTTCCAACCAGTAGTGGATAACATCATCGTTTATGACCTCCGCGGGAGTCGGTGATGAATGTTGGTTGCAGGCCGGAGGATGCCATTCGTGCCCTCCCCAGCCAACAATAACAGGGAAAATCTGTTTTCGCCATCAGCAGGGGATTCCCTGAGAAAGTCCAATGACCTAAACCGTTTAAATAGGATCCTACCTGTGGGTGTGTCCTATTGCCAAGTCACCTTCCCTTCGGTCTCCAAAAAGAACTCCATCGAACACAATGGACACACACTTATTCACATGATACAAGATACATGGTTGATGCATTGAACACTATATAACACTATGCGTAGCGAGACAAATAATAAAGCATACGCAGCAGGTGAGGTAAGAAATGTTAGAAGACATGCAGGCTATGCTAGGCTATTTCGACCACAAAAGAAACAATTCTTTATGACGAGATGCCCCTTTACTTCTGAACGATAAACGCAATGCTAATAAACAAATTCATTAACATCCATTAAGAAAGCAATTAAAGCCGAACATCATTAAACACAGAGAACAGGAAACCATAATGCATAAATTATGCCATTAAGAGGTGGCTTTCATTAATAAAAAAGATGTTTGAAACTCGTATAGAAATACTCATAGTGTTCGCACGGTAAAACACATCGATCCGAAAAGGAGTTTCAACAGTATCTGTATTCATATGCAAAAGCAGTGTTGTACTTTCAATACAATGTTGTATAGCTCTTGAGTCTCAGAAAAAAATATCATTACATCTTCCCCGTGAGGAGTTTTATAGATCAAAAACGTGCCCTTTGGGCTACTTGACCCTTCGCCGTCTGATCGTTGAGTTGCCTTGCGATCCCGAGGGAAATCGCCACTGGTTGGTGAGTGCGACTCCGACTGGTGAGTGCGACCTGGGCCAAATGGCGGTGCGACACGCGACCTGCCTCCAAATGATACGCGACCATATCTTTCTCCGGGTTATGAAGATGTACGCACTAGTCGTGAGGTCAGGGGGCATCAATCTGCTGTCCTTTGAGGAAGTCTCGCCAATCTTTGATGCTGCCGTTTGCTATGGGAGAAACCGACCCTCTTCTCTCAACCGATGCATGCACTCTAAAGCGTTTGGGACTAGAGTTTCCTTCTTCCCTTGCTACAGGGTTGGAAAGAGAGGCGAGCTAGTGTAGATCCGGAGCCCGGGTGTGACAAGAAGCGCGGGGTTCTCTTGTGACACTGCAAGATCGGGAGTGGCGGCAACTTGCTTGATGGGTCGCAAAATGACTCGGATCTCCTGATCCACCTGTTCCCGGGTCTTCCCTCGTCAATGCACCCAAAGTGAAGGAATGTGGTGAAGGATGTGCATCGAATCGATGCCGCTCGATCGGGTGTTCGTATGCGGTCATTACCTTGTCTAAGTCCTTGGATAGCTTATCCTTGGCTGCATTTTCATACTGGATTTGGACTTTGGCATCTTGCATGTGAATCCAGTCCTTCTTTGGCAAATGTTTCGGGGAGCTCGAGGGTACCGCACCGTTCAGGTCCATCATTTTTTGTCCAAGGCACTGAGGCCTCCTTCAGTCGCTCGTGCTTTTTCTTAGTCTCCGTTTGGGCTCTCACCAATGCGTATTGTTTGTTTTATGGTAAACATTTCCCCATACACTTGCCTCATGGTAGCCTCAATATATCGAACTCCTTTTTGAACGGTAAGCGGAACTTCATTGACAGAGGCATTTTGTTCCGGAGTTGCGAAACCTCCTCTCTCAATGTCGTCCTTTCTTGTTCTACCCTTTTCTCCGCGTCTGCTGCGCTTCCTATAGCCTATTTTGTAGAGAAACGATCTCCCTACTCATTACGGTCACATTCTCTTCGTGGCCATAGCGAAAGGCTATTCCCGACCAGATGCTATCATCACGGGATTAGTCCTAGTATCGAGGACTATGTCTTTTCCGGTCACGACTGTGGATGCGGCGGGAGGATTTTGCGCGGGCATCATTCTTTTCATCCTACCGGATTTTGAAGGAGATTTGATCGAACGTGAGCTCGGTGAGGTCGAATACCTCTTCCTCTTGCCCCCAGGGAGGAACTAACATCGGAAAGCGTGGCTCGTGTATCGCCTAAGGTACCTCAAGGGGAGATACCTCGATATTCTCCAACATTTCATCCTCCTCTTCTTCTTTCTTCTTTCTTTTCTTCCTCTCCTCTTTGTGAGGCGTTCGACTTCCACCTTTTTCATGTTCTCTCTTCCGTCCGAGCTCTCTTTGCTCCGTTGCTTCCAATTCGGCCTTCCTTTTACGTTCAACCGCTGTAGCTTGCTTTTCTTTCTTCCGACGGTCGACTTTCGCTTTATCTAACTCTTTCTTGAGTTCCCTCGTCTACTGCGACCCAACACCTCTTTTTTCCCTACTTTTTCCTTCTTTGCCTCCTCGGCCTCGCTTCTTCTTCTATTCCGCCCTTAGGCTCTTCTTGCGCTTATCCTCATCCTCTTTCATTTTCTTCTCTCTCTCTTGTTGGGCTTTGGCCTCTATTTCTTTCTCTCGGTGTAAAGGTACCATGCCCCGTACTGGTTCTGAGGCCTTTTTAGCTAGAGAGGAAGAAGCAACCTCCCTAATTCACGACTCCTTTCTTCCAAGGTTTGGTCATCCCGGGTCTTCTTGGCAGCAGTCCGCCCCCGAGCAAGTTGTCGATCTGCATTGTACCAATTCCTTCTTTCATCTTCTCCCCGAGCGTTCGGTGCGTCGATAGTTCCATTTGAATTTATCCCTCTTGCAATGTTCAAGAACTATCCTCTCGGGTCATATGTTTCAGTATTCTAAAGCCCCAAAGCGATAATTTATCATCTCTTCTCCCCTCGTCTCTACCTCTCTAAAGTCTTTAGACCGTGTATGCGTCGATAGTGAGGGGTAGCGCGGGCCACGACTTCTTCTTACCCTTTGACAGGACCCTGGAGAAACCCGAAGACATTTGGAAACAGACCTCTTGCATGAGCATTATATTTGTGACAAAACGAGGCATAGCATGTGGGGCCCCGAACGAGCCAAAGACTCAGATGAATGTATATTCGGCGAAAGGGAACCAATGCGCCACTTAGCTTAGAGTCTCCATGGCTCACCAAGACATGCAAGGAGCGTCTTGGCTGAATAATTTTCTGTATAGAGCGGGGATGAACACTTGGGAGATCGGCTCTATGTCTTGTTTATACCTAGATTCCATAAACACCTTGGTTTGTAGATGAATTTGCACGGGTCGTTTGGGATCACCGATTCATGTATCCATCCCTCAAAGTGCAAACCCTCAGAATAGATGGCATCCAATAAATAAGAGGCCATATAGAATTCAGAAGGCATTCCTTCATCTCGGTACCAATGCCGAGGATAAATTTGTATGAATGGAGGTCATCGATATGCTAGCCCGGTTGAAATGGGTGCCGTGTGTCTGTGACGTACCACATGAGAGTCGCCCATGTGCCGTTGAAGGTAGTGGCATCTTGGGCGCCCGTATGAGTCTACCAGAAAGCATGGCAGCCACTAAATTTATATACTTTCTTGAGGCTCGCCACCGGATATTCCCTGGTCTTTCTTGACCTTAAAATTCTAAGGCTCCTCCCACCATTGCCTTATAGTGTCAACTATAGGAAGCCCGCATGAGCGATGGCCCATTCTTGCGTGAAGTCTTCTTCTCGCTCGGGCAAAGAGTAATAAACATGGGCGTTTGAGCCTTTGAGCATCGCGAAAGCCTTGCCTTCGCTGTCTCTAATCCCAAACTTCTTAGGGATCCGTTTTTCGTATAATCCAATCTATCATCTGCGGGCATGCGAATATAGCCGATGAGCCCCTCAGAGATGTAGCTTGGACCTTTTAACCCTGTAAGTATATCTCCCGATCCGGAGAGTCTTAGGGAATTCCGTTCGGCGAACTCTTGGTACACTATGGTACCAACGCATGCTGTCCCGCTTTGGAAAATGTGCAAAGGGTATCTTGGTATATCGGGGTGGGGACATTGGCATGTCCATCTCTACATCTTCCACTGCCAAGTGCATTGTCTTTCTTCCGGGACACGAGAGGTCCCATGTCGCTGGAATCGAGAGGACAGGTACACTCCAAGTCTCGCTTCAAATTCACTCGTCATATGCATGAAAGAATCCCAATATAAGAAAGATGCCATGATGATACAAGACCAATTACGGGTTTATCAATTATTTCAACTAGGACACGGGCAGAGGGCCGAATCAGTGGCCTACCGGGTCGTGGGGTCGCGAGTTGTAAGAAAATGGCCAAGGTGCGACCTTGCGACCTTGCGACTAGGTCGCAGGTCGCGGGGTCGCGGGTTGTGAGAAAATGACGAAGATGCGACCTTGCGACCTTGCGACTAGGTCGCGAGGTCACGGGGTCGCAAATTGCGAAAAAACTGGAAATGCGACCTTGCGACCTTGCGACCAGGTCGCGAGGGTCGCGAGGTCGCAAGTTGCGAAAAAATGGAAGGGATGCAACCTTGCGACCTTAGCGACTAGGTCGCGGGTCGCGAGGTCGCAAGCTGCGAGCAAACGGAGGGAATGCGACCTTGCGACGTTGCGACTAGGTCGCTGAGGTCGCAAGTCGCGCTAGGGCTTGTCTCGGGGTTTTGGGCGCGCGTGACGTGAAGTTTTTTTTTCCCTTTAACTGGAAAAACACAAGGCTAAATGGGTCCAGGGACAGAGCCAAGGGATAGCTTTTGGAGTAGGGCACAGTCATGAGAGGTGGATGAGAAACTGTGATGAGTTGAGCAAGTGGGGTGAAAACTGGAATCGAAGAAAACCCCTAAGCAATAAATGAAAACAATGGATGAGGTAAAGGGAAATTTAAAAGTCGAGAGTATGCGAGGGATTAGGCAAGAATAATCAAAAGAGGAAACAACAGGAGGAAAATGACAACTTACCCTGGAAAATCGCGCTCCATTCGACCTGTCAGCGGCGTTTTTTTCTATCCGTTGCATATGCAAAATGCAACCTAGCGACCTCCCATATATAAAAAGGTCGCACGTGCGGGCATTTAATGAGGTCGCTAGGTCACAAGTCGGGTGATCAAAGAGGTATGCGACTTCGCGACCTTGCGACCTTGCAACCTCAGGGTCGCGGGGTCACATTTTTCCAACAATTTGAAGTTTGTGACCTAGCAACTTAGCCTTCTGGATTCATTACTTAGCTTTTCTTTGTGTTCAAGGGGCTCCAAAAAATTTTGAGGTGGGTTTTTTTTTTTGGAGGGTGTTGTAGAGGCTACAACACACTGATGTGTTTTCCATCATAGGTGATTTTTCCTTGGAGTTAGCATCTCCCACATGAATAGAATTTATCTCGCATCCCTTCCTCATACATTCATTCTTTTGGGATGTTGTAATTGGGACGTAGCTGTAGCGTTTCTTGAATCCCCTGAAATCGCTTTTACGTGTTTCATCTTGCATTTCGTAATAAATGATCTTTTTTCCCTTGTGATCCACTAAGGCCCAATGTTTCTCTAGCCAATCCATGCCCAAAAAAACATCATAGAAACTTAATGGCGGTATGTTGAGGTCCACATTTAACTATTGTTACGCAATTTCTAATGTGCAATTTGGAATTTTGCAATTACCTTTCTTTTTCTTCTCCTGTGGCTAGTTGTACCGCAACAAGGGTTTTTTGAATTTCTGCATTTTAATTTACAAATTTCCACTATTTTGGGACTAACATAACTTAGACTTGCACACGGGTCTACTAAAATAGAAACAGATTGAGACAAGAATTTACCTTCCAACTCAATCATTGTTGGCTAATAATGCTAGCTCGTCAATCCTCCAACACCGCAGTTGATACAAGGAATGTTTCACGCCCACATCGTCTACTATAGAAGCCTCTCGCAAATTAGCAAATATTTCACTTCTCGCTCAGCTGTGGAATTTTTTATAATAATGTGCCTCACCACACCCCCAACATTGTAGAGGTGGTTTGGTCACTTGCCCTTGCTCGTGTTTGTTAGATGCCTTTGTAGGCTTCTCTTCGCTCACCACTGGGTTCTTTGATGATTTTCACGCCAAATTTTTTCATCGACAGAACCTCGTGAAAAATTCTTAAATTTATTACTTTTTGGCACCTTTGAATTTTGAGCTGCTTTTATGTCCTTTCCTTGGCTGCCAACTTTTTCCAAACTCCCCTTTTGCCTTGCGATCATGATAGCACATTCGTGCCTTATGAATGGCTTTTGTCCATGGTTCTAGGATTTACAAATTCAATTTTCTCCTTCATATGTGTTGGCAAGTTGATCATAAATCTTTTGTACCTTAGCCTTTTCATCTCGCAGGGTATGGAACATATCTTAACGGTGGAGGTGAACTTGGTGATATACTCCTCCATAGTCATCTCGTCCCGCTTTCAAGTCATGAAATTCTTTATATTTCTCATTGTAGAAACGTTCGTTAAATACTTGTCTTTAAAGTATTGCTTGGAACGATTCGATTCCCAAGCAACATATTAGTCCTCAATGTCGCGAACATTCTTTACTTCTTCCCACCATAGAGTAGCCTTCTCTCTTAAGCGATATATGTCCAATCGGCCCTTCGAGTTGTTGCTATACTCATACACCGAAAAATATTTGTTCATGTTTATCAACCAAGCCTCTGCCACTTCCTCGACTTCACCATCAAATGTTGGTGGTTTTATTTTTTCCGAAACTCCCGAAGCTCCACTTTTTGTTTCTTAAACTTCTCACCCGATCCGAAAAATTCCGCAGTTATGATTAATTATAATTTTTGTTCTTTTTTCTTTGCTGGGATGGGCTTCTTTCCACTATATTAGTGGTGTGGTCCCTTGTTTGTCGCTCATCACCTTCTTGCATGTCCCTATCAGCACTGGGATGTTCCATTCCTTGATTTTTCTTATTTGGCAGGCTCTTGAGTATATTTTCTTTCTTTTGCATCAAGCACTTGTTATCGCTACGAAACCACACCATTTATTCTTGTAGCTTATGTACTGTGTTCAATAGTATGTTGGTTTGATATCGATGTTCCTCCAATAGTCTACTTGTTTGCTAGTGCTGATCCACACTCAGTTGAACCCACATCTCAGGGCTAACTACTGGTTGTGTTTGGGGTTCCCCGTTATTCTGGGGTGGTTGTTGTGTTGACCCTCTTCTCATGAATTTTTCTTGTTATGAGTATTTTCTTTGCATCAGTTTACATAGCTTAAATGGTTAGTTGACCCTTAGGGTCCCATCATATGAACGCCGCTCTGATACCACATACAAAAAAAATTACTTTTCACTCCATAATTAAATACCTACCTCTACTTTAATCGAAATATAAAAGATTCTTACCATATCCAATAATACTTAACCTGGAGATTAATGATTAAATGTAATGTCAGACTTAACACCGTTTTCATTTACATATAGTTTTCATTTTATTTTCATATACCATAGTCTCGATGTTTATATACACGTAATTGCTTTGTTCACCATGGACTTTAATGACACTTCATAATTTCCATCTACAAAATCAATACACATGATCCAAACCTCGAAATTGGAATTTGTATGTGGGTTTTAGAGCTGTCACGTACTAGTTAATTTAATGCACTTCACTCCACCATGTGCTACCTGCACAGCTGGGCGACAACCCATAGATCTTGCTCAGGATTCAAGGCCACACCGCTTAACGCAACCCGATCCATCCTTTTTGGGGGATCTTCGATCCTCTATCTGCGCGGAAGACTCTCGTTTGAATCCGAGCGAAACCCTAGGGAATTCCTCATTTGGTCTCAGCTCTTTGTCTCTGGTCTAACACTCTATCTCAGCAAGAGATCTTCATGAAAGTTGAGGGTCGGCTCTGGCTATGGGCGATTTTAACGCTCTTGGAAGATTCGCTCAGGTAAGAATCATGGTTTACAAATCCGTATATTCCATGTTTTCTTTCTTTATACTACTCTGTATTTTTCTGAGTTAGCTTATTTCTATGTTCGCGGCTTCCTCCAGTGTTTGGAAACGTCTTTTTGGATGACTCTCTACCCACTTTCATTTATACCTCAACCAGCTACACTGGCACGAGATTCACCCTCGAAAGATGATGCCTAATCTTTTCCTCTTCATGGCACACCTTCTGTCTAGTTTTTCGGATGTCCACCCAGTCTGGAAGGTAGCATTGATCGTTTTGATTAATTTAACTATTCAGGTCTGAGTTTCGGTTTTACCTCATCTTCTCATAAGCTTCTCACTAATCCTTTCATTGTTTCTTTCTCAGGTCTATGCTCGGAGTTTTATTTTAGATAGTTATTATGACGGGTAGTTATCCATTTCAGGTTTTCTCTTCATTTTTACTTGAGATTCACTATGGATGTTATATTTGAGAACCCGTATTTATTCATTTGACTTGGTGAAGTCTGCATGTATCTAACTACTCAAACCAAACTTTCTCTACACTCTTTTCTTAGTTATGGTTCGCTCGGCTAATGGAGCTTTTATTTGATTACTTTTCTTGATGATCTTGAGGCCTCACCCTCAGTCTTCTACGCTATTGGAAATAATTCCATGAACCCTTCTGGCATGAGAGATTCAAAATATATATTTACATTTCTTATTTGAGTTTTTGTTTGTTTGTGAAAGACCAAAGTAATCTTGCACCACATTGCTAATTCTCAGTTGAAAATGAGTGTTTTACCTCTATACCTTTTTTTTTATTCTCGATGTTTTATTCTGATACTTAGTTACTCTTGTGCAATTAAATTACTTTATGTCTTGTTTAAAACAAGTTGTAAGACCTTCTGGTCTTGCATCTCGGGAAATCCTTCCTGGACTTACCCTACTTCAAACAAAAGGCATTTCTCCTTACTAATATGAATAATTATATTTGTAATGAGAACTTTCAGATTTCTAAATGCTATTTATCAATGATATAACTCTTTGATTATAGTCGAGAGCTCTTGACCGACCTCTGTTTTTTCATTACTTGTAATGTTTTGCGCTACCAATGTTTGGGTTCTAGTTTGTTTTTATTCGGGGTTTATACTCATGCATAAGTACTAAAAGTAATGGTATTTGCAAAATAGATAGTAGGTACATATTTTCTACTATTTTCTTGATAGTTTAAATCCATATTGTTATTTAAATCTTGTGATTGTAGTTTTCTTTTAGGTGACAGGACCACCTTGCTTATTGTCCGCGTGTAATTGCGTGATTGAGGGACGATGTGTCTTGGGTTAGGTTTTCACCTAGTACCCTTTGACAGACAGTCCACTCTACATTTTTTTTCGTTCATTGAAACACTACTTACATGTTATATAATTATATTTTCTTTCATTTCACTTTTACATTCATGCAAGTATTTGTTTGCGTATAATATGTTTACGTAATATATATACATATATATGTATATATATATATGTATATATATATATATATATATATAACACCTTATTTTTCAGTATCCTACACCAGTCTATATACTACTGTAGTAAAAATCGAACTTAGACATTCCATATCTTTCATGACATATTACAAAGATACTAAACTTTAAATACAATGATAGTTCTACATCTATTTACAGCACCCATACATGAATGCGTAAAATTCATAATGAGATATTAATAAAAAAATATTAGTTCCATTCTTCCCCAACACTTATCTATCATATAATTATTGTTTCTATCACAAGTATATAAATACTTGTGCATATAGAGTAAAATTATTGAAGTGCTTAATCATCGAAATTGCACGTATACTGTATCGATTTTGGCAGTTTGTAGCGCGTGGTCCTCCGCAACCTTCAAGAGAGGTGATTACGTTTGTCCTCTTGTCCCCCCGTGCTCCCATTCTGCAAAGGTATGGGTTGATCGTGGATTTATGCTGTTGTGGCCTTGGGACTCCTGGCCCAATTAGTACTCAAAATTTATTAGGATTGCTTTGAGTGATTTCATTTCGGTCTCTACCAGATGAAAATCTCCACTCTCCCCTTAGTCCTTGAGCTTAGAATCCCCATTCCTCATCGTGGATGAGTCCTTATCCCCGAGAGAGCGAAAATCGTTCCCAACTATCCAACCACCTTTCGGTTCTTGGAAAACATTTACCATCAACCTTTTTTAATTTTTATGGAATCTGTTTCCATAACTAATTTTATTATTCACAATTAACTATAAAGAAAATAACTTTTTCCAAGCAAAAAACATTAATTGTCTGCAGTATTTTCCTTAAACAAATAATAAAATGTCATTTAACTAGTTAACTAACTAGTTATCATTAAATGCGCTTGTCACGTGAAATGTGTTATGGTTTTTGGAACATGTGGTATTGATAAAGGATAATATTATAATAAAAATAAATTACAGATTAAGAATTTCAATAATAAATTGGGGTGAATCTCTATGGTTAAGAATGTTGTTACATATTTTTCTTAAATGTATATATGTTTAACTTTTATATTAATTTTTTTATATAATAATAAACCGATTATATTTTATTTATTTCTTCTAATTTTTTAAATTATAAAAACTCTGTAAAATGAAGTAAATATTTTAATGTTTATTTTAAATTGATATATATATCCACATCATTAGTAAAGCTAAAGTTACGTATTTCGATAATCTCAATACATAAATAAATTCAATTAGTCGAAAAATTTCTTGAAACTCAATGTTGTATAAAAGTCAATCTAATCGAAAATTCTGATTTTTCAATTGTTAGTCCGCTATAAGGCATTAGGGACTCTTGTAAGCATTCTTTCCTCTGAAATACGAGCCCTCGTGTCGAAAAAATAGATGATTTAACCTAAGTTTTTAAATTGCATGTTTTAGTTCACCTTTTTCTCCACCTATTAAACACTTATAATGTTTTTATGTTAGTGAATGAAAAAATATAATTTCTTATTTAGCCTCGCACAGAGCAGTAGCAAGGGAATTTGGTGTTAAAATCCATATTCTTAAAAAGAATTTTTCATAATGAAGTAATGCTAGAACATTAATTCTCAAACATTTTATGTGTGTAAAATGTTACAACTCACTTCTTTACTTTTGTAAAAAACATGTCTACTCTTTGTAAACACCTCTGTCATATAAACATGTCTACTCTTTTATAGACATGCAACACACGTCAAGACAAGCGGTAGTGCTGTACTGAGTTTGCGGTACATAGGCCCCAAAAAGTCCATCCCCTACCCTTGTCCTCCCTTTCATCGCGCACCAGAAGAATGGTCTCTAGAAGAATGAGCTTCCTTTGTGTTGGTTCTGATCTACAACTGGTTTTGCTAGGGAAAAAAGAAAGGAAGGATCATACCCTAGTGGAACTTAAGCTTCTCTTGGGTGATGAAGCACCTATTGAGATAGCTTTTACCCCCTAATGAAAAGATCTAGCTATTCATTTAACTAATTATTTTCTTTCCACGGTCCCGGAAATTCACTAATCCATACATTATGTATAAACTAATCTTCTTTTATAGGTTAGAAATAACTCTAGTATTAATAAATCTATAAAAAACATGTGAATAGTGTAGAAATTATACAAAGCTGGATTGTATCTAGGCTTTGGGAATGGTTCATAGCACCTCATGTCAAGATTGCCCTGTTCGAACCATTTATCCCCTACACTGGGTATGCACTGTGCATTGGAAATAACATCTGAGGACAACTCAAAGGTCACTCCTCCAAGGTTAAATTGCTTGTCATGCAAGTTAATAATGAAAAATTACTAGTAAGATAAGGGTGATTTTGTACATGTTGTATCCTTTCACAAAAATCAAAACATCCCACACTTTGGAAACATGAAACAATCATGGGAGAGGCCATCAGCTCCAAGGTGTTGAGGGGTTCAAACCTATTGATTTTTCCACCTTTTTGTTGATGCCTCCTTGGCACTTGGCCTTCCTCTTCACTACATTTCCTCCTTCTCTTGAAATTTTTGACCCACTTTGCTACTTTTGAAACCTAGAAACTGGTTATTAAATTTACATGGAAGAGGGTAATCGAAAGGTGATGAAAAAAAGGTGGCTTTTTAAGTGGAGGGATGAATGAGTGAGGGTAAAGGTATATGACTGTGAGTGAGAGGAAAAACTTAATGACCACCCTTGCTAGATTTGTAAAACTGCTGCTTTGGCTTACACCTTGCACTTATGTCAAATTTGAAATGGAGAGGGCAATGTAAATTCACATCATTTATAGTATAGGACAAATCTTATGAGTGAATGGAGTGAGTGTAGGCACAACCTTAGGTGGAGTGAAAAATCATTCTAATAGATCGCTTAGCTCATCACTCGACTTATTAGCACTCAGATGGAGAAGTGTTTTTTAAAATAATGATGTTTTAAGAATGGGAAATTAGTCTCCTTAGGTCTTCAATTTCTCCCAATTATAAGTCACCACAAGCTTGAAAAAAAGTGATTGATTAGTTGTATCTACCCTTTTAAAATCGCTTTGGAGGCCCTAGATGCTGCAGAACTTGTTTTTGAGTTGAATTAGGGGTTTGCATGGTGTAGGAGGCCCTCCCTAGACGTGTGCGACACCCGATGAAACGGAGAGATGAGTTGAGAGAAGAAGTGCTATGTGCTAAGCGCACATACGGCGAGGAGTTTTTATCGTGCTGTAGAGTGAATCGGGCGAATGCGCAACGATTTTCTAGGCGCAAAAACACCTACCTATAGGTGCGTAGTGCTTTGATTAAGCTCATGAGAAACTACAGGGTGTGCAGTTCCCTACTCATGGCAAAGCTCATTAAAACATCTCGGGAGGATTCCACATATCAATACTTTCAAAAATCTCCTTTAGCATGCATCATGTTATTCAAAAATCATGCCTATTACCTTCTTTGTACACTTCGATTTGCAAGTCCCTAAAAACGACGATTTTAACTTTCTCATACTCCTTGGAGCATAATAAACTTACCTTTGACAATCATAGGAGGGTTGCACACATTTGTAGTTTCTAAATCTTCTTTTATCGTAATATGGGCATCTCCAACATCATCCTTTTCATCTTCTTGATCACTACTCACTTTGTAGGTGACTAGAAATGATAATCTAAACCTTTCTCACTGAGTACTTTCTTTCTACCTCTGCTTTCCAGGGTTTGCTTTGGAGTCATAAATTTGGCTTAGTTTTGGCCTATTGATGCCTTTTAACTCTTTCACTTAGTAGGTGTCATGAAAACATTGAAGGGAATCTTCCTTTTTGATCTTTGAAGCATGTTATATTTACCTTTGAAAACCTTACGAACTAAAAACAAAAAGAATCATTTTTCAAAAACCCTTCTTTGTTGGGCATCATGGAGATTTCTAACCTACACTTTGCTCATCTAGGCATGACACACTCATTTTTCACAATTCTGGGGATCGATCACGGTCATCTTTAGAATCCTTTATTTTCATCATGGAGTTTTACCTCTTCATTTCAGTCCACCTCCTCGATCATTTTCCCATAAACCTGAAGGTACAAAGTCAGATGCTTGAAAACAATTACCAGCGTTGTCTTCTAAGCTCTCTAGAACTTTTAATTTCTTTCATTTTCGTCCGCTTCCACCTCACCTTTTTCCCTTTAGTACTCAATGATTCTAAGAAATATTTCTCTTCATGTTTGGATTTTGGTGCCACCTCCTCGGCCATTTGCTGCAAGTGGTCGGTGTTTTGGCACTTTGTTCGGCTAATCAGCTTTAAAACCTTTGGTCCTTCCAGAAACCAACACTTCTGAATTCCTTTCCTTGCGACGGATATCTTTCATTTGAGGAGCATATTTTCTTCACCTTTTGCAAACTTTTCTGCGGTCGAGACTTTTTAACACTCGCAACGGAAGTGTCAAAGAGTTCACTTTACCCTCAGTGCAGAACTTGAATTTGATAAGGTGGTATTCTTTCGAAACCTCTAGATCTTCTTCTCCTGATGCAACTACAAGCGTTAGTCTACTATCACATCCCAGACCGACTCTAGCACGGGAAAATCAGTGCTGACATCTCACGATCACCTCACAACTTTCGTGAAACCTAATGACTCAGTGGGATGGTCTGACCTCAGTTCGCGTCTCTGAGCGAAACGTGCTTTGATGTACGAGTTAAAAACAAAGTTCGACAAAGTGGTGTATTAGCGTCTCAGAGCCTGTGCAATGACTTTATCCAGTTAGATGCCCATAGAGATAGCTTTTGAGACCATCGTCACTCGAGGAACTCTGGTGATACACGCAGGAATAGGCTTACTAGGAAAAACTAGATGCAAAGCGGAGTTGTGGGCAAGGAAAAAACAGAGAAATTAGTAGGTCTAGTGCAGAGAAAAGAGATGTTTGAGCTGTACGGAGCTTCATAAGGAAAGTCCTCTAGATGGCGCATGGTGACCAGCGACGTGGAAAAATGATAGAATACGAAAAAGTTTCGAGAAGGATACACTGAAGGTAGTGAGATTTTCTAAAACTCGTCAATACGCAGGGAATTTATGTTTTTAGAAATCAATAACTCAAATATGTTGAGTCATCTCAGATGAGTATAACATTGATAGCACTAACAACGGATCCACCTGGGGAGGGAAACTCCCTTTCGTGGAGGTGAAACGCAGACCTCGGAGTTCAAACATCCGAGTTTTCGAAGACTCGCAATGCCTCAGCACGCACATAGTAGACCTCTCTGTCCTTCATTTTCCACGTTTTCTGGTCAACGCGATGATATCAGAACCTAAAAGGCGCATGTCTTCAACGATTACTCATACCTACCCACCGCACTTTGCCTGACATTCTTCCTTTGGGTGCAACTTGGTTGGAAAACTTGACATTTCTCTTTGAAAGCATACAAAACTATCTAATTGTTTACCTGATCGGCCTCAAGAGTTCGAGATTAGAGGTGATGAACTCTTTTATTTCTCTATCCATAGTCCATTCATCATGTCAAGATTTAGCTTTGATGACAGACTCTATGCTCTAACCTCACCGACATGAAATTGAAAATATGATCAAACCAGATCATAAGTCGACCAGATTATGTGAGCTCATGCAGAATTTGGAAAGTTGCACACAAGATATTATTTTACTGTAGTAGCATCTAGAAAACATAGATAAATTTGTGATTCAAAAATCAGTTATATCCTCTCATTTTCCAACGTTCAGATTTGCTGCATCATAGGAACGTAAATTTTCTTTCCTAATCTAACACTCATGTGTCGTTGAAAACTGGTTTGACAGATGTACTGCTACTTCATACATATCATAAATCGGCAAAGTACATGTGTTAGTCGCCATTAGGCCATGGTCAGACTAACATTTTGTCTTTTCTTCAATAGTAGTGGCATTTAGGCTTGCACACTTTCAGCAATACATGTTTTTGGGTATGGGATTGTACCTCTTCTTTAAACCTGCCCTCTTTTTCTTCTTTTCTCTATTTTTGTGTTTTCATTTTTCTGTCAAAACAATATGAAACTAAATCTAGAAAGATGCTCATAGTACTGAGCTTATTTGCATAACTATCTACCATAATCTAACTTGGAAATTTTTGTTGTTCTAGGTGATGCAATAGTGCCAGTGCAGCCAGTTGAGCACAACAAAAAGAGGTGAACAACCTGACTACTTGTCAGAGGGAACAAAATTATACCTTGATTATGTGTCTTCATAACCAAGGCTATCATAAGTAGTGGAAACTTCTGATGTATTTGATTCTTGTAAACAATCCATGTCTACAAACTTGAGCCAATCAAGACCTTCATGTAATTTGCTACAGGATAAACAAAAACATGATCTAAAATTTCTTCTCTCATGCCTTTCATGACTAGTTGGTTATTTGTATCCCAAAAATTAGTTTTGAAAACCTCATCTTCAGTCTGGTCCTTGAAAGCACAATCATCTTCTGCCTGCAATTCAAAAGGTAGTACAATTTCCTCTTGCTTAGGGGAAGGGAGACTTTCCAAGAGTTCTTTAGGATCTCGGAAATTATATGACTGATTTTGAGAATTTTAAAGTTCAATCTCAGTTTCATATTTTTCAACCACTATCTCTAGAAATTTTTTCTTAACTTCTGGGTTAATTTTGCTTGACCTTAAAATGATAAAGACAACTTTTAGGAGATCACCATCAAGCTGAGGTTCTGTTAACTGATTTGAAATTTCATTATATAGAAGGTTTGCCACAAACCCTATCATTTTTTTCAATCAGTCCAGCAAAAGGTCATTGCATATTTATAACCAGTCTAGAGTCTTCTACTAGTGGAGTCTTTTAGGTCTATTAAGAGTTGTGGAGTTGCCAGGTGGATGATTTCAACTTTTCTGTCCACCATCAAAAATATTAGGATTGATTAATGCATTCCTAGGGGAGTCTGTGAGAAGTAGTGGAGTTACTATACCTACTGGAGGCCAGTGGAGTCGCCAGGTGGATGTTTTTTTACTGTTTTGAGGATATGTACTTGTGGTCCTCCACCAATATTTTACAACAACCAATCTATAGATGTTTTTGGGTTTTATGAGTTCTTTATGTAACACTAAGGTTCTTAATGAGTGATATCCAGTTGAGTCATCATTTTTCTAGTATGGTGAATCAATTAGATACTAATCTTGGCTAACACTTGATTTTCTAATTTTTTACGAGGGTTTGAGAGTTCTTAGAGAATGCTTAAGCTTGTTACTTACTCAGGTCCCACTGTGATCGCCATTATGTTAGGTCCCCGTTATTTTGGCAGAATGGTAATGACCAAAAAGAAAAGGGTAATATCAAACCAATATTTGGAGTCCTAGGACCTAGGATTACTGGACTCAGAGAGGGCTCTCTTTATGCTTGTGTAAAGGATTTAACTTGTTAATTTTAGGTTTTTGATTTTAGGCTAGTTATAGGGATCAGGGTTTGCTTGTTTGTTTGTTTGGTTGGATAAGTTTTCAAGAAAAATAGGTAGAGCAAGAGAGAATCTATCCATTGGGATATGGAGTCTGCAGAGGTTTTAAAGAATGAAAAAATAGGTCAAGGGTGTTTCATAGGGTAAGTTAACAAGGCCAAATGGAAGTAGGGTGCCAAGAAAGCAAATTCTATTCTCTATTTCCTATCCTTTGATCAAAGAAACCATGAATGTAATGAAAAACTAAAGGAAACAAAGACAAAGGTGGAATACATCACCATATAACAAAGCTTTATGATTCCTAAGAGTGTGCTCAATCCATAGATGCTCAGTCCAAATTCATCACAAGATACTAAAGCCAATTTCAATAATAAGCTCTGAGTCGATATCATATTATTCTCAGAAACCAACCAATAAAATACAATGAGGCCTCCATTCTCTATTTAACTTGCATTGTTGAGTCAAAACCCTAACTAGGGTTTTAGCAACTATTAATTACTCATAAATTCCATTTATGTCCAAAGGGACCATGCGACGCCTAAGGCACAAAATATCTAATTCAATAAATGAAAAATAAATCCTCAACCAAATTTGGCAAGAAAAAATGACTTTGAGGCTCTTCAATAACTCCAAAATTTCTTCAAGTGTGTTTTGTTGACTTTTTAGCAAGGGTGTAGCACAGAGGTCCAAGGGCGCAGCGCCTGCACCAGAAAAATAGGTCATCTTGTAGTTGAGTTTTAAAGGCCTTCTCAGTGCCCGAATGAGCTCCATGATAGCTCATTGGAAATCTTTTCAAGTCTACTTTCCAAAAATTCCTTTTCTTTTCTTATTGGATTCCATTTACCTGCTCAAAACTAAATCTCCCAAGGCTACTCGGGGCGCATTTCCATCTCTGAAAAGAGGGCAGAATGGTGAATTTGTGCATGTTTTTTACCCTTTTGGAGGATCAAATCTACTCCAAATGATATGAAATTTGGTGTGTGTGATGTAATTTACAAGAGGAACTCAAAAATTTAAAGCACTCCTCAAAATAGTGCCCCAAGAAAAAAAGTGCAGCGCCAGGGGCATTGCGCCCTTGGCACTTTAAATCAGTCAAAAACCAAAATTTTCAAAAACATGCCAAAATTTGAAATTGCCTTGCTCATGGTGTTTGGGATGCCTATAGGGAAGCATCAGTAAGGATTTCAAGGTTTTCCTTGCCCTTTACCTCTTTGAGAGCTCGAATTTTAGTAAGGGCTCTTTTGAGGTTAGCCCTTGCAATTTAATTTCTTAAGGCATAGTTCTTTGCCATTTTATTATGAAGGCCAAGGTATCTTTGTGTATTCCCTAGCTGAACAATGAGTCAAACGAAAAACAAAATGACCTTTTATATGCTTGGGATTTAAATTTAATCTTTGCAAACCCATTTTTCTAATTTTTTTAGGCCCTTTTCACTTTTCACTAACTCTTTTGAAATTTTTCTTTGCAGATGACCTTTAAAAAGATGAAGTTGATTCTTTGTTGTTTCCATTATGCATTTCAACTCGACTTTCACCTCTTCTTACTGACCTTTTACACTGTTTTCTATGCAAGTTAATAAAATGTTGAATTTTTTCCTTTCTTTTGGTCATTTTATCTTGATAAGCTCATTAGAACATCTCTGGGAGGATTCCACATATCAATACTTTCAAAACTCTCCTTTGGCATGCATCATGGAATTCAAAATCATGCCTATTACCTTCTTTGACAACTTCTGATTTGCAGGTGCCTAAAAACATTGATTTTAGCTTTCTTTGACTCCTTGGAGCATAATAAAATTACCTTTGACAATCATAGGGAGGGATGCACACATTGGTAGTTTCTAAATCTTCTTTTACATGTATTATGGAGCTCAACATCATCCCTTTCATCTTGTTGACCACTAGTTCTTTGTAGGTGACTGAAATTATAATCTAAACTATTCTCACAGATACTATTTACCTTCTGTTTTTGCAATTTTTCTTGAATCATAAAGTTGACTTCTTTTTGTCATATTGATGCCCTTTAACTCTTTCATTTAGCAAATGTCATGAAAACATTGAAGCGAACATTCCTTTTAATCTTTGAATCATGTTAGATTTACCTTTGACAACCTTAGGAACTCAAACATAAAGCAAAATTTTCAAAACCCCTTCTTTGCTGGCATCATGGAGCTTCTAACCTACACTTTGCTCATCTAGCCATGGAAAACTCATTTTTCACAATTCTGGGATCTGATCAGTGGCATCTTTAGAATCCCCTTGTTGTCATCTTGGAGTTTACCTCTTCATTTCACCTCCTCTGATCATCTTCCCAAAACCCTAGGTGTCTGGAGTGCTTGAAAACAATTATAACTGTTGTCTTCTAAGTTATCTATAGCCCTTTTAATTTCATTCATTTTTGTCCAGTTCACCTCACATTTTTCCCTTTTTATCAATAATCTCTGAAAGGTTTCTCTTCATGTTTGGTTTTTGGTGTACCTCCTCCACGTAATTTGCTACAAGTGGTCAGTGTTTTGACACTTTGCTGGGATATCAAGCTCAAAACCTTAGTTCTTCTTGAAACCAAACTGCTTCCTCTTTCCTTGCTATGGATTTCTTTATTCAAGAGCAGATTTGTCACTCTACCAACTCTCTTCTGATCGAATTTTAACACTCTTGCAGAAGTGTAAAAGTTCACTTTTACCCTTTGTAGAACTTGAATTTGATAAGGTAGTATTATTTGGAAACCTCTAGATCTTTTCTTGAGTAACCATGTGTTGATCTTCTATTACATCTGAGCCAGCTTCTAGCACAGGAAAAGCAGTGCTTAAAACATGAATGATGACCTTACAACATGTGGAACCCTAATGACCTAGTAGGAGGGTCCTTTGACTTGGTCTTTCACTGAAAATGGGCTTGGAGTCTTTAAGTGTAAAAATAGAGTTTTGAAAAAGTGGTGTATTGAAGTTCCAAATCCAATGTACTTGATTTATCTAAAGAGCCTACAGAGATAGTTTTTAGGCCATCAATGCTTGAGGAACTAGGTGAACATGGGAAGGAATAGGCTTATAGGCAAACCTAGATGCAAAGTGGAGTTATGTACAAGGGAAAAACATAGTGATGAGGCTATAGGTAGGAAAAATGATGGAGATAAGTGACACAAGCCCATAAGGAGTCCTCTAGGAGTGGTAGGGTGACCATCACATGGAAAAATGATAGAATAGTGAAAAATTTTCTATAAGGAAAATGAAGGCAATGAGATTTCTAAAACTCACAATATTCAGGGAATTTTGTTTTTAGAAATATATAATCAATATTTAGTCATCTACATATAGTAAAAATTACTAATGACTAACACTCCAAACCCTTTTTTTTATTCTCGGTGTTTTATTCTGAGACTTAATTACTCTTGTACAATACGATTACTTTATGTTTTGTTTAAAACAAGTTGTAAGACCTTCTGGTCTTGCATCTCGGAAAATCCTTCCTGGACTTACCCTACTTCGAGAAAAAGGCATTTCTCCTTACTGTTATGAATAATTATATTTGTAATGAGAACTTTTAGATTTCTAAATGCTATTTATCAATGATATAACACTTGTATTACAGTTAGAGCTCTCGGGAAACCTATGTTTTTTCATTACTGTAATGATTTGTGCTACCAATGTTTGGGTTCTGAGTTTGTTTTTATTCAGGGTTTGAACTCATGCATAATTATTTAGTGATGGTATTTGCAGTTAGATAGAAGTTATAGATTTTATACTATTTTCTTGATAGTTTAAATCCATATTGTTAGTTAAATCTTGTGACTGTAGTTTTCTTTTAGGTGACAGGACCACCTTGCTTATTGTTTCTGTGTAAATGTGATTGAAGGACGATGTGTCCTGGGTTAGGGTTTCACCTGGTACCCTTGATCGAAAGTCCACTCTACAATTTTTTTTGTTCATTGAAACACTACTTACAAGTTATATAAATATATTTTCTTTCATTTTCACAACTTTACATTTCATGCAACTATTTGTTTACTGTATAAGAGATTTACTATAATATATATATATATATATATATATATATATATATATATATATATATATATAACTAAAACCTTATTTTCCAGTCTCCTACACCAAACAGCCACTGCGGTTTAAACTCGAACTTAGACTTTCCATATCTTTCATGACATATTACAAAATTACTAAACTTTAAATACAATGACAGTTCTACATTTATTTACAACATCCATACAGGTTTGGTAAAATTCATAATGAAATATTAATAAAACATATTAGTTTCATTCTTTTGCAACACTTATCTATCATATAATTGATGTTTCTGTCACCAGTATATAAATACATGTGCATACATAGAGTAAAAGTATTGCAGTGCTTAAATCACTCAAATTGCACAGATACTTATCTGATTATGCAGTTTGTAGTTGTGGTCCTCCCAACCTTTCAAGAGAGGTGATTATGTCCTACTCTTCCCCCTGTGCTCCACTCCTGAAAGGTATGGGTTGACAGTGGATTTTTCTGTTGTGACCTCAAGACTCCTAGTCCAGTTAGTACCATAAATTTATCGGGATTTCTGAGTGATTTCCACTAGTCTCTACCAGCTTAGGAAAATCTCCACTCTCCCCTTAGTCCTTTAACAGAACCCCCATTCCTCACTGGGATGAGTCTCTTATCCCCAGAGGAGAAGGTAATTGTTCCCAACTGTCCAATTACCTTTTAGTTCTTGGAAAACATTTACCATCAACCTTTTTCCTTTTTATGGAATCACTTTCCATAACTAATTTTATTATTCACAATTAACTATAAGGAAAATAAATTTTCCAGGAAAAAACATTAATTGTCTCAGTATTTTCATTAAACAAATAATAAAATGTCATTTAACTATTTTACAACTAGTTATCATTAAATGAAATTGTCACAACTTCACCCCCTGGAAGTAACACTGTCCTCTGTGTTTTACTCCAGCTCAGAAAAGATCTCTGGGTAAACCTCACGCACAAATCCTTCATCCTCACAAGTAGCCTCATCTGGGTTGAAGTGCTTCCACTTCACTTTAACCTGGGTGATGACTCACTTTTGGAGCATAATTTCTCTTCAGTCATGTATGTGTTGCAGCTCGACCAGAAACTTGTCATCTAACTCTACGTACAAAAAGCAAAGTTCCTTATCAAATTCTCAAAAATAAATCATATTTCAAGTTATGATTTTTTATTCTGTCCTACCTGTATATTCTGCCAATGAATTACGTGCTTCGAATCATGCACATATCGCTTCAACAGGGACACATGAAACACATTGTGTACTCGGATGTGACTGGGTAAAGCCAGCAAATAAGCTACAGGTCCTACCCTTTCCAAAATTTGGAAGGGTCCACAGAACCTGGGAGCCAACTTGGCAGAAGAGGTCCATCGCAAGGTACTCTTCTTGGGTTTGATCCTCGCATACACATGATCTCCCACATCAAATTCCTGATAAGTTCTCTTCTTATCTGGATAGATCTTCTGCTGATCTTGTGCAACCTTCAAATTTTGTCTTATCTTCTTTACTTTTGATTCCATTTCAGCTAGTATTTCTGGTCCCAACATTAGTTTTGTTTCGGGGCTACTCCAACTTATGGGTGTGCGACACTACCTCCCATATAAGGGTTCCAAAGGACTCATCTTAAGGGACTCCTGATAACATTGTTGTAGGAAAATTCAACCAGATGCAAGTAGTCTTCCCATTTGGTTGGATGCTGCATCACGTACATGCGTGGCATGTCTTCCAAAACTTGTTTTTCCCGCTTTGTTTGACCATCTGTATTGGGATGATAAGCAGTGCCAAAGTTGATTTGGGTCCCCAGAACTGTGAACAGAATTTTCCAAAATGCAGAGGTAAATTTTACATCCCTATCTGAGATAATAGTCTTCGAATGTCGTGTAACCTGAAAATTTCTCTCATAAAGATGTTCGCTATCTGTACAGTCTTGTAAGTAGACTGTACAGGTATAAAATGTGTAGATTTACTCATTCTGTCAACTACCACCATGATGGAGTCATTGTGCCTCTTTGATCGCGGTAAACCTATAAGGAAGTTCAGGGATATGACCTCCCACTTCCATTCAGGTACCGGTATGGGCTGCAACAATCATGCAGGATGTTGATGCTCCACCTTAACCTGCTGAAACTCCAAACATTTATTTAGATACTCAGCAATATTTTTACGCATATCGGGCCTGAAATACACTTTTCTAATAGCATTTAACATTTTCTGGTATCCTGGGTGACCCGCATAATTACTATGATGGTATTCATCCATTATTAGCTCCTTTAGGTCCACACGGTTTGGTACATACACCTTTCCTCTAAAGGTTAGCATCTAATTTTTATCAAATCCATATTTAGAAGTACCTCCTTGCTTTCGGTTTTATTCCATTTTCTTCCATAGGAATTGATATTCCAGATCTTTTTGTTCTTCTTCTTTTACTTGATCTAAGAATTTAGATTCAAGCTGATTGTAGTAAATCTCGTAAACACAATGCAACTTTCTACTTAAAGCATCAGCCACCCGGTTTTCCTTACCTTTCACGTGGTAGATGTCCATATCAAAATCACTTAGAAAGGAATTCCATATTCCCTGTCTAAATTTTAAATCAACTTGTTTGAAATAACTAGTCAAGCTGCTATGATTTCTCTTTAGCACAAACTTTTTACCTAGCAAGGAGTGTCTCCATACCCGGAGCACATGTACTACTACTGTTAATTCTAGATCATAGGTTGAGTACCTTTGTTCATGTTCCTTCAAATTCCTTGAATCATATTCCACTACTTTTCCTTCCTGAGATAAAACTGCCCCAACACCCTCTTTACTAGCGTTTGTACATACTTCAAATTATTTGTTGGGGCCAGCTACCCTCAACACTGGTGCAGTGGTTAATAATTGCTTCAGCCTCTCAAAACTATTCTGTCACTCAACAAGCCACTTAAAGACTTTTCCTTTTCTCTGCAAGGAGGTAATGGGAAAAGAAATTCTGGAAAATCCCTCAATAAACTTTTGATATTACCCAGCTAATCCCATAAAGGATCGAATATCTGCCACATTCTTGGGAACTCGCCATTCCATGATTGTCTTGAATTTCTCTGAATGAACATCAATCCCTTCTATTAAAATAACATGGCCTAATTACTGGATTTCTATTTTGAAGAAGTCACACTTGCTGAACTTAGCATAGAACTGGTTTTTTCTTAACATTTCTAGCACAATCCTTCAATTTTCTCTATGTTCTTCCTAATTTTTAGAATAGATTAAAATGTCATATATGAATATAAGTACAAAATTATCCAGGAAAGGATGGAATATACCATGCATTAACCTCATAAAGGTTTCTAGTGAATTTATTAACCCAAAGGGTAGCACGAAAAATTCATAATGTGCGTACCTGGTACAGAAAACAGTCTTGTAAATGTCTTCATCCTTGATTCAGATCTGGTGATATCCAGATCTTAAATCTATCTTTGAAAATTTTGGGACCCCCTTCATCTGATCGAACATATCATCAATCCTTGGTAGAGGATATTTATTTTTAAAGGTTAATTTATTGAGTTGTCTATAGTCTATGCACATTCACATGGTTCCGTCTTTCTCCTTAATGAACAACACTGGTGCTCCCCACAAGGACACACTTGGAAAAATATAACCTTTGTCCAGCAAATCTTGTAACTGCATTTTTAATTTAGTTAATTATGGAACACTCATTATGTAAGGAGCCCTTGACACAGGAGATTCTCTTGGCACTAATTCTATGGTGCAATTAATATCTTTCCTTGGTGGTAATCCAGGGATATTTTCTGGAAAACCATCCATAAAATCTTGTACCACTTTGTTGACGGGAAAATCTGTCCGACCAACAGTAGGGGATCTCCCCAGTAGACAGTCCCAATTAGACCTTGAACCGTTTGGAATAGGGATCCCGTCCGGGGTGTGGGTCCGGCTACCGCTTAAGTCACCTTCCCTTCGGTCTCAAAAGAACTCCATCGAACCTGCGGACACACACTTATTCACATGATACAAGATACATGGTTGATGCATTGAACACGTATATAACACTATGCGTAGCGAGACAAATAATAAAGCATACACGCCGAAGGAGGTGTTGTTAACAACACATCTTTAGGGTTATGCTTGTAGGCTATTTTGACCACAAAAGAAACAATTCTTTATGGCGAGATGCCCCTTTACTTCCTGAACGATAAAACGAAATGCTAATAAACAAATTCATTAACATCCATTAAGAAAGAAATTAAACTGAA
This sequence comes from Pinus albicaulis, assembly GCA_034641835.2. Classification (NCBI taxonomy): domain Eukaryota; kingdom Viridiplantae; phylum Streptophyta; class Pinopsida; order Pinales; family Pinaceae; genus Pinus; species Pinus albicaulis. The sequence goes on from JAXQQM020077764.1 coordinate 51,390, forward strand.
CATCATTAAAACAAGAACAGGAAACCATAATGCATAAATTATGCCATTAAGAGTGCAGTTTCATTAATAAAAAGATGTTTGAAACTGTATAGAAATACTCATAGTGTTCGCACAGTAAAACACATCAGATCTGAAAGGAGTTTCAACAGGTATCTGTATTCATATGCAAAACGAGTGTTGACTTTCAATACAATGTTGTATAGCTCTTGAGTCCCGAAAAAAAAATATCATTACATCTTCCCCGGAGGGAGTTTTATAGATCAAAACTTGCCCTTTGGGCTTCCTGACCCTTCGCCTGTCTGACTGTTGAGTTGCCTTGCGATCCGGAGGGAAACTGCGACCTGGTTGGTGAGTGCGACCTGCGACCTGGCTGGGCGGTGCGACCTGCGACCTGCCTCCAAATGATACCAGCGACATAATGCTGCTGGGTTATGAAGATGTGCGCGCAATTGTGAGGTCAGGGGCATCAATCTGCTGTCCTTTGAGGAAGTCTCGCCAATTTTGATACTCTGCTACTATGGGAGAAACCAGGGGGGCCTCTTCTTTCAACTGATGCATGCACTCTAAAGCGTTTGGGACTAGAGTTTCCTTCTTCTGCGAAATCAGGTTGGAAAGAGAGGCGAGCTTGGTGTAGATCCAGACTGGTGTGACAAGAAACTGGCCCAGGTTCTCTTGTGACACTGCAAGATCGGGAGTGGCGGCAACTTGCTTGATGGGCTGCAAAAATGATTGGATCTCCTGATCCAATTGCTCCTTCGTGTCTTCCCTCTTCGCGAGGCAAATAGCAAGGAAATTTGGTGTTAAAATCCATATTCTTAAAAGAATTTTCATAATGAAGTAATGCTAGAACATTAATTCTCAAACATTTTATGTGTGTAAAATGTTACAACTCACTTCTTTCCTTTTGTAAAAACATGTCTACTCTTTGTAAACACCTCTGTCATATAAACATGTCTACTCTTTATAGACATGTCTGTCATAGAAGACAAGCAGTAGTAAGCGATTGAGTCGGTACATATAGGGCCCAAAAAGTCCATCCCCTACCCTTATTCTCCCTTTCATCGTGCACCAGAAGAATGGTCTCTAGAAGAATGAGCTTCCTTTGGTGTTGGTTCTGGATCTACAACTGGTTTTGCTAGGGAAAAAGAAAGGAAGGATCATACCCTAGTGGAACTTAAGCTTCTGGTGATGAAGCACCTATTCAGGATAGCTTTTACCCCTAATGAAAGATCTAGCTATTCATTTAATTAATTATTTTCTTTCCACAGTCCTGGAAATTCACTAACCATACATTATGTATAAACTAACTTTTTATAGGTTAGAAATAACTCTAGTATTAATAAATCTATAAAAAACATGGGAATAGTGTAGAAATTATACAAACGAATTCAATCTGAACATGTAATGTACTAAAACAAGATACTGAATCCTTCTACAATATTTGTGGAATATAAAACACCATCTCTCAATCACATGCAAGTAAGAGAAAGAATTAAATCAATCGCACAACACAAGATTTTTCTGGGGAAAGAAAGCACTCAAAACCCCTCTATCTCTATTTTATAATAAGCCAAGTGATCATGAAACAATACAATTCATTCTTCCTCACAAGAATCTGTTGCACTCTACCAATCGTCTCACATTGATCTAGGAAACATTTGACAAACACTTAGCCAATTCCTTGCCTTCCTCCATCCTGCCTTGGTCACGAAATTTAAATCCCTATTAAATAGGAATTCCAACCTTCCTTGTTGCACAATCCATCATGGGAATCCTATGGCTTTATAACTGCACCCAGATGATTTGCTAATAATACAACTAATACTTATCATCCCTTTAACCTTTGTCTCAACTGGGTCTTCATCAAAATTGACATGCATGCAATTAATAATAGCGAAACATCAGTTATTTGATTGATCACTACTTGTGAATTAAATATAATTTAATTCCATGGACCTCTCACTAGCTCATCACTTAGTTAGAACTAGTTAAATTGATTTTAACTCAATTAATTTGAGTTAACTAATTACACTCACACCACAATAGTGCATTAACTGCAACTGGACCCCCAAAATAATAGAATCACTCTACATGCCTCACCTTTGACCCTCAACTCGAAATTCCTGAGGTAACTCAGTATTTTTGACTTAGTTAACTGATAAAAGTTGTTATGAGATAACATTACAATTTATTGTCCAATTTATTTAAGGGGAAAATAAATTAGAAAGACATTTTCTTGTTGATTTTCAACAATCCCTCACAACAAGAAAGGGATTATCAGCTACCTCAATCCTGCCTCTGTGGTATTCGAATTTGATCTTTGTGATCGCCTTTCTCAACATGTTTGCATCCTGATCCTCCATGGGAATGTACTGCAACACCCAATTGAGATTGTTTTTTCCCTTCTTGTTTGATTCCAAGTTGATACCCTATTTGTATTGATATAAGCTTTGTGAACATAGATGCAATATAATCGAAATGCCATATATCTATATGTTAGAATCGAAAATAGGTATGAATAAAATTTATACAAGAAATGGGATAATCCTTGAGTCAATATGTGTCCAAGGTCAAGTACACCAGCATGTTAATTTTATTTTTTGATTGTCATGTCAAGCGGAACTTGGTTTTTTGGTTGCTCACCTAATCCCTATTCCATGAAATACTACCCCTATTTATTCAAATTATTCCTCAAAGGCTCTCATTACTTGTTTCAATGAGATAATGGATGGATAACTTTACATCTTCAAATGAACTTGGCCACTCATCTAGATAACTTTGAGCTTGGTTTGAATATTTTTAGTGATAGTTGTTTAACTAGATTATTTCAATAAAGTTTTCCATTTTCATGAAGTTCAATATTTGCGTAGGAACTTCTTTAGGTTGCACAAGTTTGTAGGTGAAATTTGAACCACATGCCATACTACCACCCTCTAAATGGCAGCAGGATATAAAATTTTCTTGTTTGATTTCATAACCAACATGAAGTTCAAACTAATTTTCATGGTTATATATTACACGTTGGCTTTCTATTGTTCTAGCTATCGGATGTCCAAGTGAACCACTTTGTCATTTTACTTGAAATGAAATTCTGGATAGGTTTAAACTTATTGTGGATCTTTTTTGATATACAATTATAATTTTTTTGTGATTTCTATGATGGATAGCATATACTAGAATATGCTTTTACAAATCAGGTAGTTCTAGACATGTCAGAAGCAACTGTGGCATCTTTCCTAGGATTTCCATGTCTAAAAAAAGTTACCGAAAATGAGAAACAAGATGCTTACAAAGGCTTACTTGAAGTCATCGAGCAGATGGATAGAAAAAATATTGCGCAATGTCAACAACACTAGCTCCATATCTTATGTAATCTTCACCAATGCATGCAGTGGTAATATCTTTTCAGTTCCCTATTATTTCTTTGGTGGCTAAGAGTGTGTTTTGTTTATTTTTCTTGAGGGATATCCCCACATGCCAACACATATTTGGATCTCTAGTAATGGAAGACCTGTTTCTTTTGAGAGAGCACTAGTTTGAATGTTTTAGACAACAATAACAACATTTGTGTTGTCACAATTATGTTTGTGAATTGGTCATTTTTAACTTGAATTGTAGGATGTAAACCCCTACATATAAATTTAATAGTTAACATTGTTAATTCCATAGTTCACATCGTTAATTCCATCTTCTGTCGAACTATAAATCAATAGTTTCTCCTTAGAGGCTTCATCCTACCTAAATACAAGTGAAGCAAAAATGGTTGGAATCATTTATTATGGGTCTTGTTATAGTTGAAATAAGCTTGTAGTTATTATACATATACCTATGAATTGCATTGAGTTCTTACCAACATAAACATCATACGACCATTCTTGGTTGAATTGATGATAGAACCTGCTTCTATTTGAAAAAAATGGAAGAAGGTGCATCAACCAGTCTCATCTGTATCATACATATGCGTCGTAGGTTTGTGCATGAACTCCTCCCACTTGTGAAACATATTAATAAACCCTGAAGCTCATGCTACATAGTATGAGAACTTAGAGATGCATCTTGATGCTTTCAATAATTTCAAATTGGAACAAGCAATATATTTCTACTTTTAGAAGTGTTTTTATATTTTATATATTTCTATACATTGCGAACTTATTTATGGACAAGAACAATGCAAGTTATATCACTTTTTACTTTTAAAAGTGTTTTTAAATTTTATATATTTCTAAATATTTCTATTTTATTTATGGACAAGAACAATGCAAGTTATATGGCACTTATTTTTCAATGAACACGTTGATAATTCAATTTTTACTTCTTTTGAGGCTTCTATTTTGATAAGTCGTTTCTCTTTGGCGCGATATATGGAAAGCCCTCTCTCTTGGGTAAGAAAAAAGGAGGGAGGTAAATAAGCCATCGATTGGTTTTGTTGGCCCGTCAATCTGTCAATGTCCAAGTATGCTTATTGTTATGCCTCAACAACTTATCACTCTTAACATCTATCTTTGGCATTATTCTAACGACTCTTTGGCATTTAATATTTACATATAGATTAAATTGCTGATTCTCTGATACTATATAAATCTACATGTGTAATACCATAGAAACCTACAAGTAGTTACTCGATGTTTCTACATTCCAAAACACATGAACTTTTTGAAACACTTCTAGTCAAGTGACGAGGAAGAGGAGGAGTTTAAAACCACACTGTATAAACTTAATAAGTCAATCTAAGCTGCAATTCCACTGAATAAATTCTGATTTGCGTTTATGTTGTAATTGTAATCGATTCTAATTTGCTTTTATTTTGAAATTGTGATTGAAGATATGGTAATGTGCGATCATTTAACAAGATCTTTTAAGCATGTATTTTTTTCCGGGTTGGCCCGATGTGTGCTATTTGCGCATATATTAATGTTTAGTTACTTCTTTGAAACAATTTTTTCCCCTGACCTCTCAAATGTTGAGAGGTCGTGATGTACGGAGATCTTTCAACCATCTTTGTTCCTTGACCTCTCAACATTTGAGCGGACATATGTTCAGAGATCTCTTTCATAAACGTTTGACCTCTCGCTTATGAAGAGGTTACTTATTGGATATGAATATCAGGGTGTCGACAGGTCTTTCCACCTCTGATTTAATAGAAAAATATTTATTGACAAATCTCTCTCATCACATCTGTCTGACGGCGGACAAGATTGATGACATCAATCATAAATGGAATGAAGTGCCGAGGAAGGAGGAGTGCTCAGTGAACCATGCGTGGCCATCTAGGATGATGTGGAATCTCTGTTCTTGTCGGGCCTCGTGACGCCAGAAACATATTTTTCCCACATGCCCCTGCTTCAGTTCTACACCTATAAGACGACGTGCACTCCTCTTCCAGACGTCCACTCTTCCTTTCTATTCATTCCATAATTACTTCTCTGTATCTTAGACAATGGAGAATCCCGAATCCTCTTCAATGAGGGGCTGGTGGGTCTACGCCATTTTTCTTACAAAGAATGGAGTACCTGACCATGTATTACATTCGACGGACCATGCTTCTGCAGTGGGACAGTGGTCGCTCTATATAGCACTTCTTGTCGCTGCTGTTTGTGGAGCAATGGTCTCTTGGTTCAGCCCTGGAGGATGTGCATGGGCTCGGAGACACAGGAGAGGCATCGCCATTCCTGGTCCCAAAGGATGGCCCATAATCGGAAGCCTTATGGACATGAGCGTCGGACTTCCTCACCGCAAGCTTCAGTATCTGGCTCGTCTCCATGGCGCTAAGAAGCTCATGGCATTTAGCTTGGGCTCAACGCCGGCCGTGATTACATCGAATCCTGAGGTGGCCAGAGACTTGCTCAGCTCCCCTCACTTTGCAGACCGCCCGCTCAAACAATCCGCTCAGCAATTGATGTTCGGCAGGGCGATGGGATTTGCGCCCAACGGCAATTATTGGCGACTCCTGCGGAGAATTTCTGCTACGCATCTCTTCGCTCCGCGGCGGATTGAGGCGAACGAAGCCGGCCGTCAGGCAGACTGCACGACAATGCTTTCCGACATACGGCATGAGTCTAATATTGATGGTGGCGCCGTCACCCTCCGTCGACATCTCCAGAAAGCGGCTCTCAATAATATAATGGGAAGTGTCTTTGGTCGACGGTCGGTGGATGCCGAGACTGAGAGGAATCTTCGCGGGATGGTGAATGAGGGATTCGAGCTGCTTGGAGCATTCAACTGGGCTGACCATCTCCCATGGCTGAGAGTTCTTGACCCACTCAGAATCCACAGCCGCTGCGCTCGGCTTGTTCCGCGTGTCAGATCTTTTGTGAAGGATATCATCGAGGAGCACTGACAGAATAGCAACACGGCCGACTCAGACTTTGTGGACGTCCTCCTTTCGCTCCAAGGAAACGACAAGCTCGACGACGACGATATGATCGCAGTTTTATGGGTAACATACTTAAGCACGATACAATCAATTTTCTGTTAGAACTTGGAATTAAAAGTTTTAGTGTTTGAATTGAATGTTTTCATCTCTTATTTTGTTAAGTTTTAGTGTTTGAATTGAATGTTTTCATCTCTTATTTTGTTAAGTTTTAGTGTTTGAATTGAGTGTTTTCATCTGTTATTTTGTTTTGGATATGGATGCAGGAAATGATATTCCGCGGCACAGACACAACAGCTTTGCTTACAGAATGGATAATGGCAGAGCTGTTGCTGAATCCGCAAGTGCAAGGCAAACTTCATGGAGAGCTGGACGCGGTTATCGGGCGGAACAGAAGCGTAACCGAAGACGACGTCGAGAAGCTGTCATATCTACAGGCGGTGGTGAAGGAGTGTCTGAGGATGCATCCACCGGGGCCACTCTTATCATGGGCCCGCCTCTGCACGGAGGATTGGTTGATGGCAAACGGGATGTGCGTTCCGGCGGGCACGACGGCGATGGTGAACATGTGGTCCATTACCCACGACCCGGATATCTGGGAACGGCCACATCAGTTCCGTCCGGAGAGGTTTCTCCTGTCGGAAGGCGGACAAGATGTTGACGTCCGAGGAAACGACCTGCGGCTTGCGCCTTTTGGTGCCGGTCGTCGTGTATGCCCGGGCAAGGCTCTGGGGCTGAGGATCGTTCACCTGTGGGTGGCTAAACTGTTTCATCATTTCACATGGGTGCCTTCTCCTGACCATCCGGTGAAGCTGACAGAGAAGCTTAAACTATCATGTGAAATGGCAACGCCCCTTACAGCCATACCTGTGAGTAGGATCCCAGTTCCTGTGTGATTGGAGCTCATCTTCCCTGTCAAGTGATGCTTCCCTACTGTATTATTCTCTTCTACTTAAAACCATAACCTTGTATATAAAACCAACGTTTTCTTTGTAATTATTTCCTTATTACAACCACTACCTTACACACAGGAAAAACGTTTCGTTATTAAATTTCTCGTCGGTCTGATGGTAACTTTACAATAGTACATTTGCCTGTAATAATTTTGACGGAAACTACTTTTGTAACTAATTTAATATTAATTTTTATCTCTTTTTAATAAAATATTAATTTTTATCTCTCTTTTTTTTTTTTTAAAGCATTCTCTTGTTTTTATCTCTTTTTAATAAAATATTAATTTTTAATTATTTAAAATATATTTTAACTCTATACAGATGAAGTATATGAAAAAGGGAATAGTTCTAAGAGTTTTAAAGTTTAAGACTCACTTATAATTCCAGCCAAACCTTAACCTAAACAAATACCAAACAACTATAAATAACAATCAAAATACGATGATAAGCCATAACATATTTGACTTCCGCTGAATTTGGAAACATATATCTCAATCACGTGGGTTTGCGTTTTCTAATGGTACTGTTGTTTTATTTTATTTTTTATTTGATTATGAAATTAAAATAATTTATTTAATATTTAAGAAAATAATGGGAAGCATAATTACCTGCTAAAAATTGATATGAAAGTTCATATTAAAAGTGCAAATTTACTTCGATATTAAATAATCTGTTTAATTTTCATGGTTATGTTTTTTTTAAGTAGGAAAAGTTTCAAATTGGCACTAATTTAGGGGACATCTTATTTTAATAAATAATATATATTATTACTTTAAAAATAAGATTATAGTAATATGTCAGTGATGTTGTTGCTGTATTAATTAATTATATATATAATTGAATTTTATTTATTTATTTATAATATTATTGAATAATAAATTCAACGTATTTAACTCTAGTTTTTTTATTTTATAAATAAAATGAAATATTTTTAAAAATAAAAAATATAAAAATATAAATTTTCTTACCATACTTAATATAATTGTATTTAATCAATTTAGATTGATAATATATATTTATAATTAATTACTCGCAATAAATTAATTATTAATATATTAATATATGTTTTTAATTATGTCCATAGATATGTTTATTTTAAAATAGATCTTTCTCAATATTTATTTAGTTAATGAAAATTATTAGGTGGGTGGTAGGAATTTAAAATAGAATATTCTTTTTTGGATCTAGGACAATCGGTAAGTGGTGAGAGTTGCCTGAGCAAGGCCCGGGTTCAAATCCAACTGGCTGCCACTATAAACCTAGGTTAGGTGCAATAGCCTGCAAGCCGCACACAATAGCAATTAACTTATGCCTCAACAAGAGCCGAGGTCCAACATGGTATACACAAATCAAAGGCTAAGGGTAGGGGTCTAGACTTACCCTGCTTCCCCAAAACAAGAAGGGGTCTAGATTTACTCATCACACTTTTACAATCTTTGTCATACCGTGGGTTGGTTTTGCTATTTCTTTTATTACTTGAAACTTCAATTGAGAACTTGTTAATAGAATATGAGAGTGTTGTAGTAAAATTATGATAGAGGTCATCTATGTTGTCTATACTAGATAAAGGAAGCAAATTAGTTTTTAATTCATTTAGAAAGAGATTGTTTTTATTTCTATCAAAGATTAAGTTCTTTTGACTATAAGGATTATCTTCAATGGGATCTCTATGCATGACAAAATTGAGAGTTATGAGTAAAGGCCTATGATCAGAGTCAGGCTCGTGGTCGTCTAAGATGTCAAAATTTATTATTTCGTTGTATAAAGGGAGATCAGAAATAACATAGTCTACCACGCTCCTGCCAAGCCCATGGATGCAGGTCATCTTGCTAGAATTGGGCCACTTCTTTAGACCGTTGCAAATTATGAGATCCTGAGCACTACAGAGCTTGACTAGCTCCGACCCAAACAAATTATCCCTGAGGTCTTCAGAGCTCCTTTTGTACCGGCTAGCCAGAGTATGTGGACCAAGTCTTAATGGTAGAAGAATAATAAATAAAATAGTAAATAAGCGGCACTGGCCCATGGTTTTTCCTTTTAGATTGTTTTGACCCCAGGTATTTGCTCCTGGTTTTTCCTTTGGTTGTTTTGACCCTAGGTATTTTCCCATGGTTTTTTCCAAGTAGCCATCTATAAAAAGAGAAGGAGGAACGAGAGCAACAGATGGAATTTGATCTTCTCTCCTTAGATATTTTGAAAGCTCAAGTGAGTTTTCAAGTTGTGGGGTTTCAGGTGAGACCCTCAGCCACTCGTCGGTGAGACTTGATTTCACCCTAGTGGGCAAACCCAATTTCGGTGGTCTCCCCGATCACCCAAGTTGGTTCAGTTATTTTATTTTAAGTTGAAGTTTTGCCAAGGCGCATCAATTGAATGTCTTGTTATTTGCTTAAAAACCTCTCCATTATGCAGTTATAATGATTGTGTGAGCCGGTCAATAAAATAATGGATAACTGGGTTATGTTTAAAGTTATTGTGAGGGTTTATTTGAATGGGGTTTATTGCCATTAATCATTTAAATGGTATTTATGATTCATTTTCAATTGAGAAGGTTTGACATGATTTTCTGGAGTTTATTACGGTAGCAGCTTTATTATTAATTTTTCTTATAAGGTATATTACAGTGGTATCGGAGCCTTATCTTGGCCAGCTGTGGGATGCCAAGAAAAGAAAAGGGTATTACTGTTAATTGGGAAGGAAAAAGGGCTAGGAGTCAAGGAAAACCCGAAGGGGAAGAAAGACCCATGGGTGATCACGAGAATACCCAACTCGAAGCTGTTTTAGAAAAGATCGTTGACGCTCAAGACACCATCATAAAACTCCTTAAAGCACAGAGTGGGCAACCTAATGTGCAAAGCAATAATGGGGAAGGAGGTTCCCATTCAGGTGGGGATGGTCCATCGCAGGAGTATATCAATACTCGAAGCAGCCCTTTTAGTCGGCCAACCATGCCTCCATTTTTGGATGACTCCTCCAGGGAGCAAGACTGCCATTCACCTATTGCAGAGACAATTACCGCCTGGATGAAAGAATATGATACATTGCCTCCCAACGTGAAAGCAACCCTGAGCATTAATGACTTTTACTATATGAGGAGAAAACAACAAAGGAAGGCAACCACATATGGGGGCCATCAGTCAAACGTAGATCTGAAGAAAGTTGTGGGGAAGGTAACTCTTCCTTATTTTGATGGATCGTCGAAGTGTTTAGCACGGTCATGGGCACAGAAACTGGATACATATTTCCAGCTCAATCCCATGCGGGAAAAGGATGCCATCAAGTATGTCACACTTCATCTGGATGGAGAAGCACACGAATGGTGGCAACATGGTATGACCACTCTGGGACATGCCAGTATCATCTCTTATACAGAATTCACACGGAGGTTAATAGAAAGATTTGATAGGAAGGATCCTGAGATATACTTCTGTGAGCTAACCCAGCTCCGACAGACAGGGAACCTTGAATCTTATGTTGCAGAATTCCAGAGGCTTGCAGTAATGGTTAACGACCTCTCCATGACTAGGTTGGTCATGTTATTTATAGAAGGGTTGTCAGAACCCCTACGAGGTTGGGTTAGGGCCTACCAACCCGCCACCTTGCAAGATGCAATCAACCGTGCAAGGGATATGCAGGATGCAGTACCCAAGAATAGATTCCTACCTACACTCTCTATTCCTCAAAAAGGGAAGGAAGTCGAGCAGCAACAACATGAACCATTTGGTAAGGGGAAGCTAGATGATGAGACCATAAAAGATCTCAGAAGGAGAAGGCTATGCTTCTCTTGTCAAGAACCTTGGGCACCAGGACATCGGTGTACTAAAGGGAAGGCCCACTATATTGAAGTATTTTCTGAAAGCGGAGACGAGGAAGAGGATCCAGAGCTCGATCAAGGGGAATCACAAAGCATGGGAGCAATACAGGAAGAAGTCCAGGAAGGAGTCATTGCCTCTCTCACAGGGGTCCCAAGATATCACACCCTCCGGGTTAGGGGCACCATACAAGGACAAAAGGTTACTGTGCTAATTGATGGTGGGGCCTCCCACAACTTCATTGATGCAGAATTCGTAGCCAGAAGGGGACTAGCCACTGAAGAATTTGAAGGCTTCACAGTGTTGATTCCTGGAAAGAAAGAGCACAACCGCATGTCCTGCACTAAGATAGTTCCTAACATGAGCCTAGCACTGGGAAACTATAAAGTTACAGATAATTTCTTTGTTGTAGATTGCCCAGACTCTCACATAGTATTGGGGGTACAATGGCTATATTCTATCGGAACTCATACAGTAAACTACCAAGACTTGGAACTCGCATTCACAGGGCCAGATGGTAAAAGGGTGAAGTTGAGAGGAATGCATGCATATCCTCCCAAGGTTGTGACATCCAATCGGATGGAGGCAGACCTCCAACAGGGGGATATTGTATGGGTAGTAGAGTGCCGAATCATGGAGAAGAAACCAGTAGAACAACACAAGGAGTACTCACTTGATATTATGGCACTATTGCAAAAGTACCGGAAGGTATTTGGAGATATTCCCCCAAGACGTCCACCTGATAGGGGATTTGAGCACATCATCGAACTAGAAGAAGGGGTCCAAGCTGTCATCACTACCCCTTATCGGCACCCCAAAGTGTACAAGGATGAGATAGAAAAGGCAATAAAAGAATTGTTGGCATTAGGATCAAACATAAAATCATCACCTGAATTACCACCATTAGATGAAGAGGGCCATCTTCAACTGGTTCCTGAGGAGGTGTTGGAGGTTCGAGGAAGGAAGCTTCGAAGCAGAATCATCCGCGAATATTTGGTACGATGGAAAGGTCTGCCCGTCGAGGATGCCACTTGGGAAGGAGAAAGCATATTGCAACATCCAACATTGAAATTGCTTGAGGACAAGCAATTTTGGGCAGGGGGAACTGTAATATTCCCAACCGTTTAACCGGTTGGACCAAGTCTTAATGGTAGAAGACTAATAAATAAAATAGTAAATAAGCGGCACTGGCCCATGGTTTTTCCTTTTTGGTTGTTTTGACCCCAGGTATTTGCGCGTGGTTTTCCCTTTGGTTGTTTTGACCACAAGTATTTTCCCATGGTTTTTCCAAGTAGCCATCTATAAAAAGAGAAGGAGGAACGAGAGCAAGACATGGAATTTGATCTTCTCTTCTTTGATATTTTGAGAGCTCAAGCGAGTTTTCAAATTGTGGGGTTTCATTGTGGGGTTTCAGGTGAGACCCTCAGCCACTCTTCGGTGATACTGGAAAAACCCAATTTCGGTGATCTCCTAGATCACCCTAGTTGGTTCAGTTATTTTATTTTAAGTTGAAGTTTTGCCAAGGCGCATCAATTGAATGTCTTGTTATTTGCTTAAAAACCTCTCCATTATGCAGTTATAATGATTGCGTGAGCCGGTCAATAAAATAATGGATAACTGGGTTATGTTTAAAGTTATTGTGAGGGTTTATTTGAATGGGGTTTATTGCCATTAATCATTTAAATGGTATTTATGGTTCATTTTCAATTGAGAAGGTTTGACATGATTTTCTGGAGTTTATTACGGTAGCAACTTTATTATTAATTTTTCTTATAAGGTATATTACGAGGTAAGGTCTTCATCTAACCAAAGAGGATTGGGGTTGGAATGATTTCTTAAAAGAATAGCTTGGTTGCTTGAAGTTCGAGCATTAAAGTCACCCATTAAAAGGATATTACCTTCATTCCTTAGGCTAGAAATATCATTCTCTAAACCATTGCAAAGACTATTTTTATCTAGATTCTCTTTCTTATAGAAGTTAGAATTAATGGGGGAAAAATAACAGATTTCTATGTAGGTCTTTTTATCATTAATGTCAGTAATCTCTATCCAACTATATTGGTTGTAAGGGTCGTTTTTATAAACCCTATCATGGGGGGAGATGTTCTTCTTAATGTAGCAAGCTATGCCCCCAATTCCTCTATGGGAGGATCACTTGTTCCAGGTAGACCATAGTGTAAAGCCATCTATGTTAGGGACCTTAGATTCTTCGTGCTCCCAAGTTTCAACAAGCAATATAATATCAACATCATTTGAGATCCAACTTAGCTTGGGGCCTTTGTTCAAAGGAAAGTCCCGACAGTTCTAAGAAAGAATTCAGAGCATGTTGAATTGTTATTTATTACTATCTTTTTGGTTTCTATCTCGAATAACGACTTTTCTATTTCTGATTATTTCCCTTTTTCCTTCCTTCCTAGCTTCTTTTACCTTTTGAACCTCCTTTTTTAATTCTGCTTGATCTTCTCAAATGAGATCTTCATTTATAAATATTCCCGTTCCTTTTAGACTTGAGGTTTTACTAAGTATATCATACTTATGGTCAGAAGAACTCACCTTTATTCAGATCAACCTTCCTTTATTCTCAGTTAATTTCCCCAACCTTGTTGCTTCTGTGAGACACATGGTTTCAATTTGTAATCTATTATGTAATTATGTCTGGGCTATGGCTAAAGTATCCTCGTCTACCTCCTCTTTCAAACTGAAGATTATAAGGTTCAAGGCCCTTTTGTTACGCTCATTGTCTAATTCGATCAATTTTTTCATTTCATCTTTAATTGGTTTCATATATAATTTACCTACCACACTATTTAGGGTGAGACAATTGTTAACTTTTTCTTCTATTTCTTTAATCATGTCCTTCATTTTAAGACTCTCTATAGCATGAACATCTCCTTATTGGGATGTTTGGTTCGTATCTTGGTTTTTTTTCCTTTTCTATGACCTGCAATCTAGTCTCCATTTCCTCCATTTTATTCTCCAATAGTTCTATTTTATTTTCTATTTGTTTTTGGATCTTGTCTTCAAGATATGTGAATTTGTTTTCCATCATGGCTTCTCACTCGGTTTGTAGCTTGAATTCTCTTTCTTCTCTAAGTTTCCCTAAAAACTCTATATACTTATAAAGGCTCTCTAGAGTAACTGTGCTAGGTCTATCTTTGGTAATATTTGGTAGCTATGGTGACTTATTCATACTTGAGAATATATGACCAGATATGTATTAGAAAAAGATAAGTAATGTGTGCACCTGATATCAGCAAACCGGATAGCAGACCACAAGTGCCCAGGATTGAACCGCAGCTCGCAGCTCGGATTGGAGAAATCCACTGTAGAGATATGTTTATGCCACTGATTCAGGTTGTCACCGCAGAAAACTACCGAAGAGACCCACCACAAAACCAATGACAGACTTAAAATCTTCGTAGACTTATGTATACCACTGGCCCCTCTTCAGAATCTACCTCTCCTTGACGCACTCTCTAAGCCCACGCTGAATTTTATACGAACGATCAAAGCGAGCCACTCTTCACCACAATGTGTAATCAATATATACCACACTGGAAATCGCAGAACCACACACCGTGTAATGAGTGATGTTGCATATTTGAATTTTAAGTTTTGTGGTAGACCCGAATTTTATATGAATGATCTGAGCGACCCATAGAAGAGTTTCACCACAGATGAGCCAGCCACCAAATTTTATACTTATTGAGTGACCATTAAAGAGCCAAATGGAACCGCAGAACTACACCCTCACTGCGTAATAGAGTTCCTGTGAATGTATATCCACTACAAAGATCCAATAAAATGAACCGCAAGCTTGAAAGTGTATATATCCACCGCAGAGATGTCATATACGACCGTCGGGATTATGTCGGTGTGTCTGGATTATAATTCAAATCATTTGCACCGCAGAACCGAATCACCGCAGAGTATGCGAGGCGGTATAGTTCTCACCGTAGAAGTAATAACCAATCAGTTATTTGACTTAATCGCACTGCAGAACCAGACTATAATTCAAATCATTCGCTCTGCAGTACCGAATCATCGCAGAGGTCTATGTGAGGTGATATATTTATAATCCAAATTCACCGAATCATTATCTAGAACAAAAATATTTAGTAATATTTGTTTATAATTTTTTTGAAAGGCACTATATATATATATATATATATATATAATTGGAAAATAAGACGTATATAATTAAAAAGAAATATAAACATTTTATTAAAAAGCAAAAATAAATATCAAATAAATATAATTAAAATTAAAAATACAATATAAAGAACTTAAATATAATTGGATCAAAAGAATTCAATGGGATGTAAATTGGGATTATCTTTCATGGTTGGGAAAAATGATTATTATTTCCCATTATCTTGAAAAAAAAAATCAAATTGAAAAGTGAAAAACAAAAACATTTAAAAAGATTCCAAAAAAAATCTTTAAATCATTAAAAGTAAAATTTTAAAATGGAAAATGAAAATTTGTATGAGATAATGGGAAAAAAATGAATTAAAATTAAAATGAAAAGGAAAAAACATCAATATAAAAGAGAAAGATGCCCAATTAAATTTATAAAAAAAGGAAAAAAGTAAAACACAAGTAGTGGCTACTATCTTGAAGTTCACTTTTGACACTAACTCCAATTTATGACTCTATGACTCTTTGGAACTTATTGATGTCATCTTTGATAAACTTTCATGTCATTATCACAAAATTCATCATTTCAAGCCCATTTTCTCCAGTTGAGTCTCTAGTGACTAGTCATCTTGAGCCTATTCAATATGGAATCCATAGTGGTTTTCTCTCATGCTAAAAATGTTGTGCTAGAAATTTATGGATTCAAGGAGTTCATCTCATAATTTTCTATCCATGATCTATCTAAAAATCCTCCATCATTTTCTAAAACAAGGGGGCTTCACCCAATGAACCTTTGACATAGCACGTGTTTGTGGCATACTAAAAAATACCCTTAGGTTTACTACATATTGAAAAATGTGTCTAAAAATCACTTTATTTAACCCCCTACCAGTACAAACCCAATATATCTTCCCAATCTAAAAACTCTTACTTTCACTAGATATTGTAGGTATCCATTTTTTCAGTGAGATTTTTTATTACCCTTTATATTTTTTCATCATCTTTGAGCTGCATTTTTTGTACACAACATATAAAAACCTTTTACCCCCTATTATATGCTCAATATATTATGTCATTTTTTCCTCAATATGTATCCCCCAATATGAACAATATATTATGTCATTTTTTCCTCAATATGTATCCCCCAATATGAACGCACATGATATGATATTGCTCCCCAATAAAACCCATGTGCTCTAAAAAAATTCAAATCAAAGGGTATGAGAGCTCAATTGGTTGATAAGTGTATGATGTCATTATATAATTAGAGAGATATCCTCTCTAAATTTAGAAGATAATAACACATTTGTCTCTTTCTAGTTATATTCTAGTAGCACAAATTTCTCAATTGATTGAGATCTCATAACCTTGATTTACCTTTGTTTTGTGGAACAATGTAAGAGTGTTATAGATAGGTTAAAATTTTGAATAATTTATTAATAATAGGTCATACAAACGTTCTAAGGATCATGATGGATCATGGTCAACCTATCCAAATTTGATCTCTTTGCAACTCCTTGAACCTATAAGGTTCTAGCTTTATCATTTTTTTATGAGAGAAACAAATGAATAGTCGCACATTAAACAAATAAAACAAGTACAAGATGCAATTGATAACTCTTTGTAGTTGTTCCAATAAGGATTATGCTCAAAATGATGAATTTTGTGCCAATAACTCTTTCTTGTAGTTGTTCGTAGTGATTGGAGCTCATCTTCCCTGGTAGTGATGCTTCCTACGTATTCTCTTCTACTTAAAACCATAACCTTGTATATAAAACCAACGTTTTCTTTGTAATTATTTCCTTATTACAACCACTACCTTACAGGAAAAGCGTTCGTTATTAAATTTCTCGTCGGTCTGATGGTAACTTTACAATAGTACATTTGCACCTTAATAATTTTGTAGCGAAGCACTGTAACTAATAAAATATTAATTTTTATCTCTCTTTTTAATAAAATATTGTTTTTATCTCTTTTTTTTAAAAGCGTTATACTGTTTTTATCTCTCTTTTTAATAAAATATTAATTTTTAATTATTTAAAATATATTTTAACTCTATACAGATGAAGTATATGAAAAAGGGAATAGTTCTAAGAGTTTTAAAGTTTAAGACTCACTTATAATTCCAGCCAAACCTTAACCTAAACAAATACCAAACAACTATAAATAACAATCAAAATACGATGATAAGCCATAACATATTTGACTGCCGCTGAATTTGGAAACATATATCTCAATCACGTGGGTTTGCGTTTTCTAATGGTACTGTTGTTTTATTTTATTTTTTATTTGATTATGAAATTAAAATAATTTATTTAATATTTAAGAAAATAATGAGAAGCATAATTACCTGCCAAAAATCGATATGAAAGTTTATATTAAAAGTGCAAATTTACTTCGATATTAAATAATCTGTTTAATTTTCATGGTTATGTTTTTTTTAAGTAGGAAAAGTTTCAAATTGGCACTAATTTAGGGGACATCTTATTTTAATAAATAATATATATTATTACTTTAAAAATAAGATTATAGTAATATGTCAGTGATGTTGTTGCTGTATTAATTAATTATATATATAATTGAATTTTATTTATTTATTTATAATATTATTGAATAATAAATTCAACGTATTTAACTCTAGTTTTTTTATTTTATAAATAAAATGAAATACTTTTAAAAATATAAAAATATAAATTTTCTTACCATACTTAATATAATTACATTTAATCAATTTAGATTGATAATATATATTTATAATTAATTACTAGCAATACATTAATTATTAATGTATTAATATATGTTTTTAATTATGTCCATAGATATGTTTATTTTAAAATAGATCTTTCACAATATTTATTTAGTTAATGAAAATTATTAGGTGGGTGGTAGGAATTTAATCTCCATAGAATATTCTTTTTTTTTAGATCTAGGACAATGGGTAACCGTGAGAGTTGCCTGAGCAGAAGGCTTTAGTGTTCACTTTGTAACTAATTTCTATTTGTTACAGATGACTTTAATATTTTGATTATAAGTAATTTCGATTTGTTATAGACTAGTAATTTTTCACAGATGATTTTAACCTATTAAAAAGACTGGTATAATTATTCTTCACTATGGAATTTGGTTAAACCATTTTTAATAAAATATTAATTTTTAATTATTTAAAATATATTTTAACTCTATACAGATGAAGTATATGAAAAAGGGAATAGTTCTAAGAGTTTTAAAGTTTAAGACTCGCTTATAATTCCAGCCAAACCTTAACCTAAACAAATACCAAACAACTATAAATAACAATCAAAATACGATGATAAGCCATAACATATTTGACTTCCGCTGAATTTGGAAACATATATCTCAATCACGTGGGTTTGCGTTTTCTAATGGTACTGTTGTTTTATTTTATTTTTTATTTGATTATGAAATTAAAATAATTTACTTAATATTTAAGAAAATAATATGAAGCATAATTACCTGCTAAAAATTGATATGAAAGTTTATATTAAAAGTGCAAATTTACTTCGATATTAAATAATCTGTTTAATTTTCATGGTTATGTTTTTTAAGTAGAAAAGTTTCAAATTGGCACTAATTTAGGGGACATCTTATTTTAATAAATAATATATATTATTACTTTAAAAATAAGATTATAGTAATATCATCGATGATATTTATTCTTTATTAATTAATTATATATATAATTGAATTTTATTTATTTATTTATAATATTATTGATTAATAAATTCAACGTATTTAACTCTAGTTTTTTTATTTTTATAAAAAAATGAAATATTTTAAAAATAAAAAATAAAAAAATATAAATTTTCTTACCATACTTAATATAATTATATTTAATCAATTTAGATTTGATAATATATATATTTATAATTAATTACTAACTTAATACATTAATTATTAATATATTAATATATGTTTTTAATTATGTCCATAGATATGTTTATTTTAAAATAGATCTTTCACAATATTTATTTAGTTAATGAAAATTATTAGGTGGGTGGTAGGAATTTAATTTCCATAGAATATTCTTAATAGTATACACAAATCAAAGGCTAAGATTTATTTTCAAAGGCTAAGGGTAGGGGTCTAGACTTACCCTGCTTCCCCAAAACAAGAAGGGGTCTAGATTTACTCATCACACTTTTACAATCTTTGTCATACCGTGGGTTGGTTTTGCTATTTCTTTTATTACTTGAAACTTCAATTGAGAACTTGTTAATAGAATATGAGAGTGTTGTAGTAAAATTATGATAGAGGTCATCTATGTTGTCTATACTAGATAAAGGAAGCAAATTAGTTTTTAATTCATTTAGAAAGAGATTGTTTTTATTTCTATCAAAGATTAAGGTTTTTTGGCTATAAGGATTATCTTCTATGGGATCTTTATGCATGAAAAAATTGAGAGTTATAAGTAAAGGCCTATGATCATAGTCAGGCTCGTGGTCGTCTAAGATGTCAAAATTTATTATTTCGTTGTATAAAGGGAGATCGGAAATAACATAGTCTACCACGCTGCTACCAAGCCCATGGATGCAGGTCATCTGTCTAGAATTGGGCCACTTCTAATTGTAAATTATGAGGTCTTGAACACTACAGAGCTTGAATAGATCTGTCGCAAACAAATTATCCTCGAGGTATTCAAAGCTCCTTTTGTACTGGCTAGCCAGAGTAAGGTCTTCATCTAACCAAAGAGGATTGGGGTTGGAATGATTTCTTAGAAGAATAGCTTGGTTTGCTTGAAGTTCGAGCATTAAAGTCACCCATTAAAAGGATATTACCTTCATTCCTTAGGTTAGAAATATCATTCTCTAAACCATTGTAAGGACTATTTTTATCTAGATTCTTTTTCTTATAGAAGTTAGAATTAATTGGGGGGGGTGGGAATAACAGATTGCTATGTAGGTATTTTTATCATTAATGTTAGTAATCTCAATCCAACTATATTGGTTGTAAGGGTCATTTTTATAAATCCTAGCATGGGGGGAGATGTTCTTCTTAATGTAGCAAGCTATGCCCCCAATGCCTCTACGGGAGGATCACTTGTTCCAGGTAGACCATAGTGCAAAGCCATCTATGTTAGGGACCTTAGATTCTTCGTGCTCCCAAGTTTCAACAAGAAATATAATATCAACATCATTTGAGATCCAACTTAGCTTGGGGCCTTTGTTCCATGGAAAGCCCCGACAGTTCCAAGAAAGAATTCAGAGCATGTTGAATTGCTATTTATTACTATCTTTTTGGTTTCTATCTCGAATAATAGCTTTTCTATTTCTGATTATTGCTCATTTTCCTTCTTTTCTAGCTTCTTTTACATTTTCAACCTCCTTTCTTAATTTTGCTTGATCTTCTGGAATGAGATCTTCATTTATAAATATTCTCGTTCCTTTTAGACTTGAGGTTTTATTAAGTATGTCATACTTATGGTAAGTAGAGCTCACCTTTATTCAGATCAACCTTCCTTTATTCTCAGTTAATTTCCCTAACCTTGTTGCTTCTGTGAGACACATGGTTTCAATTTGTAATCTATTATGTAATTATGTCTGGGCTATGGCTAAAGTATCCTCGTTTACCTTCTCTTTCAAACCGAAGATTATAAGGTTCAAGGCCCTTTTGTTATGCTCATGGTCTAGTTAAGTCAAATTTTTCATTTTCATCTTTAATTGGTTTTGATATAATTTACCTACCACACTATTTAGTGTGAACAGGTTGCTAAATTTTTCTTCTATTTCTTTAATCATGTCTTCATTTTAAGACTCTCTATAGTATGAACATCTCATGTAGGATGTTTGGTTAAGTATCTTGGTTTCTTTTTCTTTTCTATGACTGCAATCTAGTCTCATTGCCTCCATTTGTTCTCAATAGTTCTATTTTATTTCTATTTGTTTTGGATCTTGTCTTCAAAATATGTGAATTTTTTTCCATCATGACTTCTAACCTAAGTTTCTAACTTGAATTCTCTTTCTTCTCTATGTTTCTATAAATACTCTATATACTCATAAAGGCTCTGTAGAGTAACTGTGCTAGGTATACCTTTGGTAATATTTGGTAGCTGTGGTGAATTATTAATACTTGAGAATATATGAGAAGATATGTATTAGAAAAAGATATGGCCTTGTGCCACTGATTCAGGTTGTCACTGCAGGCCTGAAGAAGACCCACCAAAAAACCAATGACAGACCAAAAATATTCGTAGACTTTTATGTATACCACTGGCCCCTCTTAGGATCCTTCAGGAATCTACCTCTCGTGCACTCTCTAAGCCCACGTTGAATTTTATACGAACGATCAAAGCGAGCCACTCTTTACCACAGTAGCATGATAATATATACCACACCAAATCGCAGAACCACACACCGTGTAATGAGTGATGTTGCACAGATTTGAATTTTAAGTTTTGTGTTGAACCCGGATTATATGGATCAGCTGCCATAGAGGTTCAACTACAGATGGCTGTTCTTAATTTTATGTATTGAGTGACCATTAAGAAGCCAAATGAGACCACCAGAACTACACCCTCACTGCGTAATAGAGTTCCTGTGAATGTATATCCACTACAAAGATCCAATAAAATGAACCGCAAGCTTGAAAGTGTATATATCCACCGCAGAGATGTCATATACGACCGTCGGGATTATGTCGGTGTGTCTGGATTATAATTCAAATCATTTGCATCGCAGAACCGAATCACCACAGAGTATGCGAGGCGGTATAGTTCACACCGTAGAAGTAATAACCAATCAGTTATTTGACCTAATCGCACTGCAGAACCAGACTATAATTCAAATCCTTCGCTCTGCAGTACCAAATCACCGCAGAGGTCTATGCGAGGTGATATATTTATAATCCAAATTCACCGAATCATTATCTACAACAAAAATATTTAATAATATTTGTTTATAATTTTTTTGAAAGGCAATATATATATATATAATTGGAAAATAAGACGTATATAATTAAATAGAAATATAAACATTTTATTAAAAAGAAAAATTAAATATCAAATAAATATAATTAAAATTAAAAATACAATATAAAGAACTTAAATATAATTGGATCAAAAGAAGTCAACGGGATGTAAATTGGGATTATCTTTCATGGTTGGGAAAAATTATTATTATTTCCCATTATCTTGAAAAAAAAAATCAAATTGAAAAGTGAAAAACAAAAACATTTAAAAAGATTCCAAAAAAAATCTTTAAATCATTAAAAGTAAAATTTTAAAATGGAAAATGAAAATTTGTATGAGATAATGGGAAAAAAATGAATTAAAATTAAAATGAAAAGGAAAAAACATCAATATAAAAGAGAAAGATGCCCAACTAAATTTAAAAAAAAGGGAAAAAAGTAAAACAAAGTAGTGGCTATCTTGAAGTTCACTTTTGACACTAACTCAATTTATGACTCTATGACTCTTCGGAACTTATTGATGTCATCTTGTTAAACTTTCATGTCATTATCACAAAATTCATCATTTCAAGCCCATTTTCTCTTTCCCTACCTACAAGAAGTTACTAGTCACATCTTGCCCCTATTCAATATGGAATCCATGAGTGGTTTCTCTCATGCAAAAAATGACTATTGCTAGAAATTTATGGATTCAAGGAGTTCATCTCATAATTTTCTATCCATGATCTATCTAAAAATCCTCCGTCATTTTCTAAAACAAGGGGGCTTCACCCAATGAACCTTTGACATAGCACGTGTGTTCGTGGCATACTAAAAAATACCCTTAGTTTTACTACATATTGAAAAATGTGTCTAAAAATCACTTTATTTAACCCCCTACCACTACAAACCCAATATATCTTCCCAATCTAAAAACTCTTACTTTCACTAGATATTGTAGGTATCCATTTTTTCAGTAAGATTTTTTATTACCCTTTATATTTTTTCATCGTCTTTGAGCTCCATTTTTTGTACACAACATATAAAAACCCTTTGCCCCCTATTATATGCTCAATATATTATGTCATTTTTTCCTCAATATGTATCCCCCAATATGAACGCACATGATATGATATTGCTCCCCAATAAAACCCATGTGCTCTAAAAAAATTCAAATCAAAGGGTATGAGAGCTCAATTGGTTGATAAGCGTATGATGTCATTATATAATTAGAGAGATATCCTCTCTAAATTTAGAAGATAATAACACATTTGTCTCTTTCTAGTTATATTCTAGTAGCACAAATTTCTCAATTGATTGAGATCCCATAACCTTGATTTACCTTTGTTTTGTGGAACAATGTAAGAGTGTTATAGATAGGTTAAAATTTTGAATAATTTATTAACAATAGGTCATACAAACGTTCTAAGTATCATGATGGATCATGGTCAACCTATCCAAATTTGATCTCTTTGCAACTCCTTGAACCTATAAGGTTCTAGCTTAATCATTTTTTTATGAGAGAAACAAATGAATAGTCGCACATTAAACAAATAAAACAAGTACAAGATGCAATTGATAACTCTTTGTAGTTGTTCCAATAAGGATTATGCTCAAAATGATGAATTTTGTGCCAATAACATGCAATTTTATAAAAGTGGCATCAATAGGTCCTCAACGAATCCTAAAGTGACAAGTAGAGGTATAAAAATACTTGCACATAAATATAGGGATGTTATTCTCACTGGTATTCTAACTTTCATATTTATCGAGATTATTAGGTATCTTTTGTATTTCAATCATGTCCCTACATTTTCTATGATGATAAGAATAAACTTTGGCTAGAACATTAGCATATTCTATGAAAATATGATGCTTTGTCTTGTCTGAGTATTCTGGCAAGGTAGAGGAACAAGAAATATTGTGCTTAATATTGATAAAATGGATATGATTTGGATTTTAATGGGGCATCTAGTTTCACTCATGTAAGGTTTACCACATGAGTAGGGAAGCATGTGGTGACATTTTTTATTGGAAAGATAATTAGGGTCCTTGATGGTCTAACATTTGAATGGTGAAAATGAGTTTGAAAGTGGAATAATATTCTTCCTCCTTAAAATATACACAAACTTGTTTATAGTCTCTTATATGTAGGGTGGGAATATTTTTACAAACTCATTATTGTTGTACTACTATTCTCTCGTTATTTTACTACTGTTCTAAAATTCCCTAATCACAATTTACTTCTTACCACCATTATTATTCACAACTCTAAGGTGAGGACCTTTTTCTTCTTTTTATTAGAGATTCTTAAGTTTATATTTTGTCACAATTTTACCACTGTTCTAAAAGGCCTAAATCACTAGTGCTTCTTCTAACCATTATTATTGATAAATTTTAGGATATGAGTTTTCTCATTCGTATTATTAGAGATTCTCGGGCATGTCTTGACAAAAACAAGTTTATAATCCAAAAGGTGATGGATTTAATGTGGAGGCATTGTTTTATGTGTGCCTTTTTTTTAGAAAATTTGGTGTGCTATTGCGTCATCATTTTTTATAGTGATAAGAACATCTAAAAGAAGAAAGTTTCCATCAATGTAAGGTTGACGTAATTGATAGACCTTTAAGTAGGGGAAATTTTAGAGTCTAAATTTTCACTTATGGGCTCACTTTTCATGATTTTTTTTTGCCAAAAACACCCTTCACAAATTTCAATCTTTTCTAAAAGTGTTTCACTCAAATTTTATAGGATTAAATTATTTTATCTTAAAGATCAGTAAAATTTTATAAAAAATATATAAAATCTTCATAATATTGACAAATATTTTACAAAAATATTGCCAAATATTTTACAATTTGTATAACAAGGACTAATAAGATTAGCGAGAGTTTAGACATTTAAAATTAATTTATATCCTTAAAATTTTCCTTGGTATTAAGGTAATCTTTAAATATTTCCAAATATTCATGACCAGAACCTTAGATGATTAAAATATTTTCCATGAATCTAATCAAAATACTCAATAGAAAAGAGGAAGTAATATCATTTTTTTTTTGCAAAATATTCCATAAAAAAATTAATTACCATGGAAGAAAAAGCCAAGTTATACATAAATTCTATGTTTATTTACATATTTTTCATTAATATTTAAAAATTATGAATCTGAAACAACCCTCAAATAATCCTACAATATCTTGGTCCATATTTTTTTTTGATACCCATCATTACATTATTGATAAAAAAAATTATTAAAAAAAAAACTACAATAAAACTTGAAAATGTCATTCCGAATTCATGTTATGTCTTTGTCTGTTTTTTTTTTTAAACATTTATATTTATATTATTAATATTATATGATTTAGTTTATTTATCTTTAACTTTAGTAGTATCTTTTTAATAATCTTTATATATTTATCCTTTCAATAATCTTCATATTTATATTGATGATGATTTTAGTCATCTTTTTAATTTTTTTCTCTTTAATAATATATATAATTGATTTATATTTTATGTGACTATATATATATGTGTATAATCTTATTATATTAAATTAGTATTTTATATTTTTAATATTTTCATTCTAATCTTTATTCAATCTCATTCCATTACATTTTTATTAATATTTTATTATGTTTAGTATTTTAATTTTAATCTTTACTTATTTTCAATTTCTTATTTATTCTAGAAATTGTTAATCATAATATGAAAAAGAGAAAAATTCAACGCTTGTTAGTTGTCGCTAAGTGAAAAGGAGAATCTTAAAGTTCATGTATAAGTGATACAGCCGCTAAAGTATAATATGGTTATTACACTTTGAGAACTCCACGAAACGAAAAGGAGGTTCTTAATGTCCTTGTAACTTATGGAGCAAGTATGGTCATTGCCCTTTCACGACTCCACGCATGCACCACTTATATGTAACTCGGCAAAACGTTCAACGTTTAATAATGACCGACGATAGTTGTGTTACGTCGTTTTGCGAGCAACCTATTCAACTTTGTTTACTCGCAGTAACTAAGGGGTGAATGTCAACCGCTTTGCTGTGAGAGTATACATAGTTTAGTTTTTACGATGAGTAAGATTTTTATTTTAAATTATGAAAATGGGTAAGTGAATAATCAAAAAATTAAAATTATTTCAAGTAGTTATTTTCACTTTCATATTTTAAGTAGTGTATACATAAAAAAAAATTAAGAGTTATTTTCAAAGTAGTTATGTTTTTTTTGTCTTTCTAAATAATTTCATTAATTAAAAAAATGTCATATAAACAACATGAGTCATATGAAATGTAACACCTATAAAAAAAAAAATTACTTTTCACTCCATAATTAAATACTTACTTCTACTTTAATCGGAATATAAGAGGTCCTTACCATACTCAATAATACTTAACCTCGAGAATAATGATAAAACGTAATGTTAGACTTAACGCCGTTTGCATTTACATATAGTTTTATTTTATTCGCATATACCATAGTCTCGATGTTTATATACGCGTAATTGTTTTGTTCACCATGGACTTTAAAGACACTTAATAATTTCCATCTACCAAATCAACATACTTATGATCCAAACCTCGAGATTGGAATTTGTATGCGGGTTTTAGAGCTGTCACGTACTAGTTAATTTAATGCATTTCACTCCACCATGTGCTACCTGCACAGTTGGGCGATAGCCCATAGATCTTGCTCGGGATTCAAGGCCACCTGCCTTAATCTGCACTGTCCATCCTTTTGGGGATCTTCAGTCCTCTATCTGGCAGGAAGACTCTGTTAATCCAGTGAAACCCTAAGGAATTCCTCATTTGGTCTCGACTCTTTGTCTCTGGTCTAACACTCTGTCTCAGAAAGAGATCTTCGTGAAAGTGGAGGGTCGGCTCTGGCTATGGGCGGTTTTAACCCTCTAGGCAGATTCACTCAGGTAAGAATCTTGGTTTACAAATCCGTATAGTCCATGTTTGCTTTCTTTATACCACTATGTAGTTTTCCGAGATAGCTTATTTCTATGTTTGCGACCTCCTCCAGTGTTTGGAAAAATCTTGTTGGATGAAGCTCTACACAGTTTCAGTTATACCTCAACCAGCTACAATGGCACGAGATTCACCTTCGAGAGATGATGCCTAATCTTTTCCTCTTCATGGCACAACTTCTGTCTAGATTTTCGAATGTCCACCCACTCTGGAAGGTAGCATTTTTCATTTTGATTAATTTAACTATTTAGGTCTTATCTTCGAGTTTCAGTTTTACCTCATCTTCTCATAAGCTTCTCACTAATCCTTTCATTGTTTCTTTCTCAAGTCTGCGCTCAAAGTTTTATTTTAGATAGTTACTATGACAGGTAGTTATCCATTTTAGGTTTTCTCTTCGTTTTTACTTCAGATTCACTATGGATGTTATATTTGAGAACCAATATTTATTATTTTGACTTGTTGAACTCCGCAGGTATCTAACTACTCAAAACCAAACTTGCTCTACACTCTTTTCTTAGTTATGGTTCGCTCGGCTAATGGAGCTTACTACTCACACAGGTATTTTATTACTATACTTGACGATCTTGAGGCCTCGCCCTCGGTCTGTTGTGATGTTGGAAATAATTCCATGAACCCTTCTGGCATGAGAGAGTCGAAATCTCTATTTACATTTCTTATCTGAGTTTTTATTGCTTGTAAAACACCAAAGTAATCTTGCACCACAGTGCTAATTCTCAGTTGAAAATGAGGGTTTTACCTCTGTGTTAGGTCCCCGTAATTTTGGCAGATTGGTAATGAGCAAAAAGACAAGGGTAACATCAAACCAATCTTTGTAGACATAGGACCTAGCCTTCCTGGACTCAGAGAGGGCTCTCTTTATGCTTGTGTAAATGATTTAACTTGTTAATTTTAGGGTTTTGATTTTAGGCTAGTTATAGGGATCTGGGTCTACTTGTTTATTTGTTTGGTTGGATAAGTTGTCAAGAAAAAGAGGTAGAGTAAGAGAGAATTAATCCACTGGGCTATGGAGTCTACAAAGATTTTGAAGAGTGCAAAAATAGGTTAAGGGTGTTTCATAGGACAAGTTAACAAGGCCAAATGGATCTAGGTAGGTTTAGTGAGAGTGAAATAAACATGGAATTGTGAGTATAGTAGGTTAATGGGAAATCAAGGATCCTTTAACAAACTAGGAACAAGAAAAATCTTTCAAGATGATTAGCATAGTAAAAACTTGAAGAGAAATGAAGGATTCTTCAACTAAACTGTACTAAGCAGACCTTTAAAACAACATATAAGTAAACTTAGAGAGAAGTTAAGGATTCTCTATAACTTACTTGCAAACAAATATACTTTTAACACAACATTTTAGTAAAACTAAAGAGCATTGAAGAATTATTTAGCTAAACTTCAAGGAAGAAAACATAGAAATCAAAGGAGGCAGGTAGAAGTAGCATGCCAAGAAAGAAAATCCTATTCTCTATTTTTGTCCTTTGATCAAAGAAACCATGGACATAATGAAAAACTGAAGGAAACAAAGACAAAGGTGCAATACATAACCATATAACAAAGCTTTATGAATCCTAAGAGTGTGCTCAATCTATAGATGCTCAAACCAAAGCCATCACAAGACACCAAAGCCAATTTCACTAATAAATTCAGAGTCTATATCATATTATGCTCAGCAACCAACTAACAAAATAAAATTAGGCCTCCATGCTCTATTTAACTTGCAGTGGAGGGTAAAAACCCTAACGAGTGTTTTACCAACTATTAATTACTCATAAATGTCATTTATGTCCAAAGAGACCATGCAAGGCCCAAGGCACAAAATATCTAATTCAATAAATGAAAAATAACTCCTCAACCAACTTTGGCAAGAAAAACTGACTTTGAGGCTCCTCAATAACTCCAAAATATCTTCAAGTGTGTTTTGTTGACTTCTTGGCAAGGGCATAGCACAGAGGTCCAAGGGTGCACTGTTTTCACTAGAAAAAAAGGTCATCTTACAGCTAAGTTTTGAAGGCCTTCCCGGTGTCTGAATGAGCTCCATGATAGCGCATTGGAAAGCTTGTCAAGTATACTTTCCAAAAATGCATTTGGTTTTATGATTGGACTCCATTTACCAACTCAAAAACTAAATCTCTCAAGGCTACTCAGAGCACAGTGCCATCTCTGAAAATAGGGCAGAATGGTGAATGTTTGCATGTTTGTTTTACCCTTTTGGAGGACCAAATCGGCTCCAAAAGATCTAAAATTTGGTGTTTGTGATGTACTTGACAAGAGGAACCCGAAAATGTAAACCACTCCTTAAAAGGGTGTCCCAAAAAGGAGCGCAATGCCCCTTGGCACCTTAAATCAGTCAAAAACCAAAATTTCCAAAATCTTACCAAAATTTGAAATTGTCTTGCTCATGGTGTTTGGGATGCCTGTAGGAAAGCATGAGTAAGGATTTCAAGGTTTTCCTTGCCCTTTGCCTCTTTGAGAGTTTGAAATTTAGCAAGGGCTCTTTTGAGCTTATCCCTTGCACTTTGATTTCTTAAGGCATAGTGCCTTTCCATTTTCTTCTGAAGGCCAAGGTCTCTTTGTGTCTTCTCTAGCTAATCTTCCAAGTGTATATTAGCCCTCTCTAGCCAAGGGTCCCGTTCATACTCTATCTCCATGGCAAGCAGCTCACTTGGAGTGAGCTGCTCTGCCAATGCTTTCTCTTGCTCCTTCTCCTTGTCGTAGGCCTTCTTCAAGCCAATTATCCTTGGCCTCTTCCTAGGAAGTTGATCTTCCTCTTCTTCAGTGTCATCAGGAATGCCCAAGACCTCTTCTAGTTTTGCCTTTGCTTTTGCAGCCTCTTTCTGAGATCTGATAGCTCTGATCTCATAGATAGCATTATGTGCCTCGAGCTGCTTATTTTCAACCTCATAATAGTGGATTACACCCTTGGCCCTACCTAGGTTGGCTTGTAGGTCTCTGATTTGGGCATCCTTTCTCTGGAGCAATATGCTTGAGATCCTTGCCTCATTTTCATCATCACTGTCAACATGAATGAGTTCAAATTCTTGTTTAGTCTCATGCTGGTCTTCTTCCTTTTCATCCATGACTTGCTCTTCAACCTTCTCTTTACCTTTGTCAAGCTGCTTGGTTGAAGTAGAAGGCATGGCCCCTTGCCTCTTAAGGGCAACAAACACATGCTTACTTCCCCTTTGGTAAGTTCAAGGAAAAGTTTCAATTTTTATCATTTCATTTCCTTCACAATTCCTTCCATCATGACTGTCATCATGATTGGTATCCTCACTATCCTTATGGCTCTCATCAACACTGTTGATTTCTGTCTCTCTTTCCTCATTTGATCCACTATTTTTTTGGCTTTCTGACCTATTTCCATCATCATCATTCATGCTTTCATGGCTGCTCTCATCAGTTTCCATGCTCTCTACCTCATTTACATCCTCCATTTTGACATCATTGCTTTTTTATTTGTTTCTTTCCCTTGCACTGACATCTTCTTTCTCACTGATATTGGCCTCATTTACATCAGACTCATTTTCATCATCTTGACTGCTAGGTGCTTCATCATTGGTTTCTGCTTCATTGGTTTCTGCATCACTGTCATGAGCCCCACTGTTTTCTAACTCATGGGCATCTTCTTCCTTGGTTTATGTATCCTCACTATTAGGTGTTTCATCACCATTTGTCCCACTAACTTGAATGTCACCATGGATCTTTGTTTCACTGCCATGTTCTTCATTGCCTTCTACATCTTCACTGCTTTCTGCATCTTCATTTTGTTCCTCATTACTGTTGTTTGCCTCATTGATATTAGCCTTGTTGTGCTCTTTACTGCTATCATCAGCCTCACTACCCTAACTGTTTGATTCTTCATTATCATCTCCTTCATTGGATTCTTCTTCACTGACCTCCTCTTCTTTGCTTTCTTCTTCATTATTTCTTGATTCATCATTACCCTCTCCCTCATTTTCATTTGAATTCTCATTGTCACTTCCTTCATTTTCTGATACATTGTGAGAGTGTGAAGAAGGAGGGTTGCCCTAAGGTGAAGGGATATGTGTATATGGTGAAACATGTTCAGCAGGAGATGATGGAGGAGTAGGGACAGGAGGATGAGATGATGAAGGCACATTTCACTGAGGATGGGTTTTTGGATTGGTGAGCACTTCATGGGAAATGAAAACCCTCCTGGGCGGAATCACTTATTGTAGCCAGCAACAATAACCATCTTAATCAAAGAGTTGAATGTAGGTTTGCATGGTGCAGGAGTGCCCTCCCGGACAAGTGCACAACACCCAGCATAGTCGAGGGAGACCAGCTCGTAAAAGCAAGGGCGTTTTCAAAGCAAGCGCACATCGCGCAGGCGTTTTTATCGGGCTCGTAGGGTGAATCCCGGCGAATGCACGATTTTCTAGGCGCGAAACACCGCTTCAAGTGTGCTGATAAACACAAGGGAGAAACCTGCTTAGAAAAAGTTCCCCTACTCGACAAGCCTGCTGAAATATCCTGGGAGGATCTCGGCATATCAATACTTTCAAAACTTCTTTAGCATGTGCAATCATGTTGTCTCAAAATCGTCTTTGTCATCTTTGGCCACCGATTTGGTGCGTTCAAAAACAATCGTACTATTTCGTACCTCGATACACAAACTTACCTTTAAAATTTGTGAGGGTTGCACACATTTCCAGTTTCTAAATCTTTTCCCGTAATATGGAGCTCAACATCATCCTTTTTCATCTTTGACTAAAGATTTCTTTTTTGTAGGTGACCGAAATGATAATCTAAACCTTTCTACTAACACTTTTACCTTATGGTTCGTTAAAGTTTGCTGGAGTCATAACTCGCTTAGTTTTGCCTATCGATGCCTTTAATTCTTTCACTTAGTGGTATGTGATGAAAACATTGAAGGAAAATGTTCTTTGACCTTGAAGCATGTTATATTTACCTCTTTGAAACCTTAGGAACCAGCAAGCATTTTCAAAAACCTCTTTTTGCTAGCACTGGCGCGCCGCTGAGATTCTATCCCATACTTTTCTATCTAGGCATGACACACTCATTTTTTTTCAATTATGGCATCGTACTGTCAGTGAATATTTAAACCTTTATTGTCACCGATGGGAGTTTACTTCCTTCGTTTCTACCTCTCATCATCTTCTCAAAACCCTAGGTGTTCCGGAGTGCTTGAAAACACCATTGGGCACAGTTCTCAAGTTCTTCGAAAACTCCTTTAATTTCTTTTTCATTTATGTTCAGCTTCCACCTCACCTTTTTATCAAATGATCGTAAATATTTCTTCAAAGTTTAGATTTTGTGCCTCCGTGTCATTTGTCATGAAGTACCAATGTTTTGGCACTTTGTTCGGCTACTGCTTTAAAACCTTAGTTCTTCTAGAAACCAAACCGATTCTCTTTTCCGTTGGTGGATGTCTTTATTTAGGCGTTATTTTCTACCCACAACTTTCCATCGATAGACTTTAACACTTCGTTGTGAAAACAAAGCCACTTTACCCTTTGCGTAACTTGAATTTGCATGTAGTATTTTTGAAAACTCTCAGATTTTCTTATAACCAAGGTGTCGATCTTTCTATTACATCCGAGCTTTCACTTTCAAAAGAAGGTTGAAAACCGCAGCTAAAACATCAATGATCACCTTCCTTACAACCCGTGAAACCCTAATGACTCAGGATGGTCGTTGACCTTGCATTGACCTGAAATTGCTTCTGGAGTATTTATATGTAAAAATGAAGCCTCACAAAGTGTATTGAAGGTCCAAATCCACCTATCGGATTTATCTGGTGAGCCCGCGTAGACAAGCCTGAGACCATCACTGAGGAACTTGGTGAACATGAAGGAATAAAGCCATAGCAAAACTAGACAAAAAGTGAGCGTGCGAAAACAGAGTGATGAGGTTATACAGGAAAGGATGGAGCCGTTGACGAAGCCCAAGGAAACCTTTCAGGAGTGCAAGGCAGACCATGACAGCGGAAAAATGATAGAATAGTGAAAAAAGTTTACAAGGACAACAGCTGCAGAGATTTCTAAAACTCTGCCAATATTCAAAGAATTTTGTTTTTAGAAATCTATAATCAATATTTAGTCATTCGCGTATACAGAAATTATTGACATCAATAATGGCTCCACTTTGGGGAGGAAACTCCTTTTTCGTAGCATTGTGACCCCGCAGTTTAGATTCTCAGCTGAAGATCAAAGGTTTCCTACTTGGTACTGTAGACCCTTCCTTCATTTGATGATGTTTTCTTGAAGCCAGATCCTCAAAAATCTAAAAATACACAAGCTTGTTTCATTGTTCTACCTTCATCCATCATATCTTGCCCAATATTTTTCTTCCTTTGGGTGCACTTGACCCAAACTAATATTTTTTTCTATGCCACAACTATCTAATTGTACTTTTGGTCACTTCCAAGAGTTCGGATTAGTCAAGAACTCTTTATTTCTCTACCCAGTCTATTCATCTCGCTGAAGATTAAGCTATTTGATGACTTATTCTCTAACTCATCGACATGAAATTGAAAATATGACCAAAATAAGATTAAGAATTTACTCATGCGGCTATGTAGTATTTGGAGAAGTTGCACACAGACATTATTTTTGTACACAAAAAACTAGAAAAATGAGGGTTGTGATTCGCACTGGTTATGCATCCCTCTCATTTTCCTTTGGTTCGGGACGCAGGCTTGGGAACCTTTCGTACCTTCCCAATTCAACCACCCATGGATTCAGGTGGATATTTGCATACCCACCTATTCCATTTGA
Organism: Pinus albicaulis; assembly: GCA_034641835.2. NCBI lineage: Eukaryota > Viridiplantae > Streptophyta > Pinopsida > Pinales > Pinaceae > Pinus > Pinus albicaulis. Next base: position 85,310 of record JAXQQM020077764.1, read on the forward strand.
CCAAAGACCACACCTTACAAGATTAATATTCAAAGACAACTTACTATTTTTTAGTGTTGTCTCCACTTTGTCGCTTTGGGTTAATGATCTGTGGGATATTGGTACCACCTAATTTGTCCTTCATTTTGAACCCCTATTTCGCCTAATTTTCGTTGCAACAAAACTTACTATTTTTAGCGCTTTTTCTTTGTCCCTAACTTCCTGAGTCATGGAGGCTCTCAACCATATTTTTGAGAAAGAAGAGCAACATGGGTCCATGGACTACGTTGCTCATTCAAAATTGAAGTCCCCGGATAGATCTTTCTAACCCAGCTATTGAACGCACAAACATGCGCGATCGGGTGCAAATATACCTTAGTTGAACCACCAATTTACCCAAATTCAAGGCCTGTCAGCTGGCACCCCATCTCCTACCATGTTTTTTTGGACGTCACAGATTCTACATTATTTCTCAACAATAAATAGGCCCTCAAGCCCTCAATAAATACGAGGTCCGTAGCCATCACATCTCTTCTCAGATTCGTCACCAACACCCTAGCTATTTTATTTCTATTATGCTCCGTGTTATTATTTCTCGTTATTTGATGTTAATGAAATGGGAAGCATTATTTCTATCAAGATTTCTATGTTCATGGCTACTTTCGTATTTTCCTGCCATGCTCCCCACATAAAACCTTATCAAGGCATCGTAGCGGGTCCGTTCTTTCTTGTTTTTCTTTGTGTTCAACGCGTCGGTGGGTATGGGCGAGTTGTGGTTTTATCCTGTTGAACCTCAAAGATCACCAGAAACCTTCAAACGACCTCACATGGTTAGCAGACGAGGGAGCAGGAGATCCTATCAAAACATCGTCGAGAGTGTCTCGAGAACAAAGGGAACGCAATGATGGACAACTTTGACCAACCTCTCAACGATTACCCACAGCATGGCGCATCCGCATCCGAACAGCCCACTCGGAGGCGCCCACCCTTCTGCTGGTGTCATGGAACTTTGACATTCTCACTTAATAGTGCAGATGCGATCAGAGAAAACGAACAAATTTGTCGAAAGGTATTTCTCAACCATGACTCGACCGAGAAAAGATTATTTTTGCACTCTGGGGCCGCCCATGTCGTAATCGGTGGAACCCACCGTGAGCAAGAGGCTAAGGGGAACCCTCTCTGCTCTCGACCACACCCACTTGGAAATTCATTCCGAGACTAAACATCAAGGAACAACACATTTCTGGGAGCTATGAGGACAAATATCCAATGACCACGCCGCAAGAATAAAAGGATCAAGACAGTTAACCGACGAATTGTCGATACCGCGCACAAAGTTGGGTATTAGCATTCGCAGAGACATTTGGTGCCTGGCACCGCGGGTCGTTCCAGACAAACACATTCAGGGAGAATGGAAAGCCCTTTGTCACATCGTCATACTCGCATATCGCGATGCCGCAAGATTGTTGCACTAAGGTACAGCGAGACTTGATTCATGAATCAAAGGTGCCCCTAATCGAAGAACAAGGGGCACAAGAAATGCGACTGTAACAATTAACAACCAAAGAAGGACACAGGAAGTGGTGGCACTTCGTAACGCCCACTCACGCACAAACGAGTGCTCACAAACAGCTTTTGGTGGCCGAACCAGTGTTACCCGAATCGTATGGCCGATCCTTAGCAGAACCGTACAAAGGTACGTATGTAGCAGATATTGATGCGTATCTCAGCACACACAGCACACCACTAAGATCTGTATGAGGTCCAGAGATCCAGTAGGGAGGAGCGCTTTTTCAACAGCAGACAAGAAGGTTCTCCGTCACAGCTTTTTGTCGTATACGCGAGTTGTAAGAACTCATTTTCAACAGACGTCGTGAAGCGGCTCGGTTTACTACCCATAGCACACCAGCCTGACACTACCTGGGGTGGCTCCCACCTAGGGAGACTTCCGGCATTCTGCCAAAGAAGTGTCACTTCCAAGGCCGCATCAAGCTCATTCGCTCGATGAGGTATCGTGTGATGTCAAGCCCTCTTGATGTAGCCGATGTATTATTGGGCCAACCATACCAGGGAGGCGACATGCTTGGTATGAGTTCAGGCCCCGTGGTCGTTATTATTATCAGAACAACTTGTATTAAAAGATATCTATGTACCGCTCCTCATCTCTTTGACTACCACAAAACAACGCAAAGAAGATTGTTTCTCGTACCAGAAATTCTATTTTCTTACGACTCACTCTTGTTGTGTGAAAGAAGAATATTGTGGCCACAACCCCTAAACAGGCTCCCTTTCATGGCCACAGCAGATGGACAAAGTCACAGTGAATACGATGGAAAATTTCCTCTCACTCATAGAGGTTCCTTTCACACCGCCGTATAAGCACTCCATTGATCTCGACTCTCAATGCACCACCACCTCGATGTTGCTACATATCCCTGGTGCAACTACACACATGTAATCCAAACATGTACCGAAGAGGTCGATAAAGAAACCAAATTTACTAAACGCATCCAACATGTCCATCCTACAGTCCATGACATCTTCAACACATCTAATACTCACCAACAGAATTTGCCTTATCTCATGGAGGGATCTCAACGCAATGGGGACTATTGCTTCCTATGAGGAGGAATGATCCGTGGATACTTGCACACCACCTATTCCATTTGGACCAAACACTCATCAATTCTTGCGTATTTTCATATTCAAAGCATAAATTACTATTTTTTAGCAAAGCGGTCCTCCACTCGAGCCGTTTTGGGGGCTTAATGATCCGTGTGATATTGGTAACACTCTCACTCATTCCATTTGAACCCCATCTTCAGTTCTTTCAATTTTCGAAGTTGCAACAAAACTTTCTTACTATTTTTAGCAGCTTTTCGGGTCCCGAACTTCCTGAGTCGTTTCTAGCCCTAAACCACATTTTTTGGGGGGGGGGAAAACCAGAGATAAACATGGTCCATGGATCGATGTTGCTCGTTCGAAAATTGAAGTCCCCTTTGACAGATACTTAACCAGCTATTGAACGCGTCAAACGGAGATTAGGTGCTGTTGCGTTCTAGTTGAACCCAATTAATTTACCCAAATCTGGCGCTCACGCTGGCGCCCATTCTGCTCGTTGTTTTTGGACGTTTCGCATTCTACATCGTTTTTCAACCATAAATAGGCCCCGTTCCTCATTGTAACACGTTCGTAGGTCCTAGGACACCACATCTTCGTAGATTCGTCATCAACATCTCAGCTATTTTATTTCCATTATGCCTGTAAGCATATTTTCGTTATTTGATTTTAATGAAATGAAGCATTATTTCCGCCGCATCTCTATGTTCATGGTTATTTCGTATTCTCATTGCGTCTCGCATAAAATCCGGATCAACCCATGTCGTTTACATGGTTTGACAAGTTTCTTTTCACTAACATATCAAATAGTAATTTAAATATGTTTAGTCATCATTAGGCTAGATGACTAAACAATATTTTGTTTTCTTCAATGTGAGTACTTAGGTTTACATCAAACAATACTGCTTTTTGGGTATGATTGCACTTTCTTTAAACCCTCGCCCTCTTTCTTTCATTTTTGTGTTTTATTTTTTCTCACTAAAAAACAATCTAAAACTAAATCTAGAAATATGCTCATAGTATTGAGCTTATTTGCATACCCACATACTCAATAATCTAACTTGTAAATTTTTGTTTTTCTAGGTGATGCAATAGTGCTAAAGGTAGCCAGCTTTGGAGCACAAAAAGAGGTGGAACAAACTCCGAATACCAGCCGTAGGAACAAAAGACATACCTTGATTATGTGTCTTCACAATCAAGGCTATCATAGGTAGTGGCAACTTCCGGGCGATTTGATTCTTGCAAAGAATCCACATGTTCAGAAATCTTGAGCCAATCAAGACCTTCTGAACTGGCGATAGGATCAAAAGTATGATCTAAATTTCCTTCTCTCATGCCTTTACAATCGAAGTTGGTTATTCGTATCCCGTGTTCGTTTTGAAAACCCCATCTTCAAACTGGGTCTCGCAGCGTCAAATCATCTTCTCACCGCAATTCAAAAGGTAGTACAATTTCCTCTTTTCTTAGGGGGAAGGGAGATTTTCCAAGATTTCTTTAGCATCTCTAAATTACATGACCGATTTTGAATTTTAAAGTTCAATCTCAATTTCATATTTTTCAACCACTATCTCTAGAATTTTTTTCAACTTCGGTTAATTTTTCTTGACCTTAAAATGATAAAGACAATCTTTAGGAGATCACCATCGCCGAGGTTCGATAACTAAATTTTAAAATTTCATTATATAGAAGGTCTACCACAAACCCTATCATTTTTTCAACCTACCCAAGGGGGGAAAATACTATTTCATATTTATAACCATTCTAGAGTTCTCTCATTAAGGGAGTTCTTTAGGTCTATTAAGAGTTGTGGAGTTGCTTCATGGATGATTTCAAATTTTTCCGTCTACCCATCGTAATATTAGGATTGATTAATGCATTCTTAGAGTCCGTTAAAACTAGTAGAGTTGCTAGACCCATCGGAGGCTGAAGGAGTCGCTTTTTGTGTGGATGCTTTTTTACTCGTTTTTGAGGATATGTACTTGTGGGTCTTAATTTTTTCACCAATATTTTACAACAACCAATCTATAGATGTTTTTTGGGTTTCTTTCTAGCTTTATGTAACATCGTAAGCTTTCACGATGATATCCATTGAGTCATCATTTTTTTCATATGGAATCAATTAGATACTAATCTGGCGAACACTTGATTTTCAAGTTTCTACCAGGGTTTGAGAGTTCTAGAATGCTTAAGCTTGTTACTTTCATTTCAAGTCCCACCGTGATCACATATGTTAGGACCCCGTTATTTTGCGTAATGGCACTACCAAAAGACAAGGTGGCATTTTGTCCAGTATTGGCCCTAGGACCTAGTATTATCGTATTCGCAGAGGGCTCTTCTATGCTTGCATGATTTAACTTGTTAATTTCCAGTTGAAGTTACAGGGACCGTGTTTGCTTGCTTGTTTGTTGGTTGGATAAGTTGTTAAGAAAAATAGGTGTAGAGCAAGAGAGAAATCAATCTGGTCATTAGGGAGTCTGGCAGAGGTTTTAAGAATGAAAATAGGTCAAGGGTAAGTCACAGTGGTGTTAACAAGGCTAAATGGATCTAAGTAGGTTTAGGAGAGTGAAAACATGGGAATTGTGATTATATTAGTTTAATGGGAAATCATGATCCTTTAACAAATTAGAACAGAAAGTTTACGATTAGCATATAAAACTAAAGAGCAATGAAGGATTATTCAACTAAGTTGTACCATGGCTACCTTAAAATGTAACATATACACTTAGAAAGAGCAAGCATGATTCTCCTAAACTTACTTGCAAACAAATATACTTTTAACATAAAATTAGCAAATCAAATATTACCGACTAATTATCTTAACTTCAAGGAAGAACTTAAACTATGGAGGCAGAAGTAGGGTGCCAAGAAAGCAACCTTATTCTTCATTTCTATTCTTTGATCAAAGAAACCATGAATGAAGGAAAAATAAAGGAACAAAGACAAAGAGAATACAAACCATAAAACAAAGCTTTTTTACAACTTAAGAGTAAAGCTCAATTCATAGAATGCTCACTCAATTCCATCACAACATACTAAAGCCAATTTCAATAATAAGTTTTAGGTCTACATTTAATATATGCTTAATAAACCAACCAATAAATACAATGAGCATCCATTCTCTCTTTAATGTATTACTTAGTCAAAACCTCAGTTTAGGGGGTTTTACAATTATTAATTACTTCATAAATTCCATTTATGTCTAAAGGGACCATGCAAGGCCCAAGGCACAAAATATCTAATTCAATAAATGAAAATAACCTCCTCAACCAACTTGCCAAGAAAATCGATCAGAGGTTTCTCAATAATTCCAAAATTTCTTTCATGTGTTTTTATTGACTTTTTACAAAGGTGCGCAGGTCCATGTTACGTGCCTGCACTGGGTAAATAGTGTCATCTTGCAATTGAGTTTTTAAAGGCCTTCTCACTGCCCGAATGAGCTCCATGATAGCTCATTGGAAATGTTTTCAAGTTCACTTCAAAATGCCTTTTTCTTATTGGACTCCATTTAGTCGCCTGTAAAACTAAATCTCCTAAGGTTATCAGTATGATCATCTCCAAACAGTGAACAGAATTTTGCATGTTACTACCTTTTCGAGGATCAATTCTATTCAAATGATATGAAATTTTAAAAAGATGAAATTGACAAGAGAACCAAAACAAGAACTCCTCAAAATAGTGCCTCAAGAAAAAGTGTACGCTGTGGCGTTACGCCTACACTTTAAATTAGTTTGCAAACCAAATTTTCAAAGACTCTGAAGCTAAAATTTGCACTTCTTTGCTCATGGTGTTTGGGATGCCTACAGAAGCATCAAGCATGATTTCAAGGTTTTTCTTGCCCTTTGCCTCTTTGAGAGTTTTGAGAATTTAGCAAGGGTTTTTTTGAGGTTAGCCTGCACTTAATTTCTTAAGGTGTAGTTCTTTCCATTTTCTTATGAAGGCCAAGGTATCTTTGTGTATTCTCACCAACAATGAGTCATTGAAAAACAAAATGACCTTTTATATGCTTGGGATTTAAATTTAATTTTGCAAAACCCATTTTTCTAATTTTTAGGCCCTTTGATTTTTCACCAATTTTGACATTTTTCTTTGCAAAATGACCTCCTTAAAAAGATGAATGATTTTGTTGTTTCCATTATGTATTTCAACCGACCACCTCTTTCATCGACCTTTACACCGTTTTTCAGTGTTAATAAACACAATTTTTTCTTTCTTTTTGGTCATTTTTATCATGACAAGCCATTAGAACATCTTCGGGAGGATTTCACATATCAATATTACTTTTCAAATTTCTTGGTATGCATCATGAATTCAAAATCATGCCCATACCTTTCTTTGAAAACTTTCCGATTTATAGCCAGTAATAAAACATTTATTTTAGCTTTCTTTGACTCTTGGGAGCATAACAAACTTAGCTCGTGATAATCAATAGGGATAAATGGACACATTACAGTTTCAAATCTTCTTTACTTGTACTATGGAGCTCAACATCATCCTTTTTCATCTTGACCACTACTTCTTGGTAGGTGACCGAAATTATAATCTAACCCACTCTCACGTACATTATTTACTTTCCTTGCTTTTTTGGCAAGTTTTCTTGAATCACAAAGTTGATTTTTGGAATATTGATACTTAACCTTTCTTTCATTTAGAAAATTTTCATGAAAACATTAGCGAATATTCCTTTAGTCTTCAACTAGATTTACCTTTAAAACCTTAGGAACTCAAACATAAAGCAACATTTTCAACCCTCTTTGTCAGCATCATGGAGTCGAACTCACACTTCGTGTTTACCTAGCCATGGCAAACCTATTTTTTCACACCTAGATCCGATCACGTTGGCATTCTTAGAACTTTTGTTGTCACCGTGGATTTACCTCTTCATTTCACCTTTCCGATCATCTTCCCCAAACCTCAGTAAACTGGAGTGCTTGAAAAATTATATGTTGTTTCAAGTTTCTATAGACCTTTTAAGTTCATTCATTTGGTTCAATACCTCACCTTTTCCTTTTTATCAACAATCTCCTGAATGTTTCTTCATGTTTGGTTTTTGGTGTATCTCCACGTAATTTGTTGTGTTGTCAAGAGCTTTGACACTTTGATGGGCTATCAAGTCGAAACCTTAGTTCTTCTTGAAACCAAACTACTTCCTCTCTCCTTGCCAGGATTTCTTTATTCGTATAGATTTCTCACCCTACTAACCGATAGAATTTTAACACTCACAGAAAGTCCTGTGTTCACTTTAACCTTTATAGAATGATACAGTATTATTTTGGAAACCTCTACATCTTTTCTTGAGTAACCATGTGTTGATATTCTATTACATCTAAGCCGCCCTTCTAGCACAGAAAGTGCCAGCATAAAACATCAATGATGACCTTACAACATGTGAAACCCTAATGACCTAGTAGGAGGGTCCTTGACCAAGCCCTTTGACCAAAAATGGGCTTGGACATTGAAGTGTAAAAAAATAGAGTTTTGAAAGTGTATTGAAGTTCCAAATCCAATGTACTTGATTTATCTAAAGAGCCCAAAGAGATAGTTTTGAGGCCATCAATGCTTGAGGAACCCGGTGAACATGGGAAGGAATAATAAGGCTTAGCAGGCAAACCCAGATGCAAAGTGTGAGCAGTACAAGGGAACATAGTGATGAGGCTATAGGTATAAGTTCAGATGGAGATGATGGACATAATCCCACAAGGAGTCCTCAGGGGAGGGTAAAGGACTCATGACATGGAAAATGATAGTATCAGTGAAAAATTTTTCTATAAGGATAATGAAGGCAATGAGATTTCCAAAAACTCACAATATTTAGGAATTTCTTGTTTTTTAGAAATATATAATCAATATTTAGCTATCTACATAAGTAGTAAAAAATTATCGAATTCTAACACTCCAAACTCCTTTAATTTTTGGCTTATTTCGAGACTTAATTACTCTTGTGAAATAAGATTACTTTATGTTTTGTGCATTTAAAACAAGTTGTAAGACCTTCCGGTCTCGCATCTCGTAAACTCTTCGTGAACTTACCCTACTTCGAAAAGGCATTTCTCCTTACTATTATGAATAATTATATTTGTAATGAGAACTTTTATATTTCTCTAACGTTATTTATCAATGATATAAAACTTGGATTACGCCTTAGCCCAGAAAACCCATAAGCTTTTCAATACCGTAATGATTTGCGCTACCAATGTTTGGGTTCCCGAGTTTGTTTTTATTCAGGTTTGAACTCATGCATAAGTACTTAGTGATGTATTTGAAGTTAGATAGAAGTTACAATATTTTCTACTATTTTATTGATATTTAAATCCAGGCTGTTAGTTAACTTGTGACCGTAGTTTTCTTTTTACGGACAGACCACCTTGCTTATTTGCTCCGTGTGTAAATGTGACCGAGGGACAAATGTGTCCCGAATAGGCTTCCACTGCACCTTGACCTATTGCACCACTCTACATTTTCTTTTTGGTCATTGAACACTACTTACAAGTTATATAACATATTTTCTTTTGTTTTCACAACTTTATGCCTATGCAACTATTTAGCCATCGTATAAAGATATTTATATATATATATATATATATATATATATATATATATATATATATATATATATATATATATATATATATATATATATACCGGAACCTTGTTTTCCACCATACCGTAAAATCACCGCGGTTTAAACTCGAATCTCAGACATTCCATATCTTTCATGACATATTACAAATTAAACGAACTTTAAAATACAATGATAGTTCTACATTTACTTACAACATCCATAACAGTTCTGCAAAAACTACAATGAAATATTAATAAAACATATTAGTTTCATTCTTTCGCAACACTTATCTATCATATAATTGATGTTTTCGTCACCAAGATATAAATACATGTGCACATAGAGCAAAAGTATTTCAATGCTTAAATCACTCAAATTGCATGACATACTTATCCGATTATGCGCTTGTAGTTGTGGTCCTCCCAACCTTTCAAGAGAGTGTGATCATATTCACTTCTGCCTCCGTGCTCCACTTGTGCTGTGCGGCTGGACAGTGATTTTTCCGCGTAACTCGTATCCTAGTCTAGCTAGTACCATAAATTTATCGTAATTGCCGAGTGATTTCCACCGGTCTCGCCCAAATTAGGGAAAATCTTCACTCTCCTTAGTCTCAACACAACCTATCTTCATTGGGATGAGTCTCAGCTCCGTATATAGTTGCACTGTTCCCAATTGTCCAATTACCTTTAGTTCCCTGAAAACACTTACCATCACCTCTTTTCCTTTTTATGGAATCATTTTCCATTAATAATTTTATTATTCACAATTAACTATAAAGAAAATAAATTTTCCTTAAAAAACATTAATTGTCTCGCCTTTTTCATTAAACAACAATAAAATGTCATTTAAATCAGCTAACAACTAGTTATCATTAAAATGCAATTGTGACAACTTCTGCCCTCCGGAAGCAATGTTCGTGTTTTACTCAACTTCGAAAGAGTTCTGGTAAGCCCTCGCGCACAAATCTTTCTTGGCCTCACAAGTAGCCTCATCCGGGGCCGAAGTGCTTTCCACTTCCCTTAACCTAGGTGATGACCTACTTTCAGAGCATAATTTCCTTTCTTCATTAAGTATAAAATATGGCCGACCCTAAACTCGTCGCTCAACTCTACCTACAAAAAGAAAAGTTCTTTATCAAATTCTCAAAAATAAATCATATTTCGGTTGTGATTTTTTATTCACCTCATCAGATATTTCTTTCTAATGAATTACGTGCTTCGAATCATGTACATATCGTTCAACAGTGGACATGAAACACATGTGTACTTGGATGTGACTGGCAAAACCATTAGTATTGTTGAAGGTGTCCCTACCTTCTGTGTTCTAAGCACCACACCGGGAGTCAGAACTTGGCACAAGAGGTCCACCGCAAGGCACTTTTCTTGCTTGATCCTCACACATGATCTCCACATCAAATTCCTCGATAAGTCCTTTCATCTCGGACAGATCTTCTATCGATCTTCAGCAACCTTCAAATTTTGTCTTTATCTTTACTTTTGATTCCATCAGCCTAGTATTTCGGTCCTGAACATTTGTTTTGTTTTGAGGTCAGCTCCAAATTATGGGTATACACTACCTCCCATATAGAGGTTCTTTGTAGACTCATCTAAGGGACTTTATAACATTGTTGTAGGAAAATTAAACTGCATGCAAGTAGTCTTCCCACTTGTTGGTCACGTATCATGTACATGCGTGGTAGCCTTCAAAATTATTTTTCCCACTTTGTTTGACCATCCGTATTGGGATGATAAGCAAGGCTAAAGTTGACTTGGGTCCCCGTAATCGTGGAACATACCTTTCAAATGCGTAGGTAAAATTCTTACATCCCTATCCCAGACAATAGTCTTCGAATGCCGTGTAACCCGAAAATTTCTTCATAAAGATGTCCGTCATTTCAGAGTCTTGTAAGTAGACCGTATTACAGACATAAAAATGTGCGTATTTACTCATTCTGTTAATTACCACCATGATGCACCATTGTACTTTTTGACTGCCAGAGACCCATATGAACTTCGTGATATGACTCACCTTTATTTAGGGTACCCCATGTATTGCAATAATCATGCGATGTCGATGTTTCCACTTAACTTTATCGACACTCAGTATTTATTTAGATACTCAAGAATATTTTTACGCACATTCGGGTCTTTCTAAATACACTTTTCTAACAGCATTTAATATTTTCCCCCGGGTATCCTCAAGACCCGTACAATTACTATGCCGGTATTCATCCATTATTAGTTTTCTTAGGTCCACATACTAACAGTGCTATTATTTCCTCTGTGCTGTCAGCATCTAATTTTATCAACTCCATATTTAGAAGTACCTCTTGCTTTCGATTTTGTCTCATTTTCTTCATAGGAATTGGATATTTCAGATCTTTTTTTGTTCTTCTTCTTTTTACTCGTAACCATCTAAGAATTTAGATTCAAGTTGATTGTAGTAAATCTCATAAACACAATGCAAATTTCTACCAAAGAACTTCAACACCTTGCCTCTTACCTTCACGTGCTATATTTCCATACTCAAAATCACTTAGAAAGGCATTCCATATTCCCCTATCTAGTAGTTTAAATCAAATTTTGCTTGAAACAATTCATTAAGCTGCTATGATTTGTTCTTAGCACAAACTTTTACCTAGCAAGGAGCAAATTTCATAACCGGAGTACATGTACTGAAGCATCGTTAATTCTAGATCATAGGCTTTCTAGGCACTCTTGTTGGGATGTTCCTTCATTCCTTTAATCATATGCTACTACTTTTCCTTTCCTTTTATAAACTCGCTCAAACACCCTTTTATATTAAAGCAGTGTTATTAGCTTCAAATTCTTTTGTCAGTCACTACCGAACACCCAAAATAATAATAATAATTTCTTCACCTTCAAAAATATTCTCACACACTAATAAGCTACCAAAGACTTTTCTTTTCTCGCAAGGACATAGCTGAAAATAATTGGAAAATCCCCTAATAAACCTTCGATAGTACCAAATAATCCCATAAAGGATCGAATATTCACTATTTCGGTACTTCGCTATTCCATGATTGTTCTAATTTAATCGTAATGAAAATAAATCCTTTATACTAAAATAACATGGCTTGGAGCACCGTGATTTTCATTTAAAGAAGTTCACTGTCGAACTTTAACAGAGAATCGGTGTTTTTAAAATTTCTAGCACAATCTTAAATTTTCTCTATGTTTTTCCCGATTTTTAGATTAAAACACCAGAATATAATAATAAAATTGTCCAGTAGTGACATATACCATATTAACCTCATAAAGCGTTTCTAGTGAATTGGCTAACCCAAAGGGTAACACGAAAATTACAATGCCCGTACCGGTATGGGGTAAAAACGTATTGTAAATGCCTTATCTCTGATTCGTATCCGTGACATTCAGATTCAATCATTCTTTAGTGTCATTGTGACCCTTTTTCTCATGATCGAATATATCATCAATACTTGGTAGAGGATATTTAGTTTAAAGGTTAACTTATTGAGTTGTATATAGTCCATGCAATATTCACATGGTTCCGCTTTCTCCTTAATGAACAAAACAACGTTCCCACAAGGACACTTGGTCAAATATAACCTTTGTCCAAAGAAGCCCTGTAATCGCATTTTTAATTTAGTTAATTATGGAACACTCATTATGTAAGGATCCCCTGACACAGGAGATGCTCCCCGGCACTAATTTATGGTGGTAAACGAACATCTTCAGTTTTGCATCTGTGATATTTTTCCGGAAACTATCCATAAAATCTTGTACCACCGTGTTGACGGGAAAATATGTCCGACCAATGTAGGGATCTCCTTAGAAAGTCCCACCAGACCTTGGAACCGTTTAAACAGGATCCCGGTCTGGTGTCGGCCCTGCTACCGCTAAGTCACCTTCTTCTGGCCTCAAAAAGAACCTCGATCGAACTCCGTTAATACACACTTATTCACATGATACAAGATACATGGCGGATGCATTGAACACGTATATAAATACTGTGCGTAGTGAGACAAATAATAAAGCATACACATCGAAGGATAGCACAACACATTTTGGGTTATGGTATGTAGGTTATTCTCACTACAAAAGAAACAATTATTTATGGCTAGATGCCCTTTACTCTTGAACGATAAAACGAAATGCTAATAAAAAAATTCATTAACATCCATTAAGAAATAAATTAAACCGAACATCATTAAATAAGAACAGAAACCATAATGCATAAATGATGCCATTAAGAGCAAGAAGCCATTAATCAAAAGATGTTTGAAATCGTATAGAAACACTATAGTGTTCACACAACAAAACACATCACAGATTCAGCGGGTTTCAACTGTATATCCGTATTCATATGCAAAGAGCAGTTATTTTCAACACAATGTTGTATAGCTCTTGAGTCTCAAAATTGACTGACATATCTTTCTGCAGGGAGTTTTGTAGATCAAAACTTTTCTCAGTTTTCCCATCTTTGCTCACTCGACCGTTGAGTTATTGGCATTCGTGAGGAAACCTATGCGACCAGGACTCGGGTTAAGAGGCAACTCAAGTGACGTCGTGCTGCGCAACTGCGACTTCTGCTTCAAATGCTATCAGCGACCCATCGCTTCGGGTTATGGGTATGTGCGCAAATTGTGAGGTTAGGGGCATCAATCGCTGTCCTTTAAGGGAAGTCTTCGCTGTCCGACATCGCTATGGGAGAAACCGGGGACCTATTCTTTCAACCGATGCATGCACCGAAAGCGTTTGGGACCAGAGCTTCTTTCTTTCTAAATCAAAGTTGGAAAGAGAGGTTAGCTTGGTAGATCCCACCCGGCGCGTGACGAAGAAACCAGCCTGTGTTCTCTGTGACGTTGCAAGATTGGGAGTGGCGATGCCTTGCTTGATGGCTACAAAAATGACCGGATCTCTTTATCCACTCGCCCCAGGTTCTTTCTCGCCCACGTGCACCTGCATGAAGGAATGTGGTGAAGGATGTGCACTCAATATATGTCATGGATCAGTGTTCACATGCAATCATTACCTTGCTCCAAGTCTCTCTTGATAGCTATCCTGACCCACTTACACGGATTTTGACTTGGTATCTTGCATGAATCAGCCTCTTGAAAATGTTCAAAGAGTTCTAGGGCACCCACCACCACCATACCCTTGGCCTGCTGCAGTTAAGGCCTCTTCAATCGCTCGTGCTTTTTCTTAGTCTCCGCTGCTCTCACCAATGAAGCATTGTTTGTTTTATGGCAAACATTTCCTCCCTACACACTTGTGTCATGTACATTTAACATATCGAAATCTTTTGAAATTCGTAAGGCATCACCGAGAGGGTATTTTTGTTCTGCAGCGTTAAAACTCTGTCTCTCAACGTTATTCTTTTCTTGTTCATTCCTTTTTTTCTCTCACCGCTCTCGTTCGTAGCCATTTTTGTAGAGAAACCCATCTCCCTACCTTGGCCCTAGTCACATTCCCCTCTATGGTCACAGCCGGCTGTCGCCACCGTACGTCATCATCACGGATTAACTTAGCACGGGCGACTATGTCTTTCCAGGACTGTGACGGCCAGGATTTCCGCGCTTTCACATCTTTCTTTTCCGACCGGATTTTGAAGGGGAGGCTGATCGAACGTGAGCTCCGGGGGGAGAGGCTTAATACTTTTTCTTTGCCCCCGGGAGGAACTAACATCTTAAAGCATGGCTCGTGGCACCGCCTAGAGAGACACCAAGGGGAGATACCCTTATATTCTCCAACATTTCATCCTCTCTTCTTCTTCTTTTTCTTCCTCTTCTTCGTAGGCATCTACCTCTCGCCTTTTCATGTCTTCCACCGAGCTTCTTCTCGTCATTTCTTCCTATCTGCCTTCCTTTACTTCCTCCGCTCATGGGGCCTTGCTCTCTTTTTCTTCGGTGGTCGGTCGCTTTATCTAACTCTTTCTTGAGTTCCCGTCCCCGTCGTTAAAATTTTGTGACCTCTTTTTTCCGTTTTTCCTTCTTTGCCTCTCTTCGGCTCGTTTCTTCTTCTCGTCCACCCTTAGCTTTTGCACTTATCCTCATCCTCTTCATTTTCTTCTCGGAGAAACTCAGCAATGGAAATGGCACCTTCGCATGAGCATTCTATCCGTGACAAAACGAGGCACAGCATGTGGGACCTTTAACGAGCCAAAGACTCCAGATGACCTATATTCCTATGAAAATGTGCCACTTTTCTTTAGAATGATATTTCGCCAAGACATGCAAGGAGCGTCTTGGTCAGAATAATTTTTTACATAGAGCGGACACACCGACTTATCATGTTCTTGTTTATACCCAGATTCCAAAACACCTTGCTTGTAGATGAATTGTACCAACTGCTTAGATCCCGCTATGTATCCATCCTCAAAGTGAAACCCTGAAATGTATTTACATCGAACAAAATGAAGAGGACGAGTGATAGAATTCAAGGCATTCCTTCATCCTGGCACTACAATGTCGAGGATAACCAGATGAATGTGATGTCATCAATATGCCAGGCCTGGCTGAAATGGCATAAATGGGATGCACCAAGGAGAGTCGCTAACGTCGTTGAAGGAGGTATCCGGGCGTCTACGCTCGCAAAACATGGTGGTGCCACTAATTTATATACTTTTTTGAGTGCTCGCCATCGATATTTTCCGGTCTTTTTCGGACTCTTAAACTACCAGCCCTTCCCACCATTGCCTTATAGTGTCAAATTTAGAACCGTACGAGCCATTATTCATTCTTCTCATGTGAAGTTTTCTCGCTCGTGAAAAGAGTAATAAACATGGGCGTTCGTTTTTGAGTTGCGAAAGCCCTTTGCCTTTCAATGTTTCTAACTCAAAACTTTTGGGATCCATTGTGATAATTCAACATATCATCTTCGAAGAGCGAATATAGCCGATATTCTCATGTAGATTTAGCTTGGACCTTTTAACTCGTAAGCATATTCTCGGTCCGGGGAGGTCTTCCGGGTCTCGTTCGTATAACTCTTGCACATCATATCAATGCATGTTGTCCCCAAATGTGCAAAGCGTGTCTTCGTATATTTGGGGGACATTGGCATGTCCATCTCTACATTCTTCTGATCGCTTATGTTTGTCTTTCTTTCCTGTGACACCGGAGGTCCCATGTTGTTGGAATTCTAGAAGACAGCATAGCACTCTCCAGTCACTAAGTTCACTCGCTATATTCATGAAATAATCCCATAATAAACATGCCTATGATGATATAAGACCACTGTTGTGCTTATCAATTATTTCACCGGACACAGCAAAGCCTGAACTGGCTCACTTGGTTTATGTGGTCGAAAGTTGTAGAAGAAAATGGCTGTGTGTATGTGCACCTGCACCTTTATGTTCACGCGTGTCATGGGCTGCGTGTTGTGAGAATGATGAAGATGTGCAACCTCATACCAGAACTGCCCACGTGTCACAAATTGCGAAAATGAAAATGCGAACCTATGACCAAGGAGATTTGGGTTATGGGTTCATCACAAAGTAAGTTGCTAAAATGGAAGCGGGATGCGAATTTAATATTGCGATTGAATGTTTTATCACAGTTTTCAAGCTACGAGAAAACGAAGGGAATGCGACCACAACTACACCAGGTCGCTAGGTCGCGGTCGCAACTGCGCTAGGGCTTCGTCGTGTTTTGGGCCACGATTGTGATGCTGTTTGTCCCTTAACCGGAAAACACAAGGCTAAATGGGTCCGGGTACGGTGTCGAAGTGATAGCTTTTGTTATGGCACAGCTGCGAGGAGGTCGATGAGAACTGATGAGTTGAGCAAGAAGAACTAGAACCGTAAGAAAAACCCTAGTTAACAAATGAAAACACAACAGAAGGGAATTAAAGGTCGAGGAATGCATGATTAGGTACATACCAACGAAAGAGGAACAACAAAAAGAAATCGGCAACCACATGGGAAAATCACACCATTCAAATTGCTGTGAGGCGCTATCTCATTATTATGCAAAAGGCACCACACCTCCCAGAAGGCACAATGTGTATTTACAAATAATGAGTGTCGCTAGGTCACAAGTCAGGGAGCAAGAGGCGCACCGCCATTCACACTATTTATCCAGGTCACTGTGGCCCAAGCCTTTCCGGTGTGTTAACGAATTGAAGTTTTGTGTGGACCGCGTACTTAGCCTTCTCCTTTCCGGATTCCATTACCAATTTTCTTTTGTGTTCATGTCTCCAAATATTTTGAAGGGGAAGTTTTTTTTGGAGGGTGTTGTAGAGGCTACAACAAATGGCAACTAACGTCGTAATTTAAGAGGTCTCTACTGTTTTGTCACCTTGGAGAGGGAGGGAGGCCTTCTACTAGCTATTCTTTTTTACCTTGAGTGGTCAACACCACCGCTCGTCACTCCCTGCGAGGTTGCATGGCCCGTCGTTTGTTGGGTGTCGGTTACCGACTTATTTTCCAGTTTTTGGACGGGCGTCGAGAACCCGGCGGCTACAGGGTCCGTACGATTATTTTGTCTCGATCGTGGTGCTCTAACGCCATCGAACCTCTCAGTTCTTAAGCAGTCACCCGTCGTTAGCCTCTATAAACATTATACCAAAAGGTGGCTAAATATGTTTTGAGCCTTCAAGGAACATTTTTTTCTATTACCAAAACTTGTTGGCTCGAAGACCCTTGTGTCCCTATGCTCGTCCAAAATCTTTCATCACTTCGTTAATTCTATTGATTGTGAAGAAATCACTGAAAACCATCATTTTCCCCTTTCTCAATTATAATTCAACCTTCATTTACTCCTTTCTCCATATTATTTTCACTTTTCAAGTTTCTCCTTCCATTCACAGAAAATCCTCCCGACATGGTTTAAAACTTTTTGAGTTGCCAGCGAAACCTCAAACTATTTAAAACCTTGAAATTTTTCATAAAACAAAGTTTTCATTGCCATGGACCTAAGCCCCTTGGGCTAAGCCCTAAACCACTTCCCACCATACGCTTTGGGTCTCGGGAACCACTTACAATATGTTAAGGTGCTAATCGCATTTAAAGAATCAAAGACGCAAGCTTTTGCCATACTCAAAAGTTCACATTGCGATTAGTCATTTTTTAAGACCCCGATCATATTATTACGAGCAACCACAGCTCGCCGTGCTTAAAACTCAGAATATCATTTCGACCATTTTTCTCTAAATACAAAAACCCTTTTCCAAAGTTTTTGATTTAATGAGCCAAAGTCACACAATAAATATAAAATGGTTAGATTAAAAAGACGTATCGCGCAACCAATCGGGGAAATTTCAATGGGTTGATCGGCGCACCGTGCTCAGCTCGATTGGCGATTAGGCCTTATTATATATAAAGCCTTTAGCTCATTTTTCACACATTCAAAGGCCTTCACGCTCATGTCGTTCGCTTTATACATATTTTTTCCACCTCGATCCACAAAAACCTTTTGTTATTTTCAAAAGTTCCTGCCTTATATAAAAATACAAGGGTTTTCCTCTTCGATTCATTCTCCACCGTTGATCTAGTCTCTTGATCCAACGTGGCTCCACAACAACTTCAAGATCGCAAAGCTTCAACGAAGAGTTAGCACTTTATCGTCGATCTCGATTCAATCTCGACCATTTACCTTAGTCTTTGATCCACCCGCCTTCGGTTAGCCACCATACATCGCAAACTTTCAATCGCATGCGTTTTTGCTTGCGCCCCATTGTCATCCCTAATTCGATCCCCGACCGTCCATCTTTTTCACGTATCCGACGGCTATCGTACACCTCGTTACCCTCCCATCTATTCCATAGTCGTCGATCCGGTCCCTCGTGATTAACGGTTGCTCAACTTAAAGGGCTCTCAATCAAAGTTTTTAATCGCATATTGTTGTGTGACCTCCCCGATTGCGATCCTCCGATTAAATCCAACACCTATTTCTGCCATTCAATTCGTCCTTATTCCTCCGATCATAAGTCTTACCGCCATTTTCAGCTCCTCCGATTCACTCTTCGCTGCTGATCCTGACCTGCAGATCAATTCGCTAAAGACTTAATCGTATCGCTCGTTTAATCGCACGCACTTACTCTGCCACTCCCCCGAGTCGAGATTCCTTCCGATTGATCCGGACCGTCTTATTTGGGTTCGTACTCTGGACGGGGTCTAAAACCACTGCCTTATTTTCTTCTCCCCGCTCACATTTTTTCTCGTTTTGCGCCGATTCTCCACCGTTAGATGCTTTTATCCGATGGCGCTCCTCTCCGCTATCCTGCCAGCTTTTAACCATTTTCCGTTATGATTTCAATTTTTTTTGCTTGACGGTGTGTTTCAAATGTTTTCATTGTATAATGTAAGAACATGAAGGATCGTAATGACGATTCTGTGCCCTCGGCTTTCATTGCTGCAGAAGCCATTCGACGGGCTCTATTCCATGTCTCGCCGGGGATTTATGAGTATTGATGCCGTAATCCCAAAGTATGGTCTCCGTACATCGACAAGACATCATGCGATTCCAACACAAATAAAGAGTATCATTGCAGACAAGAGCATGTTACATGAAGATTAAAGACAGCTTTTTATGATTACGGCTAAGACAAATATTAAAAGCCTAACCTCAATCTAAAACATAGTTTAAAAGAAAACCCAAAGTGTTTTACTTATTAGTAGCTTCCATCACGCACATCTCGAGGCAAATTGATTTCTGCCACTACCTCTAGCCACTCGTTGCCTCAAAGCATTCAATAAAGGCCGTGTTATTGAAGAAAATCTAATATTCGCCTCCATCACAAACAAGAAATCACTTCCACACAAACAACATTAAGAGCATCAAAGTCAAATAAAGCTCCCAACGAGCTTTGATATTTATTAAATAGCTAACAAGGAAGAACGACCTGGGTGACCCTTCATCAAGCTCCCTCAGCGGCCACGAAGTCTTGAACGTATTAATTATCCCCGAGAGATCTTTTCTCGATCACCTCTCATCCCTGGCAATGCTCCATAAAGATGAAATTGTTGCGTAACTTTGGTGTTACACTTGAGCTTTCGAGACTTATTTGTACATATGTTCACCGGACTTTGAAGTTCGTTTACTAGAGTAGTTAGGTTGAATAGTGAAGATGATTGTTGAACCTAAACATTGACTGAATATTGTAACCAGTTTGCCATCAATATAAAAGTCGTTTTTCGTGGATCTCATCTACCACCGGTGAAGTGCTTTTTCTTGTTAAACGTTTTCTTCATGTATGCTACATTGTTCATTTTCTTCCTCTATAAAGAATAGTTTAAAACAGTGGTTAGAATTTTCTATATAGCAAGAATTTTCTGTGTTCTAGAAATCTTATCTTAATGTTTTCTTCGTATTTGCTTATTTAAGAATGATTCAATATAGTTTAAACAGTTTAGAATGTTACGTTCGGTTCTTCTTTTTGCTCAAACATTGTTCTCGAATGTTATTTCCATTACTTTCTGTCAGTTAGACTAGAGAAGACATGGTTTGCCTCGATTCCGTGATTCCTTTTCTCCAAAGGCGTATTCGAAAGCTTCGGTGTTGACCGAAAGCGTACCAGGCTTGGTGCGCACGCACCGATCTTGCCGTTAATTTCGTTTTTTCTTATGTGTTTTCGATACTGGTGGGACCAGGGATTACCAGATTGTTTGTTAATTAAGTCGGCCACGAAGAACTTGCCCAAGAACTCCCATGTTAGGCTCGTCCTTGGTCGTTTTAAATGCTTACTTAAGAGGCTTTTCTTGCTTCTGACCGACTTGTAAATCCTCCGAGAAATTATTATCGCTTTCCACCCTCCAACATTTCAATGTTTCCACCATCATTTTAATCTTCAATATCTTGCGAAGATAGATGACTTTCCCTTGGATCACACTCTCTGATGTTGTTGTCCAATTAAAGTCAGACATGACTCATAGCTCAATGGACTAAAAAACCGCCATATATCTATTCATTCACCAAACTGTTTATTTGCTCGTTAAATTTTCACTTTTGAACTTTTGCACTTAGGATTCTCTTCAAGTAATATTTCATGCTCAACTATCCAAAACAAAACAAAACCCTTCGTCTTCATAACTAGCCTAATATCATTACCTTAAGCTTTTCGAAAGACAATATCCATCTTTGTACATATTGGAGAGATCCTTTCCTTATCTGTAGGCCAGATCCTAGAACTTTCAAAGTTTGGTTGAAATGATGTTAACTCTGCAGGATTGGGACTCTTCCAATCTTGCTAATAACCATGAGACTCTAATATTTTCCAAGTACTCCACTGGGACATTTAACCCCGTAATCATTTTCATTTAAAGATAATCATACGTACGTCGTATATTTTAATTATAGACATTTGCTTTATTAATTCAGTAGTAAAAAAGCAAAATTTTTTTCAAGAACTGCCTATTATAGGTAATCATGATGGAACTTGCTTGAATCAAAGGATATTTAGGTAAACCTTTGTGTTTTCTTAAGACTTATCTAACCTTGAAAAATCAAATTGCTTAGCTACAAGAGACTTTTGTCTCTGTTAGTCCTTAATAAGTTTTCAAACAAAGAGAGATATTTTTAACAACCACAAAACTGAAAATGACTTAGAAAACCTGTAAAAATATTTCGTATTGGAATTAAATAAACATGGTAGGGACTATAAGACCTTTACTCGAAAGGAGTTAAAAACTTCTACTTGACATTTCCACAATCTCATACATTTTAAATTTCCATCGGGAAGAACTCTCGTCATTATAAAACTGGTTCAAACTCAATTAGAGGACTGTGATTTAAAATTGTAAACAATATTGGTTAACCTTTTTCCAAGATTGTCAAGAGTCCGTTGAACTTTTTCGTTTTGGGTCTAAAAACATAAAGATATGGTTTCTAAAAATATTCACACTAGAGCCCATCTGCACTTAAACCGCCTAAGATAGTTGATAATCCGTAAAGTATCCTTTAAGTTCCTAAGGTTAAATTATTAATCGTTTTCGTATCACCTTTAGAGCTAATTCTGGCCTCGAAAATCTTTCACCGCAACAACCATGTCGTACCTAGTGAACCCATTTAGGACTAGGCTGGCTTGATGATACAATCTCAGTTTAGATCAATCTTCACTTTCATCTTCCTTGGAACAAGTGAACATCCTCGTAGCAGAAACAACACTCGACGATACTTCTTCACAATTTAGAAGCTCTCATCCAACATCATCTCACGCTCACCCTCGTCCATCCACTTCTACCCACCCACATCCACTGCTTCAACCACTTTCACCTTGTACCCTCACTGTAAATCCACTCACCACCTATCATAAGATGGTATGCCTTTAGTCCTTCGTGCACTATTAAATAATCTTAACAAGACTATCACCAAAAATTCCATTTGTATGATACTAGCAATACTATACTAAAGAGATCTCAACATGTGGACAAGATGAATGACTACTTTGACAAATCTAAATTGATGATGATTCTGTCAAGTTGAGACTATTTGCTCAAAGTTTGGGGGGAAGCAGAACATGTTGTTTAACTTCATAGTATTAATTTACTCCAAGTTTTCCATCAAACATTTCTAAACAAATGGGAAGTGAGAAAGAATCCCTTTCCAAGTCTTACCATTTATACTAACTTCATATGTAGTCACCTAGTGTACAATCTTTATTGTACCGTATTTAATACATTCATAATGCACTTTCTAACTAAAACCTCTTTGCCTGTACCTTTTGAACAACTTCTCAAGGGTTTAATCCCATGACATATTCACTTAGAGAAAGAGTTTTTCGAACCTCTGAAGACATGCAAAGGCAGCAAGCCAGGTGAACTTGATGCAGAAAAGACAAGAATGAAGAGCGAGAAGAGAGTATATTTTTAGAGAGGAACTACACCTTCTACTTCCAACTCAAAAATGGGAGAGAATGTTAAGAAATGATGAAATAGATGACATAATTAAGAGCACAAGCGAATCAAAAATCAATCCCAGCCCTCAAATAGAACTAGAATCGTAATGTTAGAACTTGCACCTTCCAAATACCAGGTATGACTAATACACTGCCCTCCCTTTTCCATCAAAATTATGAAGAGTAAGTTAAAGAAATGTAAGACAAAATGTAGGAAGAGGATATCAACATGTTTGTGAAGAGGATGATGACTGAGGTTCATTATGATAATAAACAAAGTCTTTACACACCTTACCATTTACGAAATAGACAAGATAATGAAAATTATTATCGTGACATGGAAATGTCGTTTACAGAACCTCAAAGAGAATATGACCATGAAGTAAGACCACCAACAAGCCCCCAACACCAAAAACCTCTAACAAATTCCCCTAAAGAAAGACCATAGCCTAAAACCCAAAATAGCCAAACAAAAAGACAAAAACAATAATGCTAATTTATATGATAAGGAGAAAAACATCAAATTTCGAAAAACAGTAAAGACACTGTTAAGATTAATACTTCAGCCTAGTACTTCCCACAATACTTGTGTCAAGAAACAAATCAGCAAGTCAGAATTGCTGACATGATACTTAATAAGTTTGAAATGTTATTTAAAGAATCAGAAATCCCTACCTTTGAACAGAAATCTTAAAGACTTTCAGTAACTGTTTGCATTAACTGAACATTTACCATGTTACAGGAACCAAATTTTGAAGGAGAAGTGAATATAGAGAAAATGAGATATGCTTAATCTTAGTGATTTACCTATCGAGGCTGATTGCCCTGAAGATTGAAGAAGAGTTTGGAAAGATGACCGCTCTCCTTTTATGTGAGTTTGAACATTCACAAGGCATTCCCATACCACCCACCAGGCATGATTCCGGGTTTTCACACTTAATGCTCAAAGTCGATGAGAGTTTCTGTTTAGAAATTACCAGACTTTGTTAAAGACCGTGCCCTTGACCTTAAATAGAGTAAAATGTCTAGGATTGACTGAAGACTGTATAATCCAGCTCGTATCTCCACCAAATGTTTACTCATATGGACATTGTTGCATTATGTCCCTCAAAAGTATGGAATGCTATTATCAAGATCCCCAGAGCCAAGTTGTGGGACTATGGGTATGATGACATATGCTACCATCCTTGTCACTCACTAAGACTACAGTGAGTCTCATATGTAATACCACACAAGTCAAGACAATACGAAATTTTCCTATATATTCTTTATTAACACAGCCTTGATTCTTTTATCATGTTTAAGAATGGCACTTATGAGCATGTCACTAATAATTAAAGGTCAAGGAAAATAAGTATATAATAATGCTAGTATAACTAAACAACATGATGTAAAACATTAGTAAACAAAACATAGGTCTTGATTTATCGTGTTGGTGAGTCCATTGTTTTTATGGGACTTAACAATCTGTAACACTTAACATTTCCTCGACATCATCTTCAACTATTGAAGAATTTGAGAGTCAAACAAATTCAATCGTCGCTAATCATGAATAGTCGAAGGCACCATAGTTAAAAAGGACACCGCCGTGGTCGGCATTTAAACCGAAGACAATTTCATGGAGACATTTTGATGGTCATGCACTAGAAATAATGTCAGGGTTTGGATCACAACACCTTAAAAACCACATGCACTGCATCCTTTCATGCAAATGAACCTTTGTTGTTCCAACAACGTAGCGTAATTATGAACTTTCTTAGGCTTGCATCTCTTGGAAGAAATTAGGAGCCGTAAGAATAATGCACGGTGATTCTGTAGTTAATCATTAGGTGAAGTCAATGGGGGAGTATAATGCGAATCATCCCGCACTTAGAGCCTATCGAAATGATGCTCATGGATCCGTTGACAACATTTGAGGAGTCAAACCGAGTTTTAACTTAAGGAAAATAAAATACGGTGGCCTACAATTAGCTTTTTGCGTCATGACATTTTCAACGCTATATGAGAATTCTGGAGACAACACAACTCCGATAAATTTTAGATTACAAGGTTTATAACGGAAAAATATTGGCAAGTGTTTGACAATGACAAACAAATAGAAGACTCCATGCAATTCAGAAATGAGTTCAACTGTTACCGTATTCGTATTACAGATACGTACCGCAATGAAGAAAACTTTCTTTGGTGAAGAAGAATCGTCTCCTCAACCTCCGCTAATATTAACCTATTGTCTAGCAAACTTAGGAACAAAACATAATTAAGTGCGCAGTTAGAACGAAGAATTACAAACTCTAATATCGAAAGATGAAAATTTGCTTAGTGTTCTAACGCTTTTGAGGAGCACCGTATTTAACCTAGGGCTAATAAACCAAAACTGAACTCGTAGAGATTGGGAAGAGAGGAGTGCAATACAGGCAAAGAGGAAAACCTGAAAATGATCAAATCGTCCAAAATCTTGCTTACCCTCACATTAACCAAATACAAGAAAGAATGAAGAATTTTCTTTAACATGTTTTTTAAAGGGAGTTACGTGAAGATCAAATCCTACACATCGAAATAATAAGCAGACAAAAATCCCTCTAAAAAAACTAAAACTATTCAAACAGAAACCCATACAGAATAAACCTTTACCTGCATTGTTATTGTTTAGAATAGCTATGAAGATGCACATACGAAATATTATCATTCCCTATTAGATATCTTCCGAGGTAAGACTAATCCGGTGTCCGTTAGGAAGAAGATCGGGAGAAATCGGTGCTTTGTATAGACTTAGAGATTAAACAAAGTTTCGTTAAAGGACAACTACCCTTTACCAAAATGATCATATTTTACAAAAGGTGGTGGCTCAAAAGGATTTCAAATAAGCTTGATGGTTGTCTTTGTGTGGTATAATCGTATTTTAGTTCACCTCATTGATTGACTAAAGACAAACAATACTCCATGGGGCACTTTCATGTATGAAGATGCCTTTTTGTCTAATGAACGTCAGAGCAACCTTTTCTAGAGCTATGGACATAGTACCTTGAAGAATTGGGATTCTTCATCATTATCTATCTAGATGATGTCACCGTGCTTTCAAAAACAGATGAAGAATATTTAGAATATTTGAGAAAGTTTTTATGAAGGTAAAAGGTTTGGAACATCTTTAAACCCTACGAAGACAATTATTTAAGTTCCAAGAAGGTGTGTAAATTCTCGGACATTATTTCAGAAGAAGGTATGACAGATCCAAAGAGGATTGAGGCTATACGCAAATCTCTCATCTCTAAATATCAAAGAGTTGTAGTCTTTCGTCAAGACAACTTTTGGAGAAGCGTTCATCCCTAACCCAGTCGTAGTAGAGATCCCTAGGGGAAATACCGTTAAAGAAGATGTTGAAGAAGGAGCACAGAAACGGACCTCGAAGCAAAGACATCCTTCGAAATGTGAAACAAGCATTAACCAAAACAATCGGGTTCTCATAAGTCTTATTTTTCAAAAGATTTTTAATATCTTTCTCGCTTGCACTCTAACATACCATTGTCACCGCTCCTCACAGAAATCCACATGATGAAGAGCAATTATTGGTATTCTTTAAAAGGCATTGAGGAGCCCTTGAAGTATAATATTATGAAAGCAAGCTTTTGCTTTTGTTGTGCATTGAACATTGCAGTATACATCTCACTCAAACACTGGCTGTTTTGTCCCTAATCTTAACAAGAAGACATTCTACTATAGACTCAAGAGTGGTAAGACAGGTATGGATTTTGTTGTTATTTCTAATATGACTTAGAGATAAAACCCACTAAACCTTATCAAAGGGTTCAGTTTAGATTAATGCTGGGAACCAATTTTGAAGGCGTTCTTGACACATGATTAATGTTGACGTACAAGAAGAATTTCAACTCCCATTATTGAAAACCATTTTATGAATTCTCTTATATATTTATAATAAGTGATAAGCTTCTTTTAATTTAAATACACCTCCTAGTTTGTTTAAAACAAAGGCAAGGTTCTTAAAACTCAGCAGTAAAACTATTGCATTGTAGATAGCAGATGGTCAGAAAATGCTAGTGTATTGCTTAAATGTCATTCTAGGTTTGATGTTATATACACAGAATTTCATGAAGGAGAGTGGATGTCATTTGTAATTGAAGTCAATGCTCAACAAAATTTTGAGGGCTGTTTCTATTGCCCACCTTTTTCCTGAGCACCATAAAATGACAAACTACTTGCCATAAATGCCAATTGTTTGAGAAAGAGAAAATTTTACCCTTCCTTCAGTATCCAACCAACAAGAAGCTCCTTTCAAATGGGGGCCAGACTTTAACCATAGGTGAACCATCCTCATCTTCGCTCAAAGACAGATGGATCTCATCACATGTATCATTTCACTATGGATAGAAGCCATTCCTTGCAGGCAAGCCAATGATTCGCTATTATAAAGTTCACAGAAACCAAATATCCTCCATTTGGTCATTCTACCAAGATCATCACATAATGAAAGTGCTTGATCAAAGAAATGGTTGATCATTATGAATACCGTATACTAGAATTCTACAGCTTATTACCTCAAGGCAATGGACTGGCATCTTTCCAATAAAAGCTTAGTGAACATAATCAAGAAATCGTTAGAGGACAACAAGAAGTCTTAAAAGGTACAAAGTCGATCCATGCATCAATGACAGATTAACTTTGAAAGAAATCTATTGGTATGTCACCTTCAGCTCAGGTATGGTACGTATGCATTTTTCCTAACAACTTTGGTGGTATCAAATGCCTATGAAGTTAATTCAAGAGTTGCAATTAAGAAATGACATAATGTATGAATGAATTTACCTATTCATTTTCATAAACCGTAAGAGAGGAAGTGTGTTAAACGTAGCACACAGAAGAAAGACTCATACTGAAGAAGATATTTACGAAGAACAAACAAGAATTTCAAGATTGGGGACAAAGCTAAAGTGGGACTCAAAGAGAGAAGATATGGGAAAATAATAAATTAAACTATGGTTTGGCCCTTTACTCATTCATCTGGGCTTGCTTGAAACAATGCATTTTTTCACGAGATTTCCAATGGAATGTACTGTTTGGGGTTCCGTTACCTATGGATGCTTAACAATATCTTTAAAACCATTTTATGTTTTTAAGCTTTTTCTTTTTTTCATGAATATTTCATCCACTACGATTCAAAGTTATGAAAATCAAAATACAAAAACAAAGAAAGAAAGAAAAGAGGCAAGAAATGAAAACAAGAAAGGCACACCATGCCAAAAAAGAGAACAATCAAAGTGTGCAAGCTTAAATGCTACCCCGCAAAACAATAATTTCTAGTTATTCAAATCGTTTAATCTTGACTAATTAGCTAATTCTTTCCATTGATAGGGTGAATTTGATTTGCCAAATCGGTTAATCTTCGTTTATCAAGAGATATGATTTAGGATAGGAAATTTCAAAGGTTCAAACATGTTCAACCGAACTGTGTCAAAGAGAGATGACTCAAACCGTTTTATTTTTTTGAGTCATAAAAGAGAAAATGTTCCACCTCTGTTTCAAAATCAATCAAATATCAAGAAAGAGACACTTTCAAAAACAAAATTAAAAACAAGAGTCAGAAAGAAAAAGAAGGCCATAATGAGAAACTTTCGTATCTTAAGCCTATTTGATTAATTTTTCTGGGAACAACAAACGAAAGCTTTGTTCTATGCCAGATCATAGCAAGTGAAACAACTCAATCTTGACTTGACTATTTTTAAATTTCTGCCGTAGAATTTAATGAAAGTTTGTTAACCAACTCAATGAAGACAAAAGAGATTTGTAAAGAGAGAAACACTGAGCTCAAATCGTTTAAATCTAAGTTCACAGTCAAGGAGTAGAAATAGCCAGACTTTCTTGGTTATCAAAATGTTGTGAATAAAGTCGCCAATCCATGTCCAAGGAAGGCAAATGCCAGATCCGTAGGATTGTTATGTTTTGTTGACAAAGGTCCATTGTTTTCATGGTCGTCAAATATGTTTTGTACAAGACCGTCAACCGCGTAAGGACAAACTCAATGGATGATACAAACTATTCCACCTTGTTAAGTCCGACCCTGATGCCTTCAAGAAGGCACCATCCTCATGGGAGCCAATCGTTAGCCCCCATAACATTTTGTTAAGTACCAAAAGGTGAAGCAACTGTTTTGAGCCTTCAAGGAACAATTTTTCATTACCAAATTTCAGGAGTTATTTCCCAAGACCTTGTAGGCCTCATGCCTCCGTCCAAAATCTTCATCACTTTCCGAAGACCCTATTGACTTCGAAGAAATCGGGCCGAAAAACCATCATTTTCCTTCTCCACTCACAACTAACCTTCATTTACTCCTTTCTCCATATTATTTCCCTACTTTTTATAAGTTTTCCTTCCTATTCATGAAAATCCTCCTATATGGCTTAAAATCTCTTTTGAGCTTGCACAAACCCCCCAACCATTTAAAACCTTGAAATTTTTCATAAAAACAAAGTTTTGTCACAGTGACCCAAGCCCTTGGGCTAAGCCCCAAACCACTTCCCCACCACACGCGGGTCCGGAACCACTTGCTAACATAAACATAGCACACCGTACCTGGGAAAGAATCAAAGACGCAAGTCTTTGCCATACTCAAAAAGTTCTGGACACATTAGCTCTCACGTTTAAGACCCCCGATCATATTATTTTTACATAACCTCGAGTTCGCCCTCGGCGTTTAAACCTTGTGAATATTTCTTATTTTCAACCCATTTTTCCTTTCAATTACAAAACCCTCTTTTCCAAAGTTTTGATTTAATGAGCTATGTCACATGTTAAATATAAAAGTATAGATCAAAAGATCGATCGTTGCAATCGCACCTGTGAAATTAGCCGGTTGACCTAGCAAGCATCTGTGCTCGTTAGCTTCCGACGGCATTAGTTTTTATTATATAAATTCGCCTATCAATTCTTTTTACACACCCAAAATATTCTCTGCACCCAAGTCTGCTCCGCTGGAGACAAAACAACGTATCCACAAACCCGATTTATTTCGTGTTCAAGTGAGAGAAATACAAGGGTTTCTCCCCGATTCCATTCTCCACCATGATTCATTCCCGAACCAACGGCTCCGCACTCAATCGCACTTGAATTTTTGGAATCGCAGTTGTTGTGTGGACCCCCCCGATTGTCGATCCCCCGTCCAACTCGACCGTTGATCTAGTCTCGATCCAATCTGGCCGCGCTCAATCGCACGCAAACTTTCAATCGCATACAAGCACAGCCCGATTTCCGATCCCCGATTCGATCCCGACCGTCCATCTTTTTTTCGTTGCGATCTCGACAGCCTATCGCACACCTCGTAATCCCTCCGTATCCACGAGGCCGTCGATCCGTCTTGGGACACCCGCCGTCACTAATCGCAAGGCTCAATCGCAAAGTTTCAATCGTGACATTGTTGTGTGACCTCCTCGATTGCGATCCTCCGATTAAACTGTCACCACCGCCTCTATCCAACGGTCCTTATTCCTCCGATCGCAAGTCTTATTTCGCCTATTTGGAAGCCCTCCACCATTTCGTCATGATCCGATTCGTAAATCAATTCGCGCGTTTAATCGCATCGTCGTTTAATTGCACGCACTCATCCGGTACCCCCGATTGAGATCCTCGATTAGATTTGGACCGTCCACGCAACCAGACAGACGGTCCAAAACCACCCCGCTTATTTTTCTCCCCGTCCCTATTTTTCCTCGTTTTGCGCCGATCTCCCTACCGTTAGGATGTTTTTTATCCCACCGCCACACCCTCCCCCCCCCGCTCATTCCAAGCGAGCTTTTTAACTCTATTTTCCGCGTACTTAATTTTTTTGTGTTTACGTGTGTTCTAATGGTTTTTCCATTGTACAACGAAGAAATGCATGTATGGCCAGGAATGACGATTTCGGCGTTCCCTCGTTTATTGCTGCAGAAGCCATCCACCGGGCTCTATTCCATGTTTCGTTAGTAATTTGCGCATATTGATGCCGTAAAGCCTGCATATGGTCCGTACATCGATGTAAATATTAAATCGTTTAATCAAACATGCTTAAAGAGTATCACTAAAGACAGACATACAGACAGAAGAAGATTAAAGATGTTTTTTATGGGGATACACAATATTAAATTATTAAAAGCCTAACCTCAATCTAAAAACACGCTAGAAAAGAAACCTAAAGTGTTTATCGTACGGTAGCCCGATCAAATAATATCCGAGAAAATTGATTCCTCAACATTGACCGAGCTTACTCGTCAGCCCAAAAGTGCTCCAACAAAGGTCAAGTTATTGAAGAAAAATCTATTATTTTCATTTAAATATTGCCAGCCCAAGAAATCACTCCACACAACGATCACATCAAAACAACAGCTCCCAATGAGCTTTGATATTTATTAAAGAAGCATTGCTGAAGAACCCACCGTGAATTTCTTCATCGAGCTCCTTAAAAGGCTACGAAGTTCAAATCGTATTACCTTATCCTTGAGACATCTTTTTTCGCATCACCTTCCCTACCTTCTATAAAATACTCTCAAAAAGAAGATGGAGAAATTGTTGGCTGCGTAACCTTTGAAATACACTTGGAGCTCGACTTGTCTTTGTATACAAAAAGTTCACCGGCTCTTGGAAGCCCGTTTATGCTTTGTATAGTTAGGTGCCAACAGTGAAGACATCAGCTTAAAACCTCCAAATACTTGACTCAAGATTGTGTAATCGGTTTGAGATCAATATAAAAGTCGTTTTCAGACCTCGATCTTTATCAATCGCGCTATGTTTCTTTCTTTTTGTTAATCCTTTCCTTCTATGTATGCCATATTGTTCATTTTCCTCTCGTAAAGAATGCTTTAAACAAAGCTAGGATTTTCCGTATAGCAAAGAACCTTTCTCTCGTCGAGAAATCTTTATCTTAATGTTTTCTTCGTATTTTTTTATTTAAGAATGATTCACATGCCTTAAACAGCTAGGAATGTTGGCGTTCTTCATCCTTCTCGTTTGCTCTTGGAACATTGTTCTCTAATGTTATTTCCATTATCATTAAAGTTAGACTAGGAGAAGACATGGTTTGCCTCGATTCCTAGATTCTTCTTCCTGTGCTGCGCATTCTCAAAGTTTTGGTGCTGACCGCGTACTAGAAGCTTAAAAGTACTTTATCCGTATCTTAAGTTACACTGTTTTTTCTTATGTTTTCACTTTCAAGGCAATTATGTGATCACCGGATTGTTTGTCAATTGCCGGGCGCACGAAGAACTTGCCCAAGAAGTCTAAGGTTAGGTTCTCGTTCCCGGTTGGTTTAATGGGCCATTTAAGAGGATTTTCTGTTGACCGACTATAAATCCTTCCAGAAAATTATTATCATTTTTCTCAATTCTCCAACATTTTAATGTTTCCATTTCATCATTTTAATCTCAATAATCTCTTATGGGTATGTATGACTTGCCCCTTGGATCATACCCTGATGTTGTTGTTCAATTAAAGCCCGTATATGACCTCCATAGCCCAATGGACCAAAACCAACAAGAGTATTCACCGTCTCGCTAAAATCGTTTCTATTTTTCGCAACTTCTGCCTTTGAAACTTTTTGCACTTAGGACTTTCCCCCAAGTAACATTTCATGCTCAACCATCCAAAAACAAAAACAAAACCCTTGGTCTTCATAACTAGCTTCAATATCATTACCTTAATCTTTCAAAACATTATTGTCCATCTTTGTGTCATGTTGTTGAGAGACCCTCTCCTATCTGTGTGAGGGCCAGATCCTAGAATCCCAAAGTTTGGTTGAAATGATGTTAACCTCCGTGATTGGACTCCTCCCAATCTTTGCTAATAACCGCGCAGACCCAACACTTAGCAAACACAAATGCTGTTGCTGCTGCCCAGCCTGGCCGTACCTTGCCGGAGTCGTTACATCACCTCCGCGCAGAAGCCCTTTCGTTCCTTTACCCTTTATTGGTGTGTTATTGCACTTATTTTGAATGTGCCTAGGCACTTACTTAGATGTGCTCGTTAGCACTTATTTAGATGGGGCACTTTTTCTCGTTTTTGATGAGGGATCCGACTTATTTTACTTCGCAGAGGTTGTTCTCCGGTCCGATATGAGGACTTTGGTTTTTCCTGTGATGTCCCGACGTCACCCCGAGTTAACTTCCTATTCCTCTCAATCTAGTCGCCATTATATCACACTTTTTCGCATACCCTTTTCGCCTAGGTGGGGCTCCCATGCTTGATGGCTCTAGCTCAATCATGTTACCTTTGGGTGTCAATTACACAAGGCTTGACCACCTTTTCAATGCAGAAAGACCCATCAAAGACAAGAACCTATCTCACAAAATAATGTGTGGCTCCTAAGCAAGGCCTTCCTATTTTTAATATATATATACAATTATTTTTATTTTTTATTTTTATTTATTTTTTAATAAAAAAATAGAAGAAAGTAAGCAAGAAAATATGATACAAGGGTAGTGATGGCTACCATGAAGTAATGCTTGGAGGCTATGCCATTTACCGAGAGGACCTTCGACTCTTCCTCAGAGTTTACAAATTAACTGTGGGAACCCGTTTTTTCCCCAACCCGGAAGGGACCTGCCTCCATAATGCTTTCTGAAACTTGCTGCTTTTCGTGAGTTTTATCCCACTTAAGTGACCAGTCCTGTCACAGCTTTTATTCTGTGATTTTTATCGAAATCATCTCTTTGATTCGCCAGGATGGCGAACTTTTCTCACAGCCGTTCCTCCAACCTCAAAGAGGGGTGCCCATCCGTCCCATAAGCAAAGCTCATGTATATCTTCAGACAAACACACAGAGACAAATGGGGAGAAGAACGTTTTTTCGTACAAAAGAAAAATACGGGAGGTGCCTAGAGTGATTTGGGCGTGACATGTACCACCTGAAGAGAATTGTATGAAGCAAGCAGCGACCAGCTGGGGGACAAAACAGAGTCTTCTTAATGATGCGAATAATATTTTTATTAGTTGACCTGGGCCCAGACTATTTTCGTGGTTGCTTAACGGCGGCATTGTTAAGAACAACACCTGCCGCATAAGTAAACGAAATGAAAGATGGTTAAACATTATCAGAAAACCGTTGGAATGCCGTTCAAATGATGATTGAATGCGTACACCCATTACTCTCAACTGGCTGACGGCGTAGCGGTGTTATCACCCACTCGTGAAATAACTGGCGCAAGAACATAACAACGTTATTGAGGAGTGAGGTAAGGATTACCATCCATGCCCAGACCCCATTGTTGAAAGCGGTTCTCCATCCATACCGGAGTGAGGCTACCGGGTTGCAGCCAGATTTAACCGTATTGAGAGCATCAGACACAGGGTATGAGACCAGTGCGTGCTCATCAATAGTATTCATGCCATTATCTCGTGGTGGTGGTCTCCAGCGTCTCACTAAGTCCGCCGGTGGCACGGCCACATTTTTCTGTGCTTTCATCATGTTCTGGCGCAACAGAAAGGCATCCTTGCCATAATGTTTTCAAAATTTACCGGATCAACCCAAAGACGCGCCGGAGCTATCGCTGCTTCTTCCCGCCGTTAGAGCGTGGTCCAGGATGCTGCGTTAAATATTCAGAAACAACAAGAGTACCAAGAAGGGTTATTTCATGGCACGCGGTCACCTTATACATGTAGATGTTCTCAACATCAACTCATGTGAACTTGCGCCCGCATCCATTTGCATAACCGTGGTTCCTTATCACAGGTGCTTGCTGAACGACCATACTGTAGCATCGCTTAACGGGCTGTTTTGCCGGTTTTCGCTTTCAGTTTCATTGCCATTGCACAAAGAGTGAGCGGATGCCTGGGTGGGGGACGAAAACCGTGACATGGCTTTTCAAGATGTAAGGCCTCGAAATGCTTGATACCTTTGTAGACCACAGGTTTTCTTTCGATTTGCAGTAGTTCAATTCACCCTTGCAAACTAGTACCTGCGATGAAATAGGCCGTTCATCATTGTCAGCTGCCTTTCCGCATGAGTACAACTACAAGTGATGAACTAAAGTTGAAAGCATACAAGATAATGCCTACGTTAAAATATTGACTTTGGAGGGATGTGTCGTTACCGTTTGATTTGGCTTCTAAGTTTCTTCTCTAAAGATTCTATTTGAACACCACATTTTTTTTTATCATCTCCGCAAAGGTCGACTATCTCGCTAAATTCGACATGAATCTTCATTATTAAAATTGATTTTCCCCAGGAAAGACTTAAGATTGCTTTTATTGCTAGGGGGGAATTGGGAAATGGCCTTTCACCCGCTTCCGGACCCACAACAACTCCTTGCTTAGGTTATGAATGTGGCCCAACAAATTCTCCTTCGGCCACACAAACACTCTTTTCGTGTTGAGTGAAATCCGTACTTCTCGCACCTCTCGAAGATCGGCTTGAGGCATGAATGATCGCCCTTGCTTTAAAATAGTGATGCTCATCCAAATAGACTACCATGTTCGCCTTTCGATCAAACCGAAGGTAAAGCTACATCCATGGCTCGTTGGAACTCTTACCCCGTTTATCAATCCAAAAGGCAAGGCTCAAAAGTGAAACGTTCCCATTTGGTCCGAAAGGTAGTTTTCAATTCATCCGGCTCAAATTTACCAAAGACCGGTTGTAACCAAGAGAACCCATCAGTATAAGGAGAACATCTCTTGATCTGTGACACAACTTGGTAATATTTGTTCCATAGGCACCCCAAAATTACCCTTTGCTCGAGGCCCGCATTCAAATTCTCTTTAAATCCACATAAGCCGGATCTCGCCGACTTCTTCTCGTATCGGGGACCAAATTTGACACCTATGGGAGGACAAACTTTTGAAGATGATGCGTGCATCCAAAAGCTTGAAGTTCTTCTTAATCATCAGCTCCAAAGTAGGATGCACTCTTTCGAGCTTCTATTGAATGGCTTCATCGCCTTCCTTTATGGGTATGACGGTCGAATAATCCTATATCGTACGTACGCAAATCATCACAATTCAAGAAAATACGTTCCGATACTTCCGAAATAGTTAAGGCTCAAGGTTTCTTCGTTAGTACGCCTTTCCAAGTTAATGAACTTTGGTTCTCATCTAATCCCAAGTTCACTTGCCGATGTGCCAAGATGGAACTTTGTACTTTGGTATTTGTACGTAAAATTATTTTTGCATCGAAGAGCTTTTTCAAGGATACCATCCTTCGCACAAGCACCGCGTTTTTGCGCTGCCTCGGTAAATCTTGTTCGCATCCGCTCATCAATTGCTGCGTCTTTAAATACTGTTGAGCATAAATTCCAATATCCGTTGATCATCAAAAAACGTATAAATTACAATATTATCCTGCACGCAGGGTCTATATCTTCAATAAAAAATCCATCCCCTTGTGTAGGGGTAAATATAGCAAAATAAAGATTAGCCGCAGTATCAGCTGTTGCATTGTGCATTCTAAACAGACGGATTCAATTCATTTAGCCAGTAATAAGACATACCTTTCTTGTTGGGATAAGCTTAAATGCGGAGACAAACAATGAATGGTATTGTGTACTTCTGTTGAAAAGAATGATCTCTTGAGTCTCCAATGACTTGTACACCTTACCTTTAAATCAATGCCTTTCTTGTCCGAGGATTGTTTGGTATTCAAACAATATTGCTGGTTCATCGGAACTCGAAGCGACATGAACGAAGAATTTGTTCTTTGAGGGTTCAGAAAAGATGCGCCTTCGCACCAGCCCGCTATAGGTTTTTGGAACGTCATAGTACAAAAGTCCACAATTTCTGTTTTTCGGCTCTTTTTGGTTGGTAGGTTAAAGGGTTTCTTTGGTTTGGTGGGAGACGGCGTGGTTTGGTTTTCACGTACGTAGTGTTAGTTCACATGATCTTGGCTCATCGGAGACCGAGGAGGATGATAACATCCGAAATGGCTTCCAAGAATCACATGCTGTGTTCCTTCCGGGAAATCGACAGATTCGTTAGTAGTATCCAACCGCCTACAGATATTTACGGCCGATGGCTCGTTTTCAACCTCGTATTTGGTTATTTCGGCTCCTTGTAAGGCCGCTGCCAGGGACTAGTCATTAGAAAATACCCTTGCAACTTGTTGACCGCTCGTTGCTAAGTAACAGGCCGTAGGCTTCGTGGATGTCAACAAACTACAATGTCAACACATTGGTGGACCTCAGAATTCACTAAAGGCGACGATGACGTTATTTAGCCTCTCGGCCAGCCTAGCACCGTGATCCGTCAAATTCGGATGATACTCGCATGTATTTTCTTCCGTTGTTCGGCCTTCTTACAAACAAATAGGGCATGACGCGCAGACGTGGTCAAGCTTCAACCAGACAAGCATGCGACGTTGAAGTTAAAAATCAAAGACACAGAAGGGAGTGATTAGATCCCCTCGAATTTGCATTGATGGCGTTCACAATAGATCTAACACTCGCATCGAAGCGCAGCGTGAGGTATTGCTCACAAGTTTAGTAGTTGAGGTATTGGCAAAGGCTTTAAGAATGAGTTCTCATGATTTGTGATGTGCAAGCCTTATAGGGAGATGTTAGCTTCCGGTTTTCTTTCATGTCCTCTACAATGTTACAGCGGAACCGCATTGGAGACAAGGCTTGGTAGTGGGTTTTGGGGGACCACCTGGGAGCTTCTGCTATTTGATTTGCCCTTGCAAGTTGCCAGTTCTTTGGTGGCTTTCAAAGAACAAAATTCTTTGTTGTTCATTTCCTGTGGGAGGAATTTTCTTAAGAAAGTCTTCCTTTTCTCCTCGAAAGATTGTTCGAGGATTCCGCTCCTTGCTCCCAAGGTTATACTCTGCTGGTGTTGGGCCTTAGGATTGTTCACACATGTTGATATCAAAGTGATGGCCGGACCAGCTTGGACGTCAAACACAAGAATAGAGGATCTCGTTTTTCATCGTAGGAAAATCTTTCATCATGGTCGAAACATCATCCTCCCACACATCCCCGGGGTTTGATCATCTGTGGTCGATTAACGCTCGCCATGCACCAATCCATCAGGCATGTTTTTTTAGAGTATGTACCAGTGGAAAGAATAAAAGTTATCCTTTTCCTATTTCTTCCACGTTGAAAATGTAATAAGCCCCAAGTTAGACTGAGGCTCACAGCGGGGTTTCTTCGAAAAGGGCTTGTGTGCCTTGGTGCTAGCAGATCCTATATCTCTTCTTCAAAGTCGCAGACTCATTTTTCAACAGCTTGACTGCCTTTTGGCGACATTTCCTCGAAGTCGAAAGCGTCTCATCCTTATCCGTGGTTTTGTTTGTGGAAGACCCATTCTTCTTCACGATTGCCTTTTGGTCATCTTTCCTCGTATCGATGGCTCTTATAGAAAGCATGTATCTTTTTCTTTGCCAACGAGGGAGGCCACGTATTTTTGTCGCAAGGGCCGAGCTCGTATTTTAAAGGAAGAAGGCGATATCCCTAGAAGAGATTTTACAGAATTTGCGTGTAACAGAGTCGTCTAACGTCAAAGAACAAAGATGGTGAGGTGTTACCATTGAAGTCTCTAACCTTTCTTTCTTATGGCACTTAATGCAGTTTAACCTTGGAGGAGCATGGAAGTTGTTTTCAAAATTTCTCGCAAGAATGCGTGACAGAACCTGTCCCATGACACAATGGAAGCACTTGGGCGATGCGTACTAGTGGCCACTTTTGTTTTCACAGTGTGCTAAATGGTGCGGCAAGCAATGTCATCTGTTGAACCTCATGATTTGTGGAAAGATAGAAGCTACTATATGATCTCGCCCACAGTTTTTCGTGGTCAAATCGAAGAGCCTGGTGCTCAGTAAAGTCGGGAGGGGGCCCAAAGATCTAATGGGGACTGACCATGCGGCGGGTTGCACCCTCTCAGCCTCCATTGCAGCCCCATCCGTGCCTCCGCATTCACTCCCCCGTACCTCGACACCGATG
This sequence comes from Pinus albicaulis, assembly GCA_034641835.2. Lineage (NCBI taxonomy): Eukaryota > Viridiplantae > Streptophyta > Pinopsida > Pinales > Pinaceae > Pinus > Pinus albicaulis. Next base: position 124,177 of record JAXQQM020077764.1, read on the forward strand.
CTTCTCCTCTGCGGCGGCAGAGTTCATCTATATCTCTGCCTCGCTGGGCCGCGTCCCCAAGATATCCTCAATCAGGACAGTTTGGTTTGGGCTTGGGCGCGTGCTGGCACTATGTCCCTGGCTACCACCTCCATCTTCATCTTGTGCCCCGCGACCTTATTCCCTCACACCTTCATTCTTACCAAGCCTATTTCCCCCCTCACCTTCGTTTATGCCCTATTTCTCGCCTTGTTCCCCGCCTATTCCGTCACCTTCCAGGGGGTGTGTCGTCGTTGTTTCGGGCGTGCTTGCTGCTCAGGCCCAGAAAGGTTCAAATACACCACCCTCCTCTTCGCTCGCTGGGAGCTGTGGGAACTTGCCTGTCACCGAATAAATGGTGAGGTTCTTCAAATCATGAGATTCATCAACGATGGTGGCCCACCAAGGCACCATTACAGTGACGTGGCCGTGTCCCAGAGTGGTCAAGAACCATGATAGGTACACGCAACCGATGAGATTGCGGCACCGCGCAAGGCTCTCAAATCGATCTCCGGTACTCTACAATATGGAACTCCTCCCCGGAATATCTTCCAACGGGGTAGGGATAGCATCATCGTTTATGACTCCTTCCCCATGGGGAGTTTGTGATGGAATGTTGGTTGGCGTCGGGGAGGATGCCATCTGTGCCCTCCCCAGCGCCTGGCTACTGCTGATTGGAAAATCGTTCTACCAACAGATCTTCTTGAAAGTCCCAATTGACCTTGAACCGTTTTTGAATAGGGATCCTACCGTGGTGGGGTCCTGGCCATCGCTAAGTCACTCTCTCTTTCCTACCTCAAAAGAACTTTAATTTAACTCACACACACACTTATTCACATGATACAAGATGCGACATGGTTGATGCATTAAACATATATAACACTTTAGCAATATTTAAATAATAAAGCATGTATGTTGTAGAGTGAAAGTAATAATAACATTTTTGGGTTGTGCTTTTAGCTATTCTCGCCACAAAAGAAACAATTATTTAAGCAGATGCCCTTTATTTCCGAACGATAAAACGAAATGCTAATAAACAAAGTCATTAACATATACGTTAAAGCAATTAAAACCTCTTAACATCAACACAAGAACAAGAAACCATAATGCATAAATGATGCCATTAAGAGTGCTCATTAATCAAACATGGAACCGTATAGAAATACCATAGTGTTTCGCTGTGCAGAAACACATCAGATCCGAAAGGAAAAGCCTGGGGCTGCATTCCGTATTGCAAAAAGAGTGTTATCTTTTCAAAGACAATGTCGTATGCAGTTTCTGAGTCCTGGGAAAGATCATTACATCTTCCCCGTGAGGGCATTTTATAGATAAAAACTTGCCTTTAGGGCTTGACCTTTCAGCCGCTCGACTGCGGCAGTGAGTTGGCTATGGCCCTGGAGGAAATCGCGATTCGTGGACTCGTTAGTAGTGCGATCACACTAGCCGTGCTGGGCATGACATGCGACGAGCTGTACAGTAACATGTGACCGCCCAAATGCCAACGACCAATCGCTTCTTTGTTATGAATATTTGCACGCAATTGTGAGGTTAGTAGCCCAACCGTCGTTCTTTGAGGAAGTCTCGCTGTTCGATACTTTGTCACAGGAGAGAAACCAGACTCTTCTTCAAATCGATGCATGCACTACAAAGCGTTTGGGACCAGAGTTTATTTCGTGAAATAAGGTTGAAAGAGAGGCGAGCTTGTGTAGATCCAAACCGAAAAATGACGAAGAAATCGTCTGTGTTCTCAGACGTCAAAGATCCGCAGGTAACAACTTTTCGATGGGTCGAAATGATCGGGCCCCTAATCCACCTATTCGTGTCTTCCCCCATACTGCACCCAATGAAGGAATGTGGTGAAGGACAGCATCGAATCGATGCCGCCTCGATCAGTGTTCGTATGCGCTCATTACCTTGTTCAATCTCGGATAGCTTATCCTTGGACCGTATTTTCATAATGGATTTGGACTCTTGCATCTTTGCGGCAGAATCTGTCCTTCTTTGCAATGTTCAGGAGCCTTATGGTATTGCACTTTCACCATCATTTTGTCCAAGGCAAAATTGAGGCCTCCTTCATCGCTTCTCTTCGTGCTTTTTCTTAGTCTCCGTTTGGGCTCTCAAACGAATGGGGCGACCGTTTGTTTTATGGTGCAAACATTTCACACACTTGCCTCTTATGGTAGCCTTGCAATATATTGACCTCCTTTTGAACCAGAAGTGAAAATTCATCGACAGGGTATTTTTGTTCCGCAGTTTCTAAACTTCCTTTCTTCAATGTCGTCCTTTTCTTGTTCGCCTTTTTCCCATTGGCTCGCTTTCCGTAGCTCATTTTGTAGAGAAACCATCTCTCACTATTCCGTCACATTCTTCGAGGGTCACAGTCAAGGCTATTCCGCCCAACGTTTATCATCACTGTGATTAGTACTAGTATCAAGGACTATGTCTTTTCTGCATTGCGAATCGTGGACGCAAAGGAGGATTTTGCGCTGGCATATTCTTTTATCCTACTAGATTTTGAAGGAGGAATTGATCAAACGTGAGCTCCGGTGAGGTCGAATACCTCTCCTCTTGCCCTGGGAGGAACCCATATCGCGAAAGCGTGCTCGGTAACGTCGAGAGGTACCTCAAGCGGAAAGATACCCTCAATATTCTCCAACATTTCATCCTCCTCTTCTTCTTCTCTTTCTTCCCCCTCGTAGGCCGCCCACTCCGTCTTCGATGTTTCTTCCGTCCGAGCTCGCTCCGCCGTTGCTTCCAACTGTACCTCTTTTATGTTCGGGAAATTTTCTCTACAAACCTTGCCTTTTCTTCTTCTCGTTAGCTTCGCTTTCTAACTCTTTCTTGAGTCTTCGTTCACTGCACCCACCGCCTTCTTCCTTTTCCCCCGTCCCTCGTCCGGCTTTTCTTCCGTTCCTCGCCCCTAGGCTCCTTTCGCACTTATCCTCATCCTTTTCATTTTATTCTCTCTCTTCGCTCGATTTGGCCTCCATTTTTCTCGTTGGGTAAAGGTACCATGACCTCGTAATGGTTCGAGACCTTTTAGCTAGAGAGTAATACTAATTCTCCTAATTCAACCCTTTTCCTGTTTGTCATCCCACTTCGGCCGGTAGTCCGCTCTCAGAGCAAGTTGTCGCATCCGCATTTTACCAACCCTTCTTCATCTTTCTCCCGTTGTCTGTGTTGATAGTTCCATTTGAATTTATCCTCTGCAATGTTCGTGAACCATCTCTCTCGTAGTCATATGTGCGTATTCTAAAGCCCTGCAGCGATACATTTTCATCTCTTTTTCCTCTCGTTCTACCTTCTTGAAGTATTTAACCGTGTATGCATCGATAGTGAGGGTAGCGGTGTATACCATTTCTTCTTACCCTTGGACATGACCGGAGAAACCCGAAGACATTTGGAACACCTTCGAAGATGAGCATTCTAACTGTGATAAAACGAGGCATAGCATGTGGGGCCCCGAATGAGCTCAAAGACTTGGATGAATTTATATTTTGTGAAAGGGAACCAATGCGCCACTTTTCTTAGAGTCTCCATGGCCCTTGAAGACAAAAGGAGCGTCCTTTGGTCGAATAATTTTCTACATGGATGAACACTTGGGAGACTTGGGCCTATGTCTTAAGTTTATACCGTATTCTCAAAACACCTTGGTTTATTAATTGTGTATGGGTCTTTGGGATCCCAATTATGTATCCATCCTCAAAGTGAAACTCTCGAATGTATTCGCATCCAATAAAACAAGAGACTACATAGAATCTGCAGGCATTCCTTCATCCTGGTACCAATGCTTATATAAATTTAAAGGAATGGAGTGCTTACCACATATGCTCAGCTTGAATGGTGCTGGTGCCGCACGCACCGTAAGGGAGAGCTGACAAAGCCGTTGAAGGCAGGGTATCTCGGCGCCTGGGCACACAGCACAAACACACCCATATACTTTCTTGAGGTTTCGCCATCGGGATATTCCTGTCTTTTCGACCTTTAAACTTTGCCGTTCCTCTCGCTATTGCCTTATAGTGTCAACGAGAACCTACGAGCCGATGGCTCATTTTTCTCGTGAAGTTCTCTTTCGCTCGTGCAAAGAGTAATAAACATGGGCGTTGAGCCTTTGTTATCAGAAAGCCTTTGCTTTACTGCTCTAATCAACTTTCCTTGGGATCCATTTTCGTATAACCTAATCTATCATCTTCCGGCATGGAATACAGTTGAAGTGAGCCTCCCCGTGATGAAGCTTGACCTTTAAACTCGTAAGCATATCTCCACCTCCGGAGGTCTTCTCAAATTTCCGTTCGGCGAACTCTTGCACACTCTGTACCAACATGTTATCCTTGCAGGCTGTGCAGCGGTATCGGTATATTTGGGGTGGAGGCCATATGTCCATCTTCACCTTCATCGCCATGCTTTGTCTTTTTCCAGACCGGAGGTCCCATGTCGAATCGAGAGTGATGTGCACACATCGGTGTCCGTTTGCACCCACTCGTCATATTTATGAAAAAATCCCAAGAGAAGAAAGATACCATGATGACAAAACCACCATTATCAACGTTTCAATCGGGACACAGCAAGAGTCGAATAAGTGGCTCACTAGGTCGCGGTCGCAAGTTGTAAGAATGAATACAGGCGACCACAATTCGTTAATTAGGTCAGTGGTCGCGGTCGCGGTTGTGAGAAACGAAGACAAGCACCTTGCGACCCTGCTACGAAGCCCAGGAACGTGCTCTAAATTGCGAAAAATCGGAACAAGCACCCTTTGCGACCTTGCAACCAGGTCGAAGTAGTCGCGAGGTCGCAAGTTGCGTGTGCGCGGAGGGATGCGACTTGCCACCCGTCGACCAGGTGGAAGCGGTCGCGAGGTCGTGTCGGGAGCAATGAGGAATGGCTCGTGATGTTGCGACCGTGTCGGCGGTCGCAAGTCGCGCTAGGCCCATCGGGGTTTTGGGAAGCATGCGGGCGTGTTTTTTTCCTTTAAAATGGAAAAACACAAGGCCAGCTGTCCGGGGACAGAGCTATGATAGTTTTGGAGAAAGGTGCGCAGAGAGGTCGGATGAGAAACCGTGATGAGCGATAAGTAGTAAACCTGGACCCCAGAAGAAAACCCTACAATAAATGAAAACAATGCTGAGGTAATGGGAAATTTAAAGGTCGAGGTATTGAGGGATTAGGCAAGAACAACTGCAAGAGGAACAAAAGAGAATGCACAAATCTATCTTAGCACTGCGTCCAAATTTAACTCACTTTATATGCTTATCCGAAGCATGCGCCACCGCCCACCTCCCACATATGTGCTGTCGCACGTGCGTACTTTCACGAGGGTCGCCAGGCCTGTTTATGCGACCGCAGAGGCATGGCGATCACGTACCTTGCCATTCACAGCAAGTATCGTTGGGTCGTCGCTCGGTCGACCTGAAAGTTTTTGACCCAGTGCGTCTCACCGGGACCCGTCGCTCAGCTTTTCAGTGTTCGGGCGGGCCCGCAATTTTTGAAGTGTTTTTTGAAGGGTGTTGTGAGGCTAAGGAACACCGACATGTTTTCCACTGTGATTTTTTCTCTGGATTTCCATATCCTCCACATGAACATAATTTATCTTGCATCCCTTCCTCACACATTCATTTCGTATATGAACGGACGAGTCAGTAGCCAGCTTTTGGAACTCGAATCGTTTACGCAGCCTCATCCTTGCATTTTGTAAAAAATGATATTTTTCTTCGAGAACACTAAGGCCCGTGTTTTTCTAGCCAATCCATGCCTGGTAAAAACACCGCAGAAACTTAGTGGAGTGACATGAGGTCCACATTTCAACCTGCTGTTCCAACTTTGAAGGCAATTTGGAATTTGGAATGGCCTTTCTTTTTTCTCCTGCGGCTAGTTGTACTGCCCAAGGGTTTTTAACTTTTCCATTTTAATTAAATAAATTTTCCACTATTTTGGACTAATATAACTTAGACTTCTTCACTCGGGTCTACCAAAATAGAAACAGATTGAGACAAAGAAATTTACCTTCCAACTCAATCATTGTTGGCTAACAATCGCCTGCTTATCCTCCAACACCGCGTTGACACAAGGAATGTTCTCGCGCCACGATTGCCTGGCATCGAGAAGCTTCCCGCAAATTAGCAACTATTTCTACCCTCGTCACTGTGAATTTTTATAATAATGCCTCACCACACCCCCATATTGTAGAGGTGTTTGGTCACTTTCCTTGCTTAGTTTGCTAGATGCCTTTGTAGTGGTTTCTTCTCGCTCACCATCGGTTCTTTCGTACGTATTTCGCCAAATTTTTATCGACAAGAACCCCACAGCACCCTAAATTTATTACTTTTGGCAATTTTGAATTTTGAGTTACTTTTATGTCTTTCTTTAACAAGCAACATTTTCCAAACCCCTTTTTTCCTTGGACCGTTGATAGCATGTTATCTGCTCTTGCTAACGTGCTTTCGGTTCATGGTTCAGGATTTCACAAACTAATTTTCTCCTTTCATATGTGTTGCAAGTTGACTCATGAATTTCTTTATACCTTAGTTCTTTCATCTTCACAGCATGGAACATATTCATTTATGAGGAACTTAGTGACATACTCTCTACAGTCATCTGTCTCTGCCTTCAAGTCATGGAATTATTTATGTTTTCATCATGAGAAACATTCTCACAATACTTGTTCTCAGCATGTCGAATGATTCGTTAACATAGTTGGCCCCATTGTCACAATATTCTTTACTTTCCACCATAGGTATATCCTTCTTCTTAACTCATATATGTCCAACTGCCTCTGTGTTGTTAAGCATACTCGTACACTCGAAAAATATTTGTTCATGTTTATCAACCAAGCCTTTTGCTACTTCTCACTTTCTTCAACGCATCAAATGTTGGTGGTTTTATTTTTCGAAAACTACCCCTCAAGCTCCAATTTTTGTTTCTTAACTTTCACCCATCCTAAAAATTCCCGCATTATGCTTAATTATGTTTTTGTTCTTTTGTCGTATGTCATTTTCACCTCATTAGTGGTGTGTCCTTTTTTGTCGCTCATCACCTTCCTTGCCGTCCCTATCGCCATCTGTAGATGTTCCATTCCTTGATTTTTTCATTTTCCAAGGTGCCTGAGCATATTTTCTTTCAGTATCACACTCACATTTGCCATTAAACCACAATTACTTATTTTTGTAGCTTAATTTGTCTGGTTAGTATGTTGGTTTTATACCTATGTTCCTCTGCATCCACTTGTTTTGTTAAAAGTGAACTAATGACTTTGCATGAACCCATATCCCAGGGCTAACCACTGTTGTAAGCTAGTCTCTTGCACTGGTGTTGTTGTGTTGGACCCCTTCCTCATGACATTTTCTTGTTATGAGCATTTTTTCACATTAGTTTGTTGCCACTTAAATGGTTATTTGACCTTTAGGTCCCACTACATGAACGCCGTCCGACATTTTACACATAAAAAATTATCACTCCATAATAAATACTCACTTACTTTAATCGAAATATAAGAGATTTCACTTACATTCATTAAATACTTAACCGGAGATTAATGATTAAATGTAATGTTAGACTTAATTATTTTTACTTACATATCGTTTATTTTTATTTTCACATACCACAGTCTTATGTTTATATACGTTGCACTGTTTTGTTCACCATAACTAATGACACTTACAATTTATCTGCTAAATCAACACACATGATCCAAACCTCGAAATTGAATTGTGTGATGCATGGTTTAAATGCCACGTACTAGCACTTAATGACTTCACTCACCTCATGGCCACCGCACAAATCAAGGACAAACCCAGATCTTGCTCGTATCTGGGTTACCTGCTTTAATCTCATCCGTCCATCTTTTTTTGAGTGATCTTTCAAATTCTCTATCTCGTTTAGAAGACTTCATAACCCACTGAAACCCTAGGAATTCTCATTTGGTCTCGCTTGTTCCCTGTCTAACACTTATCCCCATGAAGAGATCTTTCATGAAAGGAGGGTTTGCTTTGTTTTTTATATGATTTTAGTTTTTGAAGATTCGCTCAGTGAAGAACTCGTGCACAAATCCAGATAGTCCATGCTTTTCTCACCACCGTAGTTTTTCTGCTAGCTTATTTTCATGTTTGCCAAGCCTGAAGAGCTTGGAACGTTTGCTGGATGAATTCCCACCCACTTACGATACCTCAACCACTAATCGGCACGAGATTCACCCCTAATAGGGGATGCCTAATATTTTTCTCTTTTCATGGCACACCTTCTGCTTCAGTTTTTCTTGATGTCCATCTGTATTCTGTCAGCATTTGATCGTTTTGGATTAATTTAACTATTTAGGAAAGGAGTTCGGTTTTACCTCATCTTCATGTTTTCATTAACCTTTTCTTTTGATCGTTTCTTTCTCAAACTATGTTTTCTAAATTTTATTTTAGATATTATTACCGCTGTGAATATTCATTTCGAAGTTTCTTCATTTTTACTTGAGATTCACTGGTGATGTTATATTTGAGAATCGCATTTATTCATTTGACCTTGCAGTCCGTATGTATCTAAATACTCAAACCAAACTTCGTTTCACACTCTTTTCTTAGTTATGGTTCGCCTTCGGCTATTTGGAGGTGCTTGTATTTGATTACTTTTCTTGATGATCTTGAGGCCCTCATCACGGGCCTTTTCTACGTCACTGTTGAAATAAACTCATGAACCCTTTCCGTACGAGATTCGAAAATATCTATTGTATCACGTACTGAGGGTTTTTGTTGTTTAAAGAATTGCATAATCTTTGCACTGATGTTAATTCTCATGCCTAGCTTAGAGTGCTTTACCTCATACCTTTTTTTTTTATTCTTTATGTTTCTTTTATTCTAATACTTAGTTACTCTCAGCAATTCAATTATTTTATGTCTTGCGTGTGTCAAGTTGTGTGACCAATTTTGCATCCTGAAATCCTTTCGAACCATCTTTATTTCAAATGAAATAAATTTCTTCCTTACTAACATGAATAATTATATTTAATGAGAACTTTCTGCATTTTTAAATGCTATTTATCAATGATATAACCTTGGATTATAGTCGTAGCTCGACCCATCTTCTATTTTTTTCAATATCGTAATGTTTTGCGCTACCAATGTTTGGGTCTTAGTTTTTTTGTCTGGTGGTTTAAACTCATGCATAAGTACTACAATGGTATTTGCAAACAGATGAGTTAATATTTTCACTATTTTCGATAGTTTAAATCCAATGTTATTTAAATCTTCGTGATTGTAGTTTTTTAGGTGGACAGACTAATTTTGCTTATTGTTCGCGGGTAACTGCGATTGAGGGATGACAGGTCTTGAAGTTAAGTTTTCACCCTATACCTTGACCGACAAATTAATTTACATTTTTTTTTTTGTTCATCAAAACACTACTTACGTGTTATATAACTATATTTTCTTTTCACTTTCACAAAACCTTTAAAGTTCACAGTATTTGCTTTCATCGTATAACATATTTACCGTAACACACATATAACTAAAACCTTATTTTCCAAAGATATCCTGTTAACTTTGCCACCCACCGTGGTATAAAACCTAACTTAGACATCTACATATCTTTCATGACAAATTACAAAGATACTAAAACTTTTAAATACAATGATAGTTCTGTCTATTTATTAACACCTATTAGCTGTGTCCTAAAATTCATAATGAGATATTACCAAAAATATTAGTTCCTATTCTTTTCCCCAACACTTATCTATCATATAATTATTGTTTTCTATCACAAAGCATATAAAACATTTCAGCATACACAGAGTAAAAATTATTGAAGTGCTTAATCACCTAAATTGCATGAGCATTATCCCATTTTGTAGTTTGTAGTCGTGTCCTCCAACCTTCAAGAGAGGTGATTACGTTCCTCCTTGCCCCCGTGCTCATTCTTTGTGTGTTGCATACAAGGACTGTGATTTATATGTTGTGGCCTTAGGACTTCGGCCCAATTAGTACTAAAATTTATTGTGATTGTCGAGTGATTTCCTTACCGGTCTTTCACCAAATTTATGGCACCCACTCTTCCCTTAGTCTCAGTCGTAACTCTATTCTCATCGGGATGAGTCCCTTATCCCCGCAGGAGCAAAGAATCGTTCCCAAATCGTCCAACCAATTTTTCAGCTTTTGAAAATATTTAACAACAACCTTTTTTAATTTTTATGGAATTCATTTATAAATTAATTTTATTATTCACAATTAACTATAAAGAAAATAATCCTTCAAAGAAAACATTAATTGTCTCACTTTTTCAACAACAATAAAATGTCATTTAACTAGTTAACAAAACTAGTTATCATTAAATGGCAATGTCACGGAATGTGTTATGGTTTTTGGGAACATGTGGTACGATAAAGGATAATATTATAATTAAAAAAATTTATAGATTAAGAACTTAATAATAAAATTGGGTGAATCTCATGTTAAGAATGTTGTTACATATTTTTCTAAAATGTATATGTTTAACTTGTATACGATTTTTTTTATAATAATAAACCGATTTATATTTTATTTATTTTCTAATTTTTTAAATTATAAAAACTTTGTGTGGCAATGTACAAATATTTTATCGTTTATTTTAAATTGATATATATCCACATTGTCGTAAAGCTAAAAGTTACATTTTATTTGATTATTTTTCAATACATAATAACCACCATCGAAAATTTTTAAAACTCAATGTTGTATAAAAGTTAATCTAATCAAATTCGATTAATTATTAGTCCTCGCCATAAGGCATTAGGGACCTTAAAATACTCTTCCTCTAAATATGAGCCTGGCCGAAAATAGATGATTTAATCCAAGTTTTTTAAATTGCATGTTTTAGTTCACCTTTTTCTCCACCTATTAAAACACTCATAAGGTTTTATGTTAGTAGTGAAAAAATATACTCTCTTATTTAGCTTCTTCGCCAGCAATAGTAAGGAAATTTGTGTTAAATCCATATTTCAAAAGAATTTTCACAATGAATAAACAAGAAACATTAATTCTCAAACATTTTATGTGTGTAATGTTACAACTTCACTTCTTTACTTTTTGTAAAACATGTCTACTTTTGTAAACACCCTCATATAAATATGTTTTACTTTATAGACATGTTCATAGAAGACAAGCGTAGTGGTTGGCTGAGGGTATATACATAGGCCTAAAAGTCCATCCCTACCCTTATTCTCCTTTCATCGTGCACGAAGAATGGTTCAGAAGAATGAGCTCTCTTTGTGCCAGTTCGGGATCTACAATCGGTTTTGCTAGAAAAATAGAAAGGAAGGATTAATACCCTAGTGGAACTTAAAGTTTTTTGGGTGATGAAGACCTATTTAGGAGCACACCCCTAATGAAAGATCTAGCTATTCATTTAACCAATTATTTTCTTCTGCCGTCCCGGAAATTCACTAACCATACATTATATAAAACTAACTTTTTATAGGTTAGAACAACTTAGTATTAATAAATCTATAAAAAACATGAACAGTGTAGAAATTATACAACGGATTGGGATCTAGGCTTTAGGAATGGTCTACAAGACCTCATGTCAAGATTGTCCTTACCGAACCATTTATCCCCACAATCGGGTATGCCCTGGCATTGGAACAACATTCGAGGACAAACCCGTGTTACTGGCCCTTCCAAGGTTAAATTGCTTGTCATGTGTTATCAGCTTTGTACTCGGTAAGACAAGGTGATTTTTGTACCCATGATCCTTTCACAAAATCAAAATATCCCACACTTTTGAAATATGAATAGTTGGTGGAGAGGCTATCACCTTAAGGTAACAGGGTTCAAACCTATTGATTTTTTCCACTCTTTTTTTGTTGATGCCCTCTTGGCACTTGGGCTCCTCTTCACTACCATTTCCTCCTTCTCTTGAAATTTTGACCACTGCTAATTTTGAAACCCTAGAATTGATTATTAAATTTATATGGAAGAGGGTAATAGAAAGGTGATGAAAAAAGGCAGCTTTGTAAGTGGAGGGATGAATGAGTGGGGGTAAAGGTATATGAATGTGAGTGAGAGGAAAAACTTAATGATCAGCCTTGCTAATTTGTAAAAAACTCTGCTTTGACACACCTTGCACTTATGTCAAATTTGAAATGGAGAGTGCAATGTAAAGTCAATCTGTTTGTAGTGTAGGGGACAAAGCTTATGAGTGAATGGAGTGAGTGTAGGCACAACCTTAGGTGAGTGAAAAATCCTTCAATAAGGTACCCTTCTGGCTATCACTGTACTTATTAGCATACAGATGGAGAAGTGTTTTTAAACAATGATGTTTTAAGCATGAAAATTAGGTTTTCCTCCTTAGGTCTTCAATTTATCTTAATTATAAGTCACCACAAAAGCTTGAAAAATGGCTTGATTAGTTGTATCTACCATTTTAAAATCGATTTGGAGGCCCTTTGAGGTAGCTGCAACTTGTTTTGAGTTGAATTGAGGGTTTGCATGGTGTAGGAGGCCCTCCTAGACAAGTGTGCAGCACCCAGGTGAACGAAGAGATGAGTCGGGAAAAGGGGCATTTCCTTGTGCCACGCACACAGTGGCAAAGGTTTTCACCGGGCCTGTAGGGTGAATTGGGTGAACGTGCAATGATTTTCTAGTCGCAGAACACCTACTCCTGGTGCGCAACGGTTTGATAAAATACAAGGGAGAAACTGCCAGGTGTGTAGTGCCATACTCTTGACAAGCTCATTAAAACATCTCTGGGAGGATTCCACATATCAATACTTTCAAAAATCTCCTTTAGCATGCATCATGTTATTCAAAATGATGCCTATTACCTTCTTTGGCCACTTCTGATTTGCAAGTGCCTAAAAACACTGATTTTAGCTTTCTCTAACTCCTTGGAGCATAATAAACTTACCTTTGACAATAATAGGGAGGGTTGCACACATTTGTAGTTTCTAAATCTTCTTTTACCTGTAATATGGAGCGCAACATCATCCTTTTAATCTTATTGACCACTACTTCTTTGCAGGTTTGCTTTGAGTCATAAATTTGACTTAGTTTTGGCCTATTGATGCCCTTTAACTCTTTTACTTAGTAGGTGTCATGAAAACATTGAATGGAATCTTCCTTTTGATCTTTGAAGCATGTTATATTTACCTTTGAAAACCTTAGGAACTAAAACACAAAGAAGAATTTTCAAAACCCTGGCATCATGGAGATTCTAACCTACACTTTTCTCATCTAGGCATGACACACTCATTTTTCACAATTCTAGGATCTGATCACAGTGGCATATTTAGAATCCCTTTATTGTCATCATGGAGTTTACTTCTTCATTTTACCTCCTCTGATCATCTTCCCAAAACCCTAGGTGTCTGGAGTGCTTGAAAACAATTACCATTGTTGTCTTCTAAGTTCTCTATAACCATTTTAAGTTCTTTCATTTTTGTCCAGTTCACCTCACCTTTTTCCCTTTTTATGAATGATCTCTGAAATATTTCTCTTCATGTTTGGATTTTGGTGTACCTCCTCCAGGTCATTTTCTGCAAGTGGTCAGTGTTTTGGCACTTTGTTCGGATATCAAGCTTAAAACCTTAGTTCTTCTGGAAACCAAACTGATTCCCCTTTCCTTGCTATGGATGTCTTTATTTAGGAGCATATTTCTTACCTTACAAACTTTCTGCTGATAGACTTTTAACACTCCTGCAGAAGTGTCAAAGTTCACTTTTACCCTTTGCAGAACTTGAATTTGATAAGGTAGTATTCTTTGGAAACCTCTAGATCTTTTCTTGAGTAACCATGTGCTGATCTTCTATTACATCTGAGCTAGCTTCTAGCACAGGAAAATCAGTGCTTAAAACATCAATGATCACCTTACAACCTGTGAAACCCTAATGACCTAGTGGGATGGTCCTTTGACCTAGTCTTTGACTGAAAATTGGCTTGGAGTCTTTAAATGTAAAAATAGAGTTCAGACAAAGTGGTGTATTGAAGGTCCAAAATCCAATGTACTTGATTTATCTAAAGAGCCTACAGAGATAGTTTTGAGACCATCAATGCTTGAGGAACCTGGTGAAAATGGGAAGGAATAGGCTTATAGGCAAAACTAGATGCAAAGTGGAGTTATGGGCAAGGGAAAAATAGAGTGATGAGGTTATAAGTAGGAAAAAGGATGGAGCTGAGTGACGGACGCCCATAAGGAATCCTCTAGGAGTGGCAAGGTGACCATGACATGGAAAAATGATAGAATAGTGAGAAAGTTTCTATAAGGATAATGAAGGCAATGAGATTTCTAAAACTCACAATATTCATGGAATTTTGTTTTTATAAATCTATAATCAATATTTAGTCATCTACAGATAGTAGAAATTATTGATGACTAATAGTGGCTCCACTTCGGGAGGGAAACTCCTTTTCAGGAGGTGTCCAGAACCTCAGAGTTCAGATCTCTGAGTTTTGAAGATCAGTGCCTTACTTGCACTTTGTAGACCTCTCTTCCTTCATTTGCTGATGTTTTCTTGAAGCTATGATCTCAGAAATCTAAAATTACATGTTTGCTTCAACATTAGTTCTACCTACCCATCATACTTTGCCTAACATTTTTTTCTTCCTTTGCGTGCACTTGGAATGGCAAACCCTTGACATTTTTTCTTTTGAAAGCATAAAAAATATCTAATTGTACCCTTATCACTTCCAAGAGTTCAGATTAGACTGATGAACTCATTTATTCTCTACCTAGTCTATTCATCTGTCAAGATTAAGCTGTCTGACAGGCTCTATTCTCTAACGTACTGACATGAAATTGAAAATATGACCAAACCAAGATTAAGTAATCTGATTTGCCATGGGCTATGGCATTTGGAGAAGTTGCACACAGACATTATTTTTGTACAATAAAAAACTAGAAAACATGAGGGTTGTGATTCAGAATTGGTTATGCATCCCTCTCATTTTCCTTTGGTTCAGATTTATGCTTTGGGAACCAGAAATTTCTTCCTAATCTAATGACAAGTCTTCTTTCACTAACCTATCAGCAGAAATTTAAAACATGTTTAGTCATGATTATGCTATATGACTGAACAATATTTTGTTTTCTTCAATAGTAGTGGCATTTAGGCTTGCACACTTTCAGCAATACATGTTTTTGGGTATGGGATTGTACCTCTTCTTTAAACCTGCCCTCTTTTTCTTCTTTTCTCTATTTTTGTGTTTTCATTTTTCTGTCAAAACAATATGAAACTAAATCTAGAAAGATGCTCATAGTACTGAGCTTATTTGCATAACTATCTACCATAATCTAACTTGGAAATTTTTGTTGTTCTAGGTGATGCAATAGTGCCAGTGCAGCCAGTTGAGCACAACAAAAAGAGGTGAACAACCTGACTACTTGTCAGAGGGAACAAAATTATACCTTGATTATGTGTCTTCATAACCAAGGCTATCATAAGTAGTGGAAACTTCTGATGTATTTGATTCTTGTAAACAATCCATGTCTACAAACTTGAGCCAATCAAGACCTTCATGTAATTTGCTACAGGATAAACAAAAACATGATCTAAAATTTCTTCTCTCATGCCTTTCATGACTAGTTGGTTATTTGTATCCCAAAAATTAGTTTTGAAAACCTCATCTTCAGTCTGGTCCTTGAAAGCACAATCATCTTCTGCCTGCAATTCAAAAGGTAGTACAATTTCCTCTTGCTTAGGGGAAGGGAGACTTTCCAAGAGTTCTTTAGGATCTCGGAAATTATATGACTGATTTTGAGAATTTTAAAGTTCAATCTCAGTTTCATATTTTTCAACCACTATCTCTAGAAATTTTTTCTTAACTTCTGGGTTAATTTTGCTTGACCTTAAAATGATAAAGACAACTTTTAGGAGATCACCATCAAGCTGAGGTTCTGTTAACTGATTTGAAATTTCATTATATAGAAGGTTTGCCACAAACCCTATCATTTTTTTCAATCAGTCCAGCAAAAGGTCATTGCATATTTATAACCAGTCTAGAGTCTTCTACTAGTGGAGTCTTTTAGGTCTATTAAGAGTTGTGGAGTTGCCAGGTGGATGATTTCAACTTTTCTGTCCACCATCAAAAATATTAGGATTGATTAATGCATTCCTAGGGGAGTCTGTGAGAAGTAGTGGAGTTACTATACCTACTGGAGGCCAGTGGAGTCGCCAGGTGGATGTTTTTTTACTGTTTTGAGGATATGTACTTGTGGTCCTCCACCAATATTTTACAACAACCAATCTATAGATGTTTTTGGGTTTTATGAGTTCTTTATGTAACACTAAGGTTCTTAATGAGTGATATCCAGTTGAGTCATCATTTTTCTAGTATGGTGAATCAATTAGATACTAATCTTGGCTAACACTTGATTTTCTAATTTTTTACGAGGGTTTGAGAGTTCTTAGAGAATGCTTAAGCTTGTTACTTACTCAGGTCCCACTGTGATCGCCATTATGTTAGGTCCCCGTTATTTTGGCAGAATGGTAATGACCAAAAAGAAAAGGGTAATATCAAACCAATATTTGGAGTCCTAGGACCTAGGATTACTGGACTCAGAGAGGGCTCTCTTTATGCTTGTGTAAAGGATTTAACTTGTTAATTTTAGGTTTTTGATTTTAGGCTAGTTATAGGGATCAGGGTTTGCTTGTTTGTTTGTTTGGTTGGATAAGTTTTCAAGAAAAATAGGTAGAGCAAGAGAGAATCTATCCATTGGGATATGGAGTCTGCAGAGGTTTTAAAGAATGAAAAAATAGGTCAAGGGTGTTTCATAGGGTAAGTTAACAAGGCCAAATGGAAGTAGGGTGCCAAGAAAGCAAATTCTATTCTCTATTTCCTATCCTTTGATCAAAGAAACCATGAATGTAATGAAAAACTAAAGGAAACAAAGACAAAGGTGGAATACATCACCATATAACAAAGCTTTATGATTCCTAAGAGTGTGCTCAATCCATAGATGCTCAGTCCAAATTCATCACAAGATACTAAAGCCAATTTCAATAATAAGCTCTGAGTCGATATCATATTATTCTCAGAAACCAACCAATAAAATACAATGAGGCCTCCATTCTCTATTTAACTTGCATTGTTGAGTCAAAACCCTAACTAGGGTTTTAGCAACTATTAATTACTCATAAATTCCATTTATGTCCAAAGGGACCATGCGACGCCTAAGGCACAAAATATCTAATTCAATAAATGAAAAATAAATCCTCAACCAAATTTGGCAAGAAAAAATGACTTTGAGGCTCTTCAATAACTCCAAAATTTCTTCAAGTGTGTTTTGTTGACTTTTTAGCAAGGGTGTAGCACAGAGGTCCAAGGGCGCAGCGCCTGCACCAGAAAAATAGGTCATCTTGTAGTTGAGTTTTAAAGGCCTTCTCAGTGCCCGAATGAGCTCCATGATAGCTCATTGGAAATCTTTTCAAGTCTACTTTCCAAAAATTCCTTTTCTTTTCTTATTGGATTCCATTTACCTGCTCAAAACTAAATCTCCCAAGGCTACTCGGGGCGCATTTCCATCTCTGAAAAGAGGGCAGAATGGTGAATTTGTGCATGTTTTTTACCCTTTTGGAGGATCAAATCTACTCCAAATGATATGAAATTTGGTGTGTGTGATGTAATTTACAAGAGGAACTCAAAAATTTAAAGCACTCCTCAAAATAGTGCCCCAAGAAAAAAAGTGCAGCGCCAGGGGCATTGCGCCCTTGGCACTTTAAATCAGTCAAAAACCAAAATTTTCAAAAACATGCCAAAATTTGAAATTGCCTTGCTCATGGTGTTTGGGATGCCTATAGGGAAGCATCAGTAAGGATTTCAAGGTTTTCCTTGCCCTTTACCTCTTTGAGAGCTCGAATTTTAGTAAGGGCTCTTTTGAGGTTAGCCCTTGCAATTTAATTTCTTAAGGCATAGTTCTTTGCCATTTTATTATGAAGGCCAAGGTATCTTTGTGTATTCCCTAGCTGAACAATGAGTCAAACGAAAAACAAAATGACCTTTTATATGCTTGGGATTTAAATTTAATCTTTGCAAACCCATTTTTCTAATTTTTTTAGGCCCTTTTCACTTTTCACTAACTCTTTTGAAATTTTTCTTTGCAGATGACCTTTAAAAAGATGAAGTTGATTCTTTGTTGTTTCCATTATGCATTTCAACTCGACTTTCACCTCTTCTTACTGACCTTTTACACTGTTTTCTATGCAAGTTAATAAAATGTTGAATTTTTTCCTTTCTTTTGGTCATTTTATCTTGATAAGCTCATTAGAACATCTCTGGGAGGATTCCACATATCAATACTTTCAAAACTCTCCTTTGGCATGCATCATGGAATTCAAAATCATGCCTATTACCTTCTTTGACAACTTCTGATTTGCAGGTGCCTAAAAACATTGATTTTAGCTTTCTTTGACTCCTTGGAGCATAATAAAATTACCTTTGACAATCATAGGGAGGGATGCACACATTGGTAGTTTCTAAATCTTCTTTTACATGTATTATGGAGCTCAACATCATCCCTTTCATCTTGTTGACCACTAGTTCTTTGTAGGTGACTGAAATTATAATCTAAACTATTCTCACAGATACTATTTACCTTCTGTTTTTGCAATTTTTCTTGAATCATAAAGTTGACTTCTTTTTGTCATATTGATGCCCTTTAACTCTTTCATTTAGCAAATGTCATGAAAACATTGAAGCGAACATTCCTTTTAATCTTTGAATCATGTTAGATTTACCTTTGACAACCTTAGGAACTCAAACATAAAGCAAAATTTTCAAAACCCCTTCTTTGCTGGCATCATGGAGCTTCTAACCTACACTTTGCTCATCTAGCCATGGAAAACTCATTTTTCACAATTCTGGGATCTGATCACAGTGGCATCTTTAGAATCCCCTTGTTGTCATCTTGGAGTTTACCTCTTCATTTCACCTCCTCTGATCATCTTCCCAAAACCCTAGGTGTCTGGAGTGCTTGAAAACAATTATAACTGTTGTCTTCTAAGTTATCTATAGCCCTTTTAATTTCATTCATTTTTGTCCAGTTCACCTCACATTTTTCCCTTTTTATCAATAATCTCTGAAAGGTTTCTCTTCATGTTTGGTTTTTGGTGTACCTCCTCCACGTAATTTGCTACAAGTGGTCAGTGTTTTGACACTTTGCTGGGATATCAAGCTCAAAACCTTAGTTCTTCTTGAAACCAAACTGCTTCCTCTTTCCTTGCTATGGATTTCTTTATTCAAGAGCAGATTTGTCACTCTACCAACTCTCTTCTGATCGAATTTTAACACTCTTGCAGAAGTGTAAAAGTTCACTTTTACCCTTTGTAGAACTTGAATTTGATAAGGTAGTATTATTTGGAAACCTCTAGATCTTTTCTTGAGTAACCATGTGTTGATCTTCTATTACATCTGAGCCAGCTTCTAGCACAGGAAAAGCAGTGCTTAAAACATGAATGATGACCTTACAACATGTGGAACCCTAATGACCTAGTAGGAGGGTCCTTTGACTTGGTCTTTCACTGAAAATGGGCTTGGAGTCTTTAAGTGTAAAAATAGAGTTTTAAAAAAGTGGTGTATTGAAGTTCCAAATCCAATGTACTTGATTTATCTAAAGAGCCTACAGAGATAGTTTTTAGGCCATCAATGCTTGAGGAACCGGGTGAACATGGGAAGGAATAGGCTTATAGGCAAACCTAGATGCAAAGTGGAGTTATGTACAAGGGAAAAACATAGTGATGAGGCTATAGGTAGGAAACATGATGGAGATGAGTGACACAAGCCCATAAGGAGTCCTCTAGGAGTGGCAGGGTGACCATGACATGGAAAAATGATAGAATAGTGAAAAATTTTCTATAAGGAAAATGAAGGCAATGAGATTTCTAAAACTCACAATATTCAGGGAATTTTGTTTTTAGAAATATATAATCAATATTTAGTCATCTACATATAGTAAAAATTACTAATGACTAACACTCCAAACCCTTTTTTTTATTCTCGGTGTTTTATTCTGAGACTTAATTACTCTTGTACAATACGATTACTTTATGTTTTGTTTAAAACAAGTTGTAAGACCTTCTGGTCTTGCATCTCGGAAAATCCTTCCTGGACTTACTCTACTTCGAACAAAAGGCATTTCTCCTTACTGTTATGAATAATTATATTTGTAATGAGAACTTTTAGATTTCTAAATGCTATTTATCAATGATATAACACTTGGATTACAGTCAGAGCTCTTGGGAAACCTATGTTTTTTCATTACTGTAATGATTTGCGCTACCAATGTTTGGGTTCTGAGTTTGTTTTTATTCAGGGTTTGAACTCATGCATAATTATTTAGTGATGGTATTTGCAGTTAGATAGAAGTTATAGATTTTATACTATTTTCTTGATAGTTTAAATCCATATTGTTAGTTAAATCTTGTGACTGTAGTTTTCTTTTAGGTGACAGGACCACCTTGCTTATTGTTTCTGTGTAAATGTGATTGAAGGACGATGTGTCCTGGGTTAGGGTTTCACCTGGTACCCTTGATCGAAAGTCCACTCTACAATTTTTTTTGTTCATTGAAACACTACTTACAAGTTATATAAATATATTTTCTTTCATTTTCACAACTTTACATTTCATGCAACTATTTGTTTACTGTATAAGAGATTTACTATAATATATATATATATATATATATATATATATATATATATATATATATATATAACTGGAACCTTGTTTTCCAGTCTCCTACACCAGACAATCACTGCGGTTTAAACTCGAACTTAGACTTTCCATATCTTTCATGACATATTACAAAATTACTGAACTTTAAATATAATGATAGTTCTACATTTATTTACAACATCCATACAGGTCTGGTAAAATTCATAATGAAATATTAATAAAACATATTAGTTTCATTCTTTTGCAACACTTATCTATCATATAATTGATGTTTCTGTCACCAGTATATAAATACATGTGCATACATAGAGTAAAAGTATTGCAGTGCTTAAATCACTCAAATTGCACAGATACTTATCTGATTATGCAGTTTGTAGTTGTGGTCCTCCCAACCTTTCAAGAGAGGTGATTATGTCCTACTCTTCCCCCTGTGCTCCACTCCTGAAAGGTATGGGTTGACAGTGGATTTTTCTGTTGTGACCTCAAGACTCCTAGTCCAGTTAGTACCATAAATTTATCGGGATTTCTGAGTGATTTCCACTAGTCTCTACCAGCTTAGGAAAATCTCCACTCTCCCCTTAGTCCTTTAACAGAACCCCCATTCCTCACTGGGATGAGTCTCTTATCCCCAGAGGAGAAGGTAATTGTTCCCAACTGTCCAATTACCTTTTAGTTCTTGGAAAACATTTACCATCAACCTTTTTCCTTTTTATGGAATCACTTTCCATAACTAATTTTATTATTCACAATTAACTATAAGGAAAATAAATTTTCCAGGAAAAAACATTAATTGTCTCAGTATTTTCATTAAACAAATAATAAAATGTCATTTAACTATTTTACAACTAGTTATCATTAAATGAAATTGTCACAACTTCACCCCCTGGAAGTAACACTGTCCTCTGTGTTTTACTCCAGCTCAGAAAAGATCTCTGGGTAAACCTCACGCACAAATCCTTCATCCTCACAAGTAGCCTCATCTGGGTTGAAGTGCTTCCACTTCACTTTAACCTGGGTGATGACTCACTTTTGGAGCATAATTTCTCTTCAGTCATGTATGTGTTGCAGCTCGACCAGAAACTTGTCATCTAACTCTACGTACAAAAAGCAAAGTTCCTTATCAAATTCTCAAAAATAAATCATATTTCAAGTTATGATTTTTTATTCTGTCCTACCTGTATATTCTGCCAATGAATTACGTGCTTCGAATCATGCACATATCGCTTCAACAGGGACACATGAAACACATTGTGTACTCGGATGTGACTGGGTAAAGCCAGCAAATAAGCTACAGGTCCTACCCTTTCCAAAATTTGGAAGGGTCCACAGAACCTGGGAGCCAACTTGGCAGAAGAGGTCCATCGCAAGGTACTCTTCTTGGGTTTGATCCTCGCATACACATGATCTCCCACATCAAATTCCTGATAAGTTCTCTTCTTATCTGGATAGATCTTCTGCTGATCTTGTGCAACCTTCAAATTTTGTCTTATCTTCTTTACTTTTGATTCCATTTCAGCTAGTATTTCTGGTCCCAACATTAGTTTTGTTTCGGGGCTACTCCAACTTATGGGTGTGCGACACTACCTCCCATATAGGGTTCGAAAGGACTCATCTTAAGGGACTCCTGATAACATTGTTGTAGGAAAATTCAACCAGATGCAAGTAGTCTTCCCATTTGGTTGGATGCTGCATCACGTACATGCGTGGCATGTCTTCCAAAACTTGTTTTTCCCGCTTTGTTTGACCATCTGTATTGGGATGATAAGCAGTGCCAAAGTTGATTTGGGTCCCCAGAACTGTGAACAGAATTTTCCAAAATGCAGAGGTAAATTTTACATCCCTATCTGAGATAATAGTCTTCGAATGTCGTGTAACCTGAAAATTTCTCTCATAAAGATGTTCGCTATCTGTACAGTCTTGTAAGTAGACTGTACAGGTATAAAATGTGTAGATTTACTCATTCTGTCAACTACCACCATGATGGAGTCATTGTGCCTCTTTGATCGCGGTAAACCTATAAGGAAGTTCAGGGATATGACCTCCCACTTCCATTCAGGTACCGGTATGGGCTGCAACAATCATGCAGGATGTTGATGCTCCACCTTAACCTGCTGAAACTCCAAACATTTATTTAGATACTCAGCAATATTTTTACGCATATCGGGCCTGAAATACACTTTTCTAATAGCATTTAACATTTTCTGGTATCCTGGGTGACCCGCATAATTACTATGATGGTATTCATCCATTATTAGCTCCTTTAGGTCCACACGGTTTGGTACATACACCTTTCCTCTAAAGGTTAGCATCTAATTTTTATCAAATCCATATTTAGAAGTACCTCCTTGCTTTCGGTTTTATTCCATTTTCTTCCATAGGAATTGATATTCCAGATCTTTTTTTTCTTCTTCTTTTACTTGATCTAATAATTTAGATTCAAGCTGATTGTAGTAAATCTCATAAACACAATGCAACTTTCTACTTAAAGCATCAGCCACCCGGTTTTCCTTAACTTTAACGTGCTAGATTTCCATATCAAAATCACTTAGAAAGGAATTCCATATTCCCTGTCTAAATTTTAAATCAGCTTGTTTGAAATAACTAGTCAAGCTGTTATGATTTCTCTTTAGCACAAACTTTTTACCTAGCAAGGAGTGTCTCCATACCCGGAGCACATGTACTACTACTGTTAATTCTAGATCATAGGCTGAGTACCTTTGTTCATGTTCCTTCAAATTCCTTGAATCATATTCCACTACTTTTCCTTCCTGAGATAAAACTGCCCCAACACCCTCTTTACTAGCGTTTGTACATACTTCAAATTCTTTGTTGGGGCCAGCTACCCTCAACACTGGTGCAGTGGTTAATAATTGCTTCAGCCTCTCAAAACTATTATGTCACTCAACAAGCCACTTAAAGAATTTTCCTTTTCTCTGCAAGGAGGTAATGGGAAAATAAATTCTGGAAAATCCCTCAATAAACCTCTGATAGTACCCAGCTAATCCCATAAAGGATCGAATATCTGCCACATTCTCGGGAACTCGCCATTCCATGATTGTCTTGAATTTCTCTGAATGAACATCAATCCCTTCTATTAAAATAACATGGCCTAATTACTGGATTTCTATTTTGAAGAAGTCACACTTGCTGAACTTAGCATAGAACTGGTTTTTTCTTAACATTTCTAGCACAATCCTTCAATTTTCTCTATGTTCTTCCTAATTTTTAGAATAGATTAAAATGTCATATATGAATATAAGTACAAAATTATCCAGGAAAGGATGGAATATACCATGCATTAACCTCATAAAGGTTTCTAGTGAATTTATTAACCCAAAGGGTAGCACGAAAAATTCATAATGTGCGTACCTGGTACAGAAAACAGTCTTGTAAATGTCTTCATCCTTGATTCAGATCTGGTGATATCCAGATCTTAAATCTATCTTTGAAAATTTTGGGACCCCCTTCATCTGATCGAACATATCATCAATCCTTGGTAGAGGATATTTATTTTTAAAGGTTAATTTATTGAGTTGTCTATAGTCTATGCACATTCACATGGTTCCGTCTTTCTCCTTAATGAACAACACTGGTGCTCCCCACAAGGACACACTTGGAAAAATATAACCTTTGTCCAGCAAATCTTGTAACTGCATTTTTAATTTAGTTAATTATGGAACACTCATTATGTAAGGAGCCCTTGACACAGGAGATTCTCTTGGCACTAATTCTATGGTGCAATTAATATCTTTCCTTGGTGGTAATCCAGGGATATTTTCTGGAAAACCATCCATAAAATCTTGTACCACTTTGTTGACGGGAAAATCTGTCCGACCAACAGTAGGGGATCTCCCCAGTAGACAGTCCCAATTAGACCTTGAACCGTTTGGAATAGGGATCCCGTCCGGGGTGTGGGTCCGGCTACCGCTTAAGTCACCTTCCCTTCGGTCTCAAAAGAACTCCATCGAACCTGCGGACACACACTTATTCACATGATACAAGATACATGGTTGATGCATTGAACACGTATATAACACTATGCGTAGCGAGACAAATAATAAAGCATACACGCCGAAGGAGGTGTTGTTAACAACACATCTTTAGGGTTATGCTTGTAGGCTATTTTGACCACAAAAGAAACAATTCTTTATGGCGAGATGCCCCTTTACTTCCTGAACGATAAAACGAAATGCTAATAAACAAATTCATTAACATCCATTAAGAAAGAAATTAAACTGAACATCATTAAAACAAGAACAGGAAACCATAATGCATAAATTATGCCATTAAGAGTGCAGTTTCATTAATAAAAAGATGTTTGAAACTGTATAGAAATACTCATAGTGTTCGCACAGTAAAACACATCAGATCTGAAAGGAGTTTCAACAGGTATTTGTATTCATATGCAAAACGAGTGTTGACTTTCAATACAATGTTGTATAGCTCTTGAGTCCCGAAAAAAAAATATCATTACATCTTCCCCGGAGGGAGTTTTATAGATCAAAACTTGCCCTTTGGGCTTCCTGACCCTTCGCCTGTCTGACTGTTGAGTTGCCTTGCGACCCGGAGGGAAACTGCGACCTGCGACCTGGTTGGTGAGTGCGACCTGCGACCTGGCTGGGCGGTGCAACCTGCGACCTGCCTCCAAATGATACCAACGACATAATGCTGCTGGGTTATGAAGATGTGCGCGCAATTGTGAGGTTAGGGGCATCAATTTGCTGTCCTTTGAGGAAGTCTCGCCAAGTCTGATACTCTACTGCTATGGGAGAAACCAGGGGGCCCTCTTCTTTCAACCGATGC
The DNA here is from genome assembly GCA_034641835.2 of Pinus albicaulis. NCBI lineage: Eukaryota > Viridiplantae > Streptophyta > Pinopsida > Pinales > Pinaceae > Pinus > Pinus albicaulis. Next base: position 149,614 of record JAXQQM020077764.1, read on the forward strand.
ATGCACTCTAAAGCGTTTGGGACTAGAGTTTCCTTCTTCTGTGAAATCAGGTTGGAAAGAGAGGCGAGCTTGGTGTAGATCCAGACTGGTGTGACAAGAAACTGGCCCAGGTTCTCTTGTGACACTGCAAGATCGGGAGTGGCGGCAACTTGCTTGATGGGCTGCAAAAATGATTGGATCTCCTGATCCACCTGTTCCCAGGTCTTCCCCTCGTCCAATGCACCCAGTGAAGGAATGTGGTGAAGGATGTGCATCGAATCGATGCCGCTGATCAGGTGTTCGTATCCAGTCATTACCTTGTCTAAGTCCTTGGATAGCTTATCCTTGGACTGCATTTTCATACGGATTTGGACTTTGGCATCTTGCATGTGAATCCAGTCCTTCTTTGGAAAATGTTCAGGAGCTTGAGGGTACCGCACTGTCCAGTCCATCATTTTTTCCAAGGCAGCTGAGGCCTCCTTCAGCTGCTCGTGCTTTTGCTTAGTCTCCGTTTGGGCTCTCACCAATGGGGTGACTGTTTGTTTTATGGTAAACATTTCCCCATACACTTGCCTCATGGTAACCTCTAATATATCGAACTCCTTTTGAACGGTAAGCGGAACTTCATTGACAGGGGGCATTTTGTTTCGGAGTTGCAGAACCTCCTCTCTCAATGCCGTCCTTTCTTGTTCTACCCTTTTCTCCCGTTGCTGTGCTTCCTATAGCCTATTTTGTAGAGAAACGATCTCTCTACTCATTCTGGTCACATTCTCTTCTGTGGCCATAGCAAAGGCTATCCCAGCCGATGCTATCATCACGGGATTAGTCCTAGTATCAAGGACTATGTCTTTTCCGGTTGCGACTATGGATGCGGCAGAGGGATTTTGCGCCAGGCATCATCTTTTCTCCTACCGGATTTTGAAGGAGATTTGATTGAACGTGAGCCTGGTGAGGTCGAATACCTCTTCCTCTTGCCCCTGGGAGGAACTAACATCGGAAAGTGTGGCTCGTGTACTGCCTAGAGGTACCTCAAGGGGAGATACCTCGATATTCTCCAACATTTCATCCTCCTCTTCTTTCTTCTTTTTTTCTTCCTCTCCTCTTTGTAGGCGTTCGGCTTCCACCTTTTCATGTTCTCTCTTCCGTCTGAGCTCTTCTTTTTCCGTTGCTTCCAATTCGGCCTTCCTTTTACGTTCAACTGTTGTAGCTTGCTTTTCTTTCTTCTGACGGTCAGCTTTCGCTTTATCTAACTCTTTCTTGAGTTCCTGTTCTGCTGCAGCCAACACCTCTTTTTCCTACTTTTCCTTCTTTGCCTCCTCGGCCTGCTTCTTCTTCTATTCTGCCCTTAGGATCTTCTTGCGCTTATCCTCTTCTCTTTCATTTTCTTCTCTCTCTCTTGTTGGGCTTTGGCCTCTATTTCTTTCTGTTGGGTAAAGGTACCATGCCCTGTACTGGTTCGAGGCTTTTTAGCTAGAGAGGAAGAAGCAACTCCTAATTCACGACTCCTTTCTTCCAAGGTTTGGTCATCTGGGTCTTCTTGGCCAGAGTCCGCCCCCGGAGCAAGTTGTCGATCTGCATTGTACCAATTCCTTCTTTCATGTTCTCCTGAGCATTCAGTGTGCTGATAGTTCCATTTGAATTTATCCCTCTTGCAATGTTCAAGAACTATCCTCTTCGGGTCATATGTTTAGTATTCTAAAGCCCCAAAGCGATAATTTATCATCTCTTCTCCCTCTGCCTCTACCTCTCTAAAGTCTTTAACTGTGTATGCGCCGATAGTGAGGGGTAGCGTGGGCCACGACTTCTTCTTACCCTTGGACAGGAACCTGGAGAAACCCGAAGACATTTGGAAACAGATCTCTTGCATGAGCATTCTGTTTGTGACAAAACGAGGCATAGCATGTGGGGCCTCGAACGAGCCAAAGACTCGGATGAATGTATATTCAGCGAAAGGGAAACAATGCGCCACTTAGCTTAGAGTCTCCATGGCTCGCCAAGACATGAAAGGAGCGTCTTGGCCGAATAATTTTCTGTATAGAGCGGAGATGAACACTTGGGAGATCGGCTCTATGTCTTGTTTATACCTAGATTCCATAAACACCTTGGTTTGTAGATGAATTTCACGGGTCTGTTTGGGATACCAGTTATGTATCCATCCCTCAAAGTGCAACCTAGAATAGATGGCATCCAATAAATAAGAGGCCATATAGAATTCAGAAGGCATTCCTTCATCTGGTACCAATGCCGAGGATAAATTTGTATGAATGGAGGTCATCAATATGCTAGCCCGGTTGAAATGGGTGCCGTGTGCTGTGACGTACTACATGAGAGTCGCCCATGTGCCGTTAAAGGTAGTGGCATTTGGGCGCCCGTGAAGTCTGCAAAGCATGGCAGCCAAAAATTTATATACTTTCTTGAGGCTCGCCACTGGATATTCCTGGTCTTTCTCGACCTTAAAATTCTCAGGCTCCTCCCACCATTGCCTTATAGTGTCAACTATAGGAACTGCATGAGTGATGGCCCATTCTTCTGTGAAGTCTTCTTCTCGCTCAGGCAAAGAGTAATAAACATGGGCGTCTGAGCCTTTGAGCATTGCGAAAGCCTTGCCTTCACTGTCTCTAATCACAAACTTATTGGGATTTGTTTTCTGTATAATCCAATCTATCATCTCTGGGCATGGGAATATAGCCGGATGAGCCCCTGCAAGATGTAGCTTGGACCTTTTAACCTGTAAGTATATCTCCCGATCTGGGAGGTCTTCTGGGAATTCCGTTCTGGCGAACTCTTGGTACACTTGGTACCAACGCATGCTGTCCGCTTTAGCAAATGTGCAAAGGGTATCTCGGTATATCGGGGGTGGGGACATTGGCATGTCCATCTCTACATCTTCCATTGCCAAGTGCTTGTCTTTCTTCCGGGACACTAGAGGTCCCATGTCGCTGGAATCTGAGAGGACAAGTACACACTCCAAGTCTGCTTCAAATTCACCTGTCATATTCATGAAAGAATCCCAATATAAGAAAGATGCCATGATGATACAAGACCAATTACAGTTTATCAATTATTTCAACTAGGACACAGGCAGAGCTGAATAAGTGGCCTACTGGGTCGTGGGGTCGCAGGTTGTAATAAAATGGCCAAGGTGCGACCTTGCGACCTTGCGACTAGGTCGCAGGGTCGCGGGGTCGCGGGTTGTGAGAAAATGATGAAGATGCGACCTTGCGACCTTGCGACTAGGTCGCGGGGTCACGGGGTCGCAAATTGCGAAAAAACGGAAATGCGACCTTGCGACCTTGCGACTAGGTCGTGGGGTCATGAGGTCACAAGTTGCGAAAAAATGGAAGGGATGCAACCTTGCAATCTTGTGACTAGGTCGCAGGGTTGCGAGGTCGCAAGCTGCGAGCAAACGGAGGGAATGCGACCTTGTGACCTTGCAACTAGGTCGCGGGGTCGCAAGTCGCGCTAGGGCTTGCCGGGGTTTTGGGCGCGCGTGACGTGAAGTTTTTTTCCCCTTTAACTGGAAAAACACAAGGCTAAATGGGTCCAGACAGAGCCAAGGGATAGCTTTTGGAGCAGGGCACAGGCCATGAGAGGCTGGATGAGAAACTGTGATGAGTTGAGCAAGTGGGGTGAAAAATGGAATCAGAAGAAAACCCTAAGCAATAAATGAAAACAATGGCTGAGGTAAAGGGCAATTTAAAGGCTGAGGAATGCAGGGATTAGGCAAGAATAATCAAAAGAGGAAACAACAGGAGGAAAACGACAACTTACCTTGGAAAATCGCGCTCCATTCGACCTATCAGAGGCATTTTTTTCTATCCGCTGCATATGCAAAATGCGACCTAGTGACCTCCCATATATAAAAAGGTCACACGTGCGAGCATTTAATGAGGTCGCTAGGTCACAAGTCGGGTGATCAGAGAGGTATGCGACTTCGTGACCTTGCGACCTTGAGACCTCAGGGTCGCGGGGTCGTGGTTTTCCAACAATTTGAAGTTTGTGACCTAGCAACTTAGCCTTCTGGACTCATTACTTAGATTTTCTTTTTGTTCAAAGGGCTCCAAAAAATTTTGAAGTGGGTTTTTTTTTTTGGAGGGTGTTGTAGAGGCTACAACACACTGATATGTTTTCCATCATAGGTGATTTTTCCTTGGAGTTAGCATCTCCCACATGAATAGAATTTATCTCGCATCCCTTCCTCATACATTCATTCTTTTGGGATGTTGTAATTGGACATAGCTGTAGCGGTTTCTTGAATCCCTCAATCTGCTTACGTGTTTCATCTTGCATTCTGTAATAAATGATCTTTTTCTTGAAGTCCACTAAGGCCCAATGTTTCTCTAGCCAATCCATGCCCAAAAAAACATCATAGAAACTTAATGGCGGTATGTTGAGGTCCACATTTAACTATTGTTCTGCAGTTTCTAATGTGAAATTTGGAATTTTGGCAATTACCTTTCTTTTTTCTCCTGTGGCTAGTTGTACCAGCCAAGGGTTTTTGAATTTCTGACCTTTTAATTTACAAATTTCCACTATTTTGGGACTAACATAACTTAGACTTGCACCTGGGTCTACCAAAATAGAAACAGATTGAGACAGTAATTTACCTTCCAACTCAATCATTGTTGGCTAATAATCTGCCTGTCGATCCTCCAACGCTACGTTGATACAAGGAATGTTTCGCGCCACATCGTCTACTGTAGAAGCCTCCTGCAAATTAGCAAATATTTCACTTCTCGCTCGCTGTGGGCATTTTTTATAATAATGTGCCTCACCACACCCCCAACATTGTAGAGTTGGTTTGGTCACTTGACCTTGCTCAGGTTTTCTAGATGCCTTTGTAGGCTTCTCTTCTGCTCAGCATCAGGTTCTTTAATGATTTCTGCCAAATTTTTTACTGACAGAACCTCGTGAAAAATTCTTAAATTTATTACTTTTGGCACCTTTGAATTTTGAGCTGCTTTTATGTCCTTTCCTTGGCTGCCAACTTTTTCCAAACTCCCCTTTTGCCTTGGACTGTTGATAGCACATTCGTGCCTTATGAATGGCTTTGTCCATGGTTCTAGGATTTACAAATTCAATTTTCTCCTTCATATGTGTTGGCAAGCTGATCATAAATCTTTGTACCTTAGCCTTTTCATCTCGCAGGTATGGAACATATCTTAACAGGGAGGTGAAATTGGTGATATACTCCTCCATAGTCATCTGTCCCAGTTTCAAGTCATGAAATTCTTTATATTTCTCATTGTAGAAACGTTCTATTAAATACTTGTCTTTAAAGTATTGCTAGAACGATTCCCAAGCAACATATTGGTCCTCAATGCTGTGAACATTCTTTAATTCTTCCCACCATAGAGTGGCCTTCTCTCTTAACTGATATATGTCCAATATGGGCTTCAGGTTGTTGCTATACTCATACACCTAAAAATATTTGTTCATGTTTATCAACCAAGCCTCTGCCACTTCCTCAGCTTCACCATCAAATGTTGGTGGTTTTATTTTTTGAAACTCCCCCTGAAGCTCCACTTTTTGTTTCTTAACTTCTTACTGATCTGAAAAATTGCCAGATTATGCTTAATTATAGTTTTTGTTCTTTTTGCTTCGCTGGGATGGGCTTCTTTCCACTCTATTAGTGGTGTGGTCCCTTGTTTTTCGCTCATCACCTTCTTGCATGTCCCTATCAGCACTGGGATGTTCCATTCCTTGATTTTACTTGTTTGGCAGGCTCTTGAGTATATTTTCTTTCTCTTGCATCAAGCGCTCGTTATCGCTATGAAACCACACCATTTATTCTTGTAGCTTATGTACTTTGTTCAATAGTATGTTGGTTTGATGCCGATGTTCCTCCAATAGTCTACTTGTTTTCTAGTGCTGATCCACACTCAGTTGAACCCACATCTTAGGGATAACTACTGGTTGTGTTTGGGGTTCCCCGGTATTCTGGGGTGGTTGTTGTGTTGACCGTCTTCTCATGACATTTTCTTGTTATGATTATTTTCTTTGCATCAGTTTACACAACTTAAATGGTTAGTTGACCCTTAGGGTCCCAACATATGAACGTCGCTCTGATACCACATACAAAAAAAATAACTTTTCACTCCATAATTAAATACCTACTTCTACTTTAATCGGAATATAAGAGGTTCTTACCATATCCAATAATACTTAACCTGGAGATTAATGATTAAATGTAATGTTAGACTTAACACTGTTCTCATTTACATATAGTTTTCATTTTATTTGCATATACCATAGTCTCGATGTTTATATACGCGTAATTGTTTTGTTCACCATGGACTTTAATGACACTTAATAATTTCCATTTACAAAATCAACACACATGATCCAAACCTCGAAATTGGAAATTGTATGCGGGTTTTAGAGCTGTCATGTACTAGTTAATTTAATGCACTTCACTCTTCCATGTGCTACCTGCACATGTGGGCGATAGCCCATAGATCTCGCTCAGGATTCAAGGCCATCTGCCTTAATCTACACCATCCATCCTTTTGGGGATCTTCAGTCCTCTATCTGGTGGGAAGACTCTGTTGATCCAGCGAAACCCTAGGGAATTCCTCATTTGGTCTCAGCTCTTTGTCTCTAGTCTAACACTCTATCTCAGCAAGAGATCTTCGTGAAAGTGGAGGGTCAGCTCTGGCTATGGGCGATTTTAACGCTCTTGGTAGATTCGCTCATGTAAGAATCCTAGTTTACAAATCCGTATAGTCCATGTTTTCTTTCTTTATACCACTCTGTAGTTTTCTGAGTTAGCTTATTTCTATGTTTGCGGCTTCCTCCAGTGTTTGGAAACGTCTTGTTGGATGAATCTCTACCCACTTTCAGTTATACCTCAACCAGCTACACTGGCACGAGATTCACCCTCGAAAGATGATGCCTAATATTTTCCTCTTCATGGCACACCTTCTGTCTAGTTTTTTGGATGTCCACCCACTCTGGAAGGTAGCATTCATCGTTTTGATTAATTTAACTATTCAGGTCTGAGTTTCAGTTTTACCTCATCTTCTCATAAGCTTCTCACTAATCCTTTCACTGTTTCTTTCTCAGGTCTGTGCTCAGAGTTTTATTTTAGATATTTATTATGACATGTAGTTATCCATTTCAGGTTTTCTCTTCATATTTACTTGAGATTCACTATGGAAGTTATATTTGAGAACCTGTATTTATTCATTTGACTTGGTGAAGTCCGCAGGTATCTAACTACTCAAACCAAACTTACTCTACACTCTTTTCTTAGTTATGGTTCGCTCGGCTAATGGAGCTTGTATTTGATTACTTTTCTTGATGATCTTGAGGCCTTGCCTTAAGTCTGCTACGCTGTTGGAAATAATTCCATGAACCCTTCTGGCATGAGAGATTCGAAATATCTATTTACATTTCTTATTTGAGTTTTTGTTTGTTTGTGAAAGACCAAAGTAATATTGCACCACATTGCTAATTCTCAGTTGAAAATGAGTGTTTTACCTCTAGACCCTTTTTTTATTCTCGATGTTTTATTCTGATACTTTGATACTCTTTTGCAATTCAATTACTTTACGTCTTGTTTAAAACAAGTTGTAAGACCTTCTAGTCTTGCATCTCGGGAAATCCTTCCTGGACTTACCCTACTTCAAACAAAAGGCATTTCTCCTTACTGTTATGAATAATTATATTTGTAATGAGGACTTTCAGATTTCTAAATGTTATTTATCAATGATATAACTCTTGGATTACAATCGGAGCTCTCGACCGACCTCTGTGTTTTCATTACTGTAATGTTTTGCGCTACCAATGTTTGGGTTCTGAGTTTGTTTTTATTCATAGTTTAAACTCATGCAAAATTAATAAGTAATGGTATTTGAAAATAGATAGCAGTTACATATTTTCTACTATTTTCTTTATAGTTTAAATCCATATTATTAGTTAAATATTGTGACTGTAGTTTTCTTTTAGGTGACAGGACCACCTTGCTTATTGTCCGCGTGTAACTGTGATTGAGGGACAATGTGTCTTGGGTTAGGTTTCCACCTGGTACCCTTGACCGACAGTCCACTCTAAATTTTTTTTTTTTGTTCATTGAAACACTACTTACAGGTTATATAAATATATTTTCTTTCATTTTCACATCTTTACAGTTCATGCGAGTATTTTTTTACTGTATAATATATTTACTGTAATATATATATATATATATATATATATATATATATATAGATAATTGAAACCTTATTTTCCAGTCTCCTACACTAGACAACCACTGCGGTATAAAATCGAACTTAGACATTCCATATCTTTCATGACATATTACAAAGATACTGAACTTTAAATATAATGATAGTTCTACATCTATTTACAGCACCCATACAGGTATGGTAAAATTCATAATGAGATATTAATAAAAAATATTAGTTCCATTCTTTCCCAACACTTATCTATCATATAATTATTGTTTCTATCACAAGTATATAAATACTTGTGCATACATAGAGTAAAAGTATTAAAGTGCTTAATCACTGAAATTGCACAGATACTTATCTGATTCTTCAGTTTGTAGCTGTGGTCCTCCCAACCTTCAAGAGATGTGATTACGTCCTCCTCTTTCCCCCGTTCTCCATTCCTGAAAGGTATGGGTTGGCCGTGGATTTATCTGTTGTGACCTCAGGTCTCCTAGTCCAATCAATACCAAAAATTTATTAGGATTGCTGAGTGATTTCTGCTAGTCTCTACCAGCTCAGGAAAATCTCCACTCTCCCCTTAGTCCTTTAACATAATCCCCATTCCTCATTGGGATGAGTCCCTTATCCCCAGAGGAGCAGGTAACTGTTCCCAACTGTCCAACCACCTTTCAGTTCTTCGAAAACATTTACCATCAACCTTTTTAATTTTTATGGAATCTGTTTCCATAACTAATTTTATTATTCACAATTAACTATAAAGAAAATAACTTTTCCAGCAAAAACATTAATTGTCTCAGTATTTTCCTTAAACAAATAATAAAATGTCATTTAACTAGTTAACAACTAGTTATCATTAAATGCAGTTGTCACGTGAAATGTTTTATGGTTTTTGGAACATGTGGTATTGATAAAGGATAATATTATAATAAAAAAATTTATATATTAAGAATTTCAATAATAAATTGGGGTGAATCTCTATGGTTAAGAATGTTGTTACATATTTTTCTTAAATGTATATATGTTTAACTTGTATATTTTTTTTTTTTATAATAATAAACTAAGTTATAGTTTAGTTATTTCTTCTAATTTTTTAAATTATAACAACTTTGTATAATGAAGTAAATATTTTGATGTTTATTTTAAACTGATATATATCCACATTGTCTGTAAAGCTAAAGTTACATTTTATTTGATAGTTTTCAATACATAAATAAATTCAATTACTGAAAATTTCTTGAAATTCAATGTTGTATAAAAGTCAATCTAATCAGAAATTCTAATTTTCAATTATTAGTCCCTGCCATAAGGCATTAGGGACTCTTGTAAGCATTCTTCCTCTGAATATGAGCCTGTGTCGAAAAAATAGATGATTTAACCTAAGTTTTTAAATTGCATGTTTTAGTTCACCTTTTTCTCCACCTATTAAACACTTATAAGGTTTTATGTTAGTGAATGAAAAATTATAATTTCTTATTTAGCCTCTTCGCAAGGAAAGTAGCAAGGGAATTTGGTGTTAAAATCCATATTCTTAAAAGAATTTTCATAATGAAGTAATGCTAGAACATTAATTCTCAAACATTTTATGTGTGTAAAATGTTACAACTCACTTCTTTCCTTTTGTAAAAACATGTCTACTCTTTGTAAACACCTTTGTCATATAAACATGTCTACTCTTTATAGACATGTCTGTCATAGAAGACAAGCAGTAGTAAGCGATTGAGTCGGTACATATAGGCCCCAAAAAGTCCATCCCCTACCCTTATTCTCCCTTTCATCGCGCACCAGAAGAATGGTCTCTAGAAGAATGAGCTTCCTTTGGTGTTGGTTCTGGATCTACAACTAGTTTTGCTAGTGAAAAAGAAAGGAAGGATCATACCCTAGTGGAACTTAAGCTTCTCTTGGGTGATGAAGCACCTATTCAGAATAGCTTTTACCCCTAATTAAAGATCTAGCTATTCATTTAATTAATTATTTTCTTTCCACGGTCCTGGAAATTCACTAACCATACATTATGTATAAACTAACTTTTTATAGGTTAGAAATAACTCTAGTATTAATAAATCTATAAAAAACATGGGAATAGTGTAGAAATTATACAAACGGATTCAATCTGAACATGTAATGTACTAAAACAAGATACTGAATCCTTCTACAATATTTGTGGAATATAAAACACCATCTCTCAATCACATGCAAGTAAGAGAAAGAATTAAATCAATCGCACAACACAAGATTTTTCTGGGGAAAGAAAGCACTCAAAACCCCTCTATCTCTATTTTATAATAAGCCAAGTGATCATGAAACAATACAATTCATTCTTCCTCACAAGAATCTGTTGCACTCTACCAATCGTCTCACATTGATCTAGGAAACATTTGACAAACACTTAGCCAATTCCTTGCCTTCCTCCATCCTGCCTTGGTCACGAAATTTAAATCCCTATTAAATAGGAATTCCAACCTTCCTTGTTGCAAAATCCATCATGGGAATCCTATGGCTTTATAACTGCACCCAGATGATTTGCTAATAATACAACTAATACTTATCATCCCTTTAACCTTTGACTCAACTGGGTCTTCATCAAAATTGACATGCATGCAATTAATAATAGCGAATCATCAGTTATATGATTGATCACTACTTGTGAATTAAATATAATTTAATTCCCTGGACCTCTCACTAGCTCATCACTTAGTTACAACTAGTTAAATTGATTTTAAATCAATTAATTTGAGTTAACTAATTACACTCACACCACAGTAGCGCATTAACTGCAACTGGACCCCCAAAATAATAGAATCACTCTACATGCCTCACCTTTGACCCTCAACTCGAAATTCCTGAGGTAACTCAGTATTTTTGACCTAGTTAACTGATAAAAGTTGTTATGAGATAACATTACAATTTATTGTCCAATTTATTTAAGGGGAAAATAAATTAGAAAGACATTTTCTTGTTGATTTTCAACAATCCCTCACAACAAGAAAGGGATTATCAGCTACCCCAATCCTGCCTCTGTGGTATTCGAATTTGATCTTTGTGATCGCCTTTCTCAACATGTTTGCATCCTGATCCTCCATGGGAATGTACTGCAACACCCAATTGAGATTGTTTTTTCCCTTCTTATTTGATTCCAAGTTGATACCCTATTTGTATTGATATAAGCTTTGTGAACATAGATGCAATATAATCGAAATGCCATATATCTATATGTTAGAATCGAAAATAGGTATGAATAAAATTTATACAAGAAATGGGATAATCCTTGAGTCAATATGTGTCCAAGGTCAAGTACACCAGCATGTTAATTTTATTTTTTGATTGTCATGTCAAGCGGAACTTGGTTTTTTGGTTGCTCACCTAATCCCTATTCCATGAAATACTACCCCTATTTATTCAAATTATTCCTCAAAGGCTCTCATTACTTGTTTCAATGAGATAATGGATGGATAACTTTACATCTTCAAATGAACTTGGCCACTCATCTAGATAACTTTGAGCTTGGTTTGAATATTTTTAGTGATAGTTGTTTAACTAGATTATTTCAATAAAGTTTTCCATTTTCATGAAGTTCAATATTTGCGTAGGAACTTCTTTAGGTTGCACAAGTTTGTAGGTGAAATTTGAACCACATGCCATACTACCACCCTCTAAATGGCAGCAGGATATAAAATTTTCTTGTTTGATTTCATAACCAACATGAAGTTCAAACTAATTTTCATGGTTATATATTACACGTTGGCTTTCTATTGTTCTAGCTATCGGATGTCCAAGTGAACCACTTTGTCATTTTACTTGAAATGAAATTCTGGATAGGTTTAAACTTATTGTGGATCTTTTTTGATATACAATTATAATTTTTTTGTGATTTCTATGATGGATAGCATATACTAGAATATGCTTTTACAAATCAGGTAGTTCTACACATGTCAGAAGCAACTGTGGCATCTTTCCTAGGATTTCCATGTCTAAAAAAAGTTACCGAAAATGAGAAACAAGATGCTTACAAAGGCTTACTTGAAGTCATCGAGCAGGTGGATAGAAAAAATATTGCGCAATGTCAACAACACTAGCTCCATATCTTATGTAATCTTCACCAATGCATGTAGTGGTAATATCTTTTCAGTTCCCTATTATTTCTTTGGTGGCTAAGAGTGTGTTTTGTTTATTTTTCTCGAGGGATATCCCTACATGCCAACACATATTTGGATCTCTAGTAATGGAAGACCTGTTTCTTTTGAGAGAGCACTAGTTTGAATGTTTTAGACAACAATAACAACATTTGTGTTGTCACAATTATGTTTGTGAATTGGTCATTTTTAACTTGAATTGTAGGATGTAAACCCCTACATATAAATTTAATAGTTAACATTGTTAATTCCATAGTTCACATCGTTAATTCCATCTTCTGTCGAACTATAAATCAATAGTTTCTCCTTAGAGGCTTCATCCTACCTAAATACAAGTGAAGCAAAAATGGTTGGAATCATTTATTATGGGTCTTGTTATAGTTGAAATAAGCTTGTAGTTATTATACATATACCTATGAATTGCATTGAGTTCTTACCAACATAAACATCATACGACCATTCTTGGTTGAATTGATGATAGAACCTGCTTCTATTTGAAAAAAATGGAAGAAGGTGCATCAACCAGTCTCATCTGTATCATACATATGCGTCGTAGGTTTGTGCATGAACTCCTCCCACTTGTGAAACATATTAATAAACCCTGAAGCTCATGCTACATAGTATGAGAACTTAGAGATGCATCTTGATGCTTTCAATAATTTCAAATTGGAACAAGCAATATATTTCTACTTTTAGAAGTGTTTTTATATTTTATATATTTCTATACATTGCGAACTTATTTATGGACAAGAACAATGCAAGTTATATCACTTTTTACTTTTAAAAGTGTTTTTAAATTTTATATATTTCTAAATATTTCTATTTTATTTATGGACAAGAACAATGCAAGTTATATGGCACTTATTTTTCAATGAACACGTTGATAATTCAATTTTTACTTCTTTTGAGGCTTCTATTTTGATAAGTCGTTTCTCTTTGGCGCGATATATGGAAAGCCCTCTCTCTTGGGTAAGAAAAAAGTTGGGAGGTAAATAAGCCATCGATTGGTTTTGTTGGCCCGTCAATCTGTCAATGTCCAAGTATGCTTATTGTTATGCCTCAACAACTTATCACTCTTAACATATAGATTAAATTGCAGATTCTTTGATACTATATAAATCTACATGTGTAATACCATAGAAACCTACAAGTAGTTACTCGATGTTTCTACATTCCAAAACACATGAACTTTTTGAAACACTTCTAGTCAAGTGACGAGGAAGAGGAGTTGTTTAAAACCACACTGTATAAACTTAATAAGTCAATCTAAGCTGCAATTCCACTGAATAAATTCTGATTTGCGTTTATGTTGTAATTGTAATCGATTCTGATTTGCTTTTATTTTGAAATTGTGATTGAAGATATGGTAATGTGCGATCATTTAACAAGATCTTTTAAGCATGTATTTTTTTCCGGGATGGCCCGATGTGTGCTATTTGCGCATATATTAATGTTTAGTTACTTCTTTGAAACAATTTTTTCCCCTGACCTCTCAAATGTTGAGAGGTCGTGATGTACGGAGATCTTTCAACCATCTTTGTTCCTTGACCTCTCAACATTTGAGCGGACATATGTTCAGAGATCTCTTTCATAAACGTTTGACCTCTCGCTTATGAAGAGGTTACTTATTGGATATGAATATCAGGGTGTCGACAGGTCTTTCCACCTCTGATTTAATAGAAAAATATTTATTGACAAATCTCTCTCATCACATCTGTCTGACGGCGGACAAGATTGATGACATCAATCATAAATGGAATGAAGTGCCGAGGAAGGAGGAGTGCTCAGTGAACCATGCGTGGCCATCTAGGATGATGTGGAATCTCTGTTCTTGTCGGGCCTCGTGACGCCAGAAACATATTTTTCCCACATGCCCCTGCTTCAGTTCTACACCTATAAGACGACGTGCACTCCTCTTCCAGACGTCCACTCTTCCTTTCTATTCATTCCATAATTACTTCTCTGTATCTTAGACAATGGAGAATCCCGAATCCTCTTCAATGAGGGGCTGGTGGGTCTACGCCATTTTTCTTACAAAGAATGGAGTACCTGACCATGTATTACATTCGACGGACCATGCTTCTGCAGTGGGACAGTGGTCGCTCTATATAGCACTTCTTGTCGCTGCTGTTTGTGGTGCAATGGTCTCTTGGTTCAGCCCTGGAGGATGTGCATGGGCTCGGAGACACAGGAGAGGCATCGCCATTCCTGGTCCCAAAGGATGGCCCATAATCGGAAGCCTTATGGACATGAGCGTCGGACTTCCTCACCGCAAGCTTCAGTATCTGGCTCGTCTCCATGGCGCTAAGAAGCTCATGGCATTTAGCTTGGGCTCAACGCCGGCCGTGATTACATCGAATCCTGAGGTGGCCAGAGACTTGCTCAGCTCCCCTCACTTTGCAGACCGCCCGCTCAAACAATCCGCTCAGCAATTGATGTTCGGCAGGGCGATGGGATTTGCGCCCAACGACAATTATTGGCGACTCCTGCGGAGAATTTCTGCTACGCATCTCTTCGCTCCGCGGCGGATTGAGGCGAACGAAGCCGGCCGTCAGGCAGACTGCACGACAATGCTTTCCGACATACGGCATGAGTCTAATATTGATGGTGGCGCCGTCACCCTCCGTCGACATCTCCAGAAAGCGGCTCTCAATAATATAATGGGAAGTGTCTTTGGTCGACGGTCGGTGGATGCCGAGACTGAGAGGAATCTTCGCGGGATGGTGAATGAGGGATTCGAGTTGCTTGGAGCATTCAACTGGGCTGACCATCTCCCATGGCTGAGAGTTCTTGACCCACTCAGAATCCACAGCCGCTGCGCTCGGCTTGTTCCGCGTGTCAGATCTTTTGTGAAGGATATCATCGAGGAGCACCGACAGAATAGCAACACGGCCGACTCAGACTTTGTGGACGTCCTCCTTTCGCTCCAAGGAAACGACAAGCTCGACGACGACGATATGATCGCAGTTTTATGGGTAACATACTTAAGCACGATACAATCAATTTTCTGTTAGAACTTCGAATTAAAAGTTTTAGTGTTTGAATTGAATGTTTTCATCTGTTATTTTGTTAAGTTTTAGTGTTTGAATTGAATGTTTTCATCTGTTATTTTGTTTTGGATATGGATGCAGGAAATGATATTCCGCGGCACAGACACAACAGCTTTGCTTACAGAATGGATAATGGCAGAGCTGTTGCTGAATCCGCAAGTGCAAGGCAAACTTCATGGAGAGCTGGACGCGGTTATCGGGCGGAACAGAAGCGTAAGCGAAGACGACGTCGAGAAGCTGTCATATCTACAGGCGGTGGTGAAGGAGTGTCTGAGGATGCATCCACCGGGGCCACTCTTATCATGGGCCCGCCTCTGCACGGAGGATTGGTTGATGGCAAACGGGATGTGCGTTCCGGCGGGCACGACGGCGATGGTGAACATGTGGTCCATTACCCACGACCCGGATATCTGGGAACGGCCACATCAGTTCCGTCCGGAGAGGTTTCTCCTGTCGGAAGGCGGACAAGATGTTGACGTCCGAGGAAACGACCTGCGGCTTGCGCCTTTTGGTGCCGGTCGTCGTGTATGCCCGGGCAAGGCTCTGGGGCTGAGGATCGTTCACCTGTGGGTGGCTAAACTGTTTCATCATTTCACATGGGTGCCTTCTCCTGACCATCCGGTGAAGCTGACAGAGAAGCTTAAACTATCATGTGAAATGGCAACGCCCCTTACAGCCATACCTGTGAGTAGGATCCCAGTTCCTGTGTGATTGGAGCTCATCTTCCCTGTCAAGTGATGCTTCCCTACTGTATTATTCTCTTCTACTTAAAACCATAACCTTGTATATAAAACCAACGTTTTCTTTGTAATTATTTCCTTATTACAACCACTACCTTACACACAGGAAAAACGTTTCGTTATTAAATTTCTCGTCGGTCTGATGGTAACTTTACAATAGTACATTTGCCTGTAATAATTTTGACGGAAACTACTTTTGTAACTAATTTCTATTTGTTACAGATGACTTTAATATTTTGATTATAAGTAATTTCGATTTGTTATAGACTAGTAATTTTTCACAGATGATTTTAACCTATTAAAAAGACTGGTATAATTATTCTTCACTATGGAATTTGGTTAAACCATTTTTAATAAAATATTAATTTTTAATTATTTAAAATATATTTTAACTCTATACAGATGAAGTATATGAAAAAGGGAATAGTTCTAAGAGTTTTAAAGTTTAAGACTCACTTATAATTCCAGCCAAACCTTAACCTAAACAAATACCAAACAACTATAAATAACAATCAAAATACGATGATAAGCCATAACATATTTGACTTCCGCTGAATTTGGAAACATATATCTCAATCACGTGGGTTTGCGTTTTCTAATGGTACTGTTGTTTTATTTTATTTTTTATTTGATTATGAAATTAAAATAATTTATTTAATATTTAAGAAAATAATGGGAAGCATAATTACCTGCTAAAAATTGATATGAAAGTTCATATTAAAAGTGCAAATTTACTTCGATATTAAATAATCTGTTTAATTTTCATGGTTATGTTTTTTTTAAGTAGGAAAAGTTTCAAATTGGCACTAATTTAGGGGACATCTTATTTTAATAAATAATATATATTATTACTTTAAAAATAAGATTATAGTAATATGTCAGTGATGTTGTTGCTGTATTAATTAATTATATATATAATTGAATTTTATTTATTTATTTATAATATTATTGAATAATAAATTCAACGTATTTAACTCTAGTTTTTTTATTTTATAAATAAAATGAAATATTTTTAAAAATAAAAAATATAAAAATATAAATTTTCTTACCATACTTAATATAATTGTATTTAATCAATTTAGATTGATAATATATATTTATAATTAATTACTCGCAATAAATTAATTATTAATATATTAATATATGTTTTTAATTATGTCCATAGATATGTTTATTTTAAAATAGATCTTTCTCAATATTTATTTAGTTAATGAAAATTATTAGGTGGGTGGTAGGAATTTAATCTCCATAGAATATTCTTAATAGTATACACAAATCAAAGGCTAAGATTTATTTCATAGAATATTCTTAATAGTATACACAAATCAAAGGCTAAGATTTATTTCCAAAGAAGTTATGTATTTTTTTCCTTTTAATTAAACTTATTAATTACAAAAAGTGTCATAGGAAGAAGTGTCATATGAAATTACTTATGGATTTTGGGTATGTGGTATTAAGAAGAAGGATGGTATTGTAACAAACCCTATTTACAAATTAAGAATCTTTATGATAAAATGGGCATGAATCTCTATGAACTTTGACTATATTTGTTGGTTGGTATGTTACCTTCCAAACACCTAGCTATAGACTTCACACCCCAACATATTGTATATCCAGAAAACTAACAAATAAACGTAAACAAAACAAAACAAACATCCATATACTATTTAGATGGTGTCACAAGAGCAAGGTTGTCTGGCCTAGTACTTCAAGGTGCGATTTCACACTATATGTGCTTTTCCATATGCCTCATGCGAGCTTCGAGATGATCTAGGTTTTCCTACATTCTCAATTGTTTTCGTTGAAAATCATTAAGGAAGGAAATTATTTCACATCTATCATCATGTCTCTCCTTCAGAACTTTCCCCAATATCTTTTTCAGTTTCCAATGAAGAGTGACCATATGCATGGATTTCTTTCTCCGGCCCTTAGTGTGTCCACGGTCTACGAGCCATTGAGGAACTTCATCCAAAAGCTTAGAATCTGAGGTTGTATTTTTGTACCTACAATAATTTCTCTCAATACTTTGAATATCATCTTATGTGCATGGACAGATAGTTTCCTAGTAAATAGTTGTCACCTCCTAGCCAAGAGCCTCAAAGAGGGACCTAATATATTAGACATGCTCCTTAGTAGCTCAGTGGGAAAAATCACATTGACGAGGCATGATAAAAAAAATAATCTAGAACACCTTGTTGACCTGATGAATGCCATAGATGCACTCCCCATGAATCTTAAAGTAGTCACACTTCTTAAGCATAGATAGAGAATTCCCACAATTGTAGGGGTCTAGACTTACCCTGCTTCCCCAAAACAAGATGTAAGATACAACGATCAAAACCTCTATAGCAGAACTAAAGCAGAACTAAAAAAATAAATACAGAAGAATACCAACATACCATAACCAACACCACGAAGGAAGAGTGAACATGTGAAAATGGCGATAGGAAAATAAATATAATTTAAATGGAAAGGAACATTTAAAATCCAACCAACCAGGGTACCCAATGACTCTACCAAAGAAGGGACAAAAGGACCCAATATCACCCACAAACTTAAAATAATGATATAACAAGACATAGAAAGCTACGAACATAATGTTACCTCGACACATGACCAAGAATAAGGGGAGAAGTGTAACTGTAGAGTAGTGTCAAAACACCTAGCTATAGTAACCCTCCAAGAAAATCTAGGATTTGTGGAGCTAACATAGGAGTTCTTTAGACCAAAATTCTTTCTATGATGAGCATCCCCCCAACAATAAAAATTTACAATCACATTATGAGATGGTAATATTATGCCTTTAAGAGGAAGCAATGACAGATAGAATTTAGTAACCCTTTTCCACTCTATACTTTTCGTTGTAAACTCCCTCAAAATTAGGTTGTCACCCTTGGGAAGAACAAAATTTGAGGTCATAGAAATATCCAAGAAGCTCTCCTGCGACCCCTACTCACCCTTCTCCACATAGATTGACATTTGAAACATTCAAAGAATCGAGAGATAGAAAACTAACATAAGCCATGCCATCCCCGTCCACCCCATGTTACAACATCTCTACAATATTGGGTTGGAGTTTTTCTCCGGTGATCCATCTTCAATTACCATGAAATAAGAGATATCAAATAAAATTATTATTATTATTATTATTATTATTATTTAATTTTTATGTAATTTAGTGGAGTCAAAATATTTTATTAATAATTATAACTATTATTATTTTGTTTTATTTTAATTTAATTTTGCTTTTATGTGATTTAACTCAAAACTTTTAATTTTTTACTATGACACCATAACATCTCTACCATACTAGGCTAGAGAGTTTGATTTTTTCGTAGGAAATCATAACATCTCTACCGTACTAGGCTAGAGAGCACCTCTGGGCACCTAGAGGGATTAAATCTATTTTCATTATAAAAGAGTTTCAAATTCAATATTTTTTATATGTCTTGGTGCTTGGTAGATATGGATTTAAGACAAATCCAAGTTGGTTTAATTTTCCCTTTAAATAAAATAGCAGCTGCACCATATGTTGCAAAAGAAATGCCGTAAGGATATAGCATAGGAAAGAGTAGTCTAGAAGAAATAAGATGTTGCAGAAAAGGAGCCATCATGGAGGAATGAAAATCAAAATTTTCTTCCATGGAAGCAGGTATTGAAATCTTAATGCAATACTGCTTCCTCGAGCCTTAAAAATCATGAGGCCTATGTTGAAGTTAAGTTATATACCTTGTCTAATCATGCCAACATGAGTGCCTTATGAATAAAGAAATAGATCATGATTTTCTACCTTCAAAATCAAAGGTTGTTTTGGTGATGTTCCTCCATATTTAATCTTGATCAATTTTTATTGAGTAACTGTATTATTTCCTTCATGATATTTGAAAATATTCAAAATATCACATTATTCTTTACCACTGATGTCCCTCGAGTCTGCCATGTTCTTGTTTTTTAAGTATCGCTGATATGAAGTTGGTTTTTTTGTTCTTTGTGGAGACAGTAAAAAATGTATGGAGAGTTGGCTTTCATCACTTCAAGAGCAATAAAAATAAGGCGATTGAAAAAATAGCTCCAACACCGACAGAGATTTGGTAGCATTTATGGAGTTAGCGAACATGTCTTGTTTTGTGGTGTTGGCTACTCGACATAGATTTCTTGATGTTGTGTAGAAGAAATGAAATTTTATTTATCTTATATTACATTAACCATGAAATTTCCTACATTCATGGCACACTTTCCATCACATTTGTAGAGAAATTATAAGAGTATCACACAATTCTTATTAGAGATAAATGCTCCTGTATGTAATAACGATGAATTTCATCACTTAAGATTTGTAAATTTTTTTTTTATTGAGAAAACAAATTCAAAACGTTTGTATAGAAAATTATAACACAGTATCACACTTTTCTTATGAGAGATAAATGCTCTTATATGCAACAACGATGGATTTCATCACTTAAGAGCAGTAAAAACAAGTTTATTGAGAAAACAACTCCAACCCATTTGTAGAGAAAATTATAACACAATATCACACTTTTCTTATCAGATCTAAATGCTCTTATGTGCAACAATGATGGCTTTCATCACTTAAGAGCAGTAAAAACAGGTTTATTGAGAAAACAACTCTAACACATTTGTAGAGAAAATTATAACACAATATCACACTTTTCTTATCATATCTAAATGCTCTTATATGCAATAATGATGGCTTCATCAGTCAAGAGCAGTAAAAGCAAGTTTATTGAGAAAACAACTCTAGCCCTGAGAGATATTTGGAAGCAATTGTTGAATTGGTGAACATGTCTTGCTCTTTGGTGTTGGATATTGGGCATAGCTTTCTTGATCTTGTATACAAGACAGTAAATTTGCATGTAGCTTATACTGAATTAACCATGAAATTTTCAACATTTAGGGCACATTTGCCATGACATTTGTAGAGAAAATTACAATAGAGTATCACATTTTTATTATCATATCTAAATGTTCCTATATATGCAACATCTACCTTGTGCCTCATAGTTTAAATTTGTGCAAGGAGGAGGAGAGGAGGAGTGTCAAGGTGCAAGCTAGAATATGAAGAGAAAGAATAATCTTGTTTGGGACTTGAGATAGATTCATTCTTTGCACATCTAGAGTAAAGCTTAATAAAATAAAACTCACCATACTTTGAATTTTTTAAATAAATATTTTAAAAATTAGAATAACAATTTAATACATTTTACTCAATTACACATTTAACAATATTCATTTAAAAAATACAAATACAAATTACGATTTTAAATAAAAATAGTACAACACATTTAACAATATTCATTTAAAGAAATATAAATACAAATTACTATTTCAAATAAAAATATCACAACACATTTAACAATATTCATTTAAAAAATACAAATACAAATTACTATTTTAAATAAAAATAGCACAACACTTTTAGCAATAGTCATTTAAAAAAATACAAATAAAAGTTGTTGTGATTTTTTGCTTGTGCCTACAACTTAGTTTTGGTTGTCACCTAGTTATCATGGTTCAAAACTTTGTTATCATCTCAGATGCTTATAGAATAAGATATATTTTGTGAGTTAATGTGATGTTTTGTTTGTCACAATGATTCAAAAATTAGTTATTATACCACAATATTGACTTTCTCATTGTATGTTTTGTTTATGAACCCTTTAAAAAAACCACAAGAACATTTTAAATACCCTATGTTTGTAACTTATTCTTAATGAAATAGTGTCAATTTTGTAAAACTATACTCTACAAGTCTCACTTTTTATAGCTTCGGTGGAAGGGTAGAGTATCTAAATTCCCTTACCCTTTAAGAAGCATTCTCAATTATTGTACCACCCACCTCGACATCCAATCTAGACGTCTTAAGTTATTCTAAATTGAGTATAGAATTTTTAGGGTGGTGTTCTATGTGCACTAAAATTCCCATGAGGTCCATCACTATGTATGGGGTTTATTGCAATCTTGGATATATTCTTTGAGTTGTTGTGATTTTTTTCTTGTGGCTATAACTTAGTTTCGGTTGTCACCTAGTTATCACGACTCAAAACTTTGTTATCATCTCAGATCCTTATAGAATTATATATATTCCATGAGCTAATGTGATGTTTTGTTTGTCACAATGATTCAAAAATTAGTTATTATACCACAATATTGACTTTCTCGTTGTCTGTTTTGTTTATGAATCCTTTAAAAAAACCATAAGAACATTTGATTTTAAACCATGATCTCCCCAGCATGGGTGGGGGTTTCAAAAATTGGAGAGTAAATTGAGCGATTATTGTTAGAAATTGTTGTATAAGATGGAAAATTTGGATGGTTTGTAGACAATATGGATGTCATAAGAGATATCTATTTTGATTTTTTTAGTTTCTCTGGCAACCATGCATCTAATAGGATCCATTTCAACTAAGAACGTCAATAAATCACTGTACAAATGATAACTTGTGACATCTCTAGCTATTTTCTTCGATCGTGGATCAAGTTATAAACTCATAACTTGTGAAATCCCTAGCCATTTTCTTTGATTGTGGATCAGGTTATAAAATAGAATATACTCTCTTCAAAAGACTCTACAGTCTTTAGTATATATTGGATGCAGGGAAAGTTTATGATAAAACTTGTACAAAAAATCATATTAGGGTTGTCTCAACTTACTCTATTGCTAATTACATAGTGTCAATTTTGTAAAACTATAATCTACAGTAAGGACGGGTTTTTTATTTTTTAAGTTTTATTTGGAATTGAAAAAGAAAAATTATAAAAGCTAAAATTATTTAGAAAAAAATTGTTTAAAATTTCAGAATAAAAAGCTGAGTAAGTTTGACATCATATAATATGAATTTTTTTTATGATTATAAAGTAAAAACCATGTAAGATTTTTTTAGCTACAATTAAATAATTAAACATATATTAAGAAATACTACTCATGAATAATAAACATATATTGTAACATATATTAAACATGCCACAGTGTTGAACCCTTCATCTCTGATACCACTTTACTAATTAACTATATTTTGACCATGATAATCACATGGTACATATTCTTTACTTATTCCCATATACCATTTCACATATTATAACTTTAATAGAATACAAGGTTGTGTCATTGAAATGGATATTTACACAATTTGGAACTTCCCCATGGGTTAGATTATATGCACAACCGGCAATGCTTACACACATGATTCTCACCTATTGAATTTGTACATATAAATGTATAAATTGGGGCTTGTATTAATTTTGTAGGTTAGTTTCCTACATGCATAAGGTGTGAGCTTGGACCATCTCAATTAGTTTAAAAAAATACATAGTTTCTCATCGTCGATAACCCTCTCACTTCCTCGTTCTTAACTATCACATGTAAGTTAAGGTTTATTCCAGTTTATTCATGGCTAGTCTATTGAAGCTATGACTATTAATTTCTCGCCAAATAAGTGTATCCCTGTTTATACGATTCATATTTTATCACCCTCGACATTAATTTTTAGATATATGTTTTATCTATAATTTTTCTTTTAATATTGGCTACAGAGCGGGTACCCCATGACTCGAAATGTTACCCCTTAGCATTATCACTGAAATTGAATTATTTTCACTCAACTATTAAGGTAATTAAAGGGTTAAATTTCATTTCCTGCCTATAAAACAAAACCCTATGCTGGTTAACAATGAATACTCCTTTTGTATTGGATTTCGACTAAAGAGATTATCTCGTTGTTATTATAGTCCATCACATGGTTATTTACCAGAAGAAATTTATAAGGTAATTAATCCTTCTTTGTTCCTAATTATTGTGTTTCGTTCTTTCACAAACCAAAAATATGTATACATAACCCAATCCCTGGCCTTTTCCTTCCAGGTGTGCCATGCTCCTGTTGTGGAAATATATTTACCTTCAATTTCAACATTTATCCAGCTCATAGCAAGTTACTCCATTACTCATCTTCCATGTTTCTGGTGGGGTGGGTGCTATGTTAGATTCTTATATTGGAGCTCTGGCACAAGGGATTTGAGCTTTCAAGCCCACTAGGGTTTTATTTTCCAACACAGTATCTTTGTTACCAAGAACTTATTACATTATTGTTTATCTGTTGGAATCCTTAAAAGTAGAATTATATTTCTCCACAGGATTTCTAAGCTCTACCCGCGGAGGGTTCCCACCCGAATCTAAATTAACACAGATATTTTTTCTTTCTTTGAAAAAGGAATTCTTTTCCCTTTATGTAGGTCGAAATACCATTCTATTTCAGCTACATTATATTCCTTGTACAACAGAAAAACTTCCTGTTTTGTTGGGGTTCACTTGCCCGGATCTGTGTAACTGATTTTTATATGTATGACTTGTTGTGCATAAAAACTGGTGCTTATTTTTTTCTGATATCTTCCTTAGTAGTTTCATAATATATATACATTTTTGGCTATTCAGAGTTGTTAAAAACTTGCGTTGTAATATTTCTTTTAATAATTTTATTAATAGACAATTAATTTGAAAGTTTAGGATGACCTTCATCGACCTGTCACCGGTATCAAGTTGTAAAGAAGGTATCAGAATGGTTCTTGACTGTTAATATCCACCACCTAGGCTGGAAGCTTAATCAAATAAATCCTTCTGAAGACATGGATACATACATACGTAGGAACATGTACTCTTCCAGTGACAAACTTCTGTCTATTCAATTTGGAACTAACTAGTTCCTTATATTTATTCAAATTTGTCTAACGTAAAATATTTTTGCTATTTTTTCTAATATTCCAGACTATGTATGACCATCATTACATGTTTATTCTATCAATTTCTTAGAATTTATTTGTGGACCAAGTTAAACCATTTATTAAAAATAGTCATTACAGTAATGCATCATAGGAACTAGCCTATATCATAACAATTACAAGAAACAACTCAAGTTCTGGAGATATGTATTAAAATAATTATTTGTTTAGATTCAGGGTGTAGGAAATTTACAAAGTACTAAGTTCAATCCTCCCAACCAATAAGAATGGTACTTTTACCAGTTCTCTCCCCATGCCACTTTCCACTTGCAGAACCCTTTTTAGACCAAGAACCTTCACATTTTCACCTAAGACCACCTGGTCCCAACTAACTAAAGTCTTGGGCATTTAGCCTGAGCATTTAGCCAACCATCAAAGGAACTCTATTTCCTGGCAGCGTCCTTCCTCCCTTTGGCAACGTCCTAGCAAAAGGCTTGTTGTCTCTTCATGTCCCCTTTTAATACTCTGCTCCTTTTCCAAAAATGGGAAGATTTATCTTTGGGAAAGGGATTAATTTTCTCTAATTGTAAGGTAAGTGAAACTTTCACTTAGTGATTTTTTGTGATAATTTCCTTAGATGCTTTAACCAATTGATTAATAAATTTTAAAATAAATTTAATACATTAAAATTTCTTACTAGGCCTTCCACATAGCCAATAATATGCAAATATACTTGTAGTAAAAGTAAAACAAATAATTAATTTTCACTGAGGGGTGTTACAATGATGTATGTATCAATATGAATGAGAAGGATGGATCAATATATGTCATTATTTAATTCTATTATGAATTTAAATTTTATGTGTGAATCAATGTATTACTATTAGTCTATTTATGCTTTCATATATATATATATATATATATATATATATATATATATATATATATATATACCGCAATTTTCCCTCACACCCCCAAAATTTCCCTAAAATTTGAGGCTACTATCACACGTCCCCGTGTGCGTCTCCCGGCATTGGAGTCTTGGTGGAACATTGGTTTGGAGAAGTGTTATTTCTCCTTCTGAATTTCCAATCAGCTTAAATATGACATAACTAGTTTGCATTATTAAGTTTCCTATTGGAATTAAAGAATGTGGCAGTATGTATACAAATTGTGTTTTTGATTGGATACTTTGTTTTAATAAAGGAAATAATAAAAGTATCTATATGATTGTTTCTACATTGAGATAGTATTAAAAAAAATTGGAAAAATTTCTTGCTAATCACTGTAGGGTCAAACTTGGAGCTAGGTTATACTTTTTGGTGGATGTGGGTTCTTTTAGGTGAAAATATGATGGCCCTATTGAGCATTTTAAGTGTTAGATCGAGCTCTTCTAGCACTAAAAAATCAACTCGATCAAGTATTAAAACTAACTCTCCATCGAGCTCCTGTGTAGCCCCAAGTTAGGAGCTCAAACTAGCGTTAAAGCTTAACATTTTAAAATTTATGTAAATGTCAATACGGATATGCAAACTTTAAAATTGTAAGTGTTTGATAGTTAAAAAAAAGCCAAATTTAATTACTAATTACATTTGAATAGGTAATTAACAATGGTGTGTATTAATTTCTCATTATATTTGTAGCTTTTTGGTTTATAGATTTCAAAAATGATTTTATCCCACTTGTAATTGGAATTGTAATATTCTTATATTTATAACTTGATAACTTAAAAAATAGTTTTCGATATGATTTAAATTTTCAATGTTATAATTAAGTAATAAATTTATTATAAATATAATTTAAATAATAAATTGATTAAACATAATTTTTTTTTATCAATTTGATTCTAATAAATATTATAATCCTTTATGTGAATAAGTGACCTGCTCGAAATGTATATTTTAAAAAAATTCACTAAATATTTAATAAACATGATTCCCTAATCATAAATTCTAAAATCTAACATATATAATGTAGTAATATACAATTGTTTAGGAAAATAAATGAATGCAGTAATACTTATGGTAGTTGTAAGTTATAAGTAATATACTTCGAATTGATGCATTGGTATCAACAGTTCAATTTTGTCTTTCGTCTAGACATGTGCAAAGTATATATAGAACTTTTTAATCCTCACTTAATTTGAAATATATATTTTTAAAATAAAATTAAAAAAAGGAAGGAAATTTGAATTTGAGTAAACTAGATTTAAATGTGCATATAAAAATATTTTTAAATTAATAATACTATAAAATTTAGTTTAGTTTGTTGTTATTTATTTATTATAATTTGATTTATTTTTATTGAAAATTTATACATAAAAATTATATAATGATTAAGTATAAAAATATTTTATATTTAAATTCAAAACAATAAACAAATTATCATTTTTAAGAATTTTAAAATTGAAAAAGAAAACTTAAAATCTTTTATAGAAAGTTATCTATATATTATTATAATTATTTTATTGGTAAAATAAAATAAAATTTCGATTCATAATTAAGGAAAATTAGAGTTTGGAATATATTTGAATATTTATTAAAATTATTTTGATGGAATACCTTTTTTTTATAATTGGATTAAAAACTAGTATTGAGAGGCTTCACTTTTTTTTTCTTTTTCTAGATAATTTTATTTTTAAGATATTTATGATAGTTTGATTGAGCCTCCATTTAACCACGTTAAGGGATCGATCTAGTTTTTCTTAAACCCTAGATCGAGCTATTTGGAAATTGAATTTCGGATAGTTTAAGAGCTCTGTGGAGCTACTGAGGTCCTAAAAAACAAAGTTTTAGCTCATGTTCTCCATATTTCTCTACAACGGCATTTTGTACGGTAAGGGACTCCAAGTGGAATTTTTCCTTAAATGGTTGATTCAATCATGATTTTGGAAGGAACACTCTATCCACTTACATATGTCTTTGACATTTTCGAATTCATATGGTATTTTTTATCTAGTTTCTTTTAAAAATAATGCTTTAGAATAAATAATCAATGACATAAAATATACAAAATGGAAAAAATTCAAAAAATACAATTATCTTCATTTACTCTTGGTTTCTGAATTTATTTGAATAGTAGAAAAAAATCTTAGGTGAACACGTGCATGCAAAATTTAATTAAATATTATTTCACTAACTTCAAAATTAATAAAAAAAATATAATTTTGCACAAAAATAGAAAATTTTAATATGAAAATCTTGGTTAATTTAGTTTTCTTCGTGTACATCATATATATATACTACACATTTTAGACTAAGTTATTCTACTTGAACACACACATACCTTTTAAGATTTTCAGAAATTTGCAAGGAAAAACATTTATTTTAATCAAAAATTGACATAATATACACAACATAATTCTCCACATATTGTTTTTTTACTCTGAATAAAAAATGATAATGCTTATATGAATTTTGAGGGCTTCAATTTGATAAAAGAGTACAATTTTGAAATTTCATGGCCACATTTCTCCCAAAAGTGTAACCCATATTCATGCATTCACCCTGTAACATCTTGTAATACAAGATGACTTATTAAAACTGTATTTTGACAAAGTATGTGAATAAAAAGCTTATGTGAATACTTATGGGGTAAAATTGTCAAGGAAAAATGGTACAAGACAATTTATGCAATGAAAATGAATATTGATAACATTAAATTATTACCTAGACCCAAATTAAGTTCCCTCTGTGGGTAATAAGAAAATTTTGGGTTTCAAGCTAAATGATGTTTGTAGTAAACATAATAAAATGATTTTTCAATGCAAGAAAGTGGAAGGTTTTTCTCAACGACCAATTTAGTCCCCTAGTCGAGCTCGTTCAACCAACAAACCGGGGACAATTCTGGGTCTGATACAATTTCTTGATAAGTCTATGAGAAAAGTGTAATTGAAAATAAACCCAAAATAACCTTGGTTCTAAAAAAGAATTATATTGAACGACACGTATGAAATTTCAAGAAAAAAAAGGGCCAAACTAAAGAACTAACATGTCGAATAGAAATTGTAGTTCTATTTGGGTAATAGTAAAACAATTGAATTCAATAATACACGACCACAATTATTATTGGTAAATAGTATAACATATACTATAAAGAACTAACATGTCGAAAAGAAATTGTAGTTCTATTTGGGTAATAGTAAAACAATTGAATTCAATATACATGACCACAATTATTATTGGTAAATAGTATAACATATACTACAAATAACCGGTATAAATTAAATAAAGGCATAGAGACAAAACCCTTCTTTTAGAAACTAATATTTATGTTAATTATATACAATGGAAATATCATGTGAAACAACCAACATATGTTTCGAAAGGAAGTTTGACAAAAAAAAATGTCTACGACGCCAAACCGAGTTGGCCGTATTACATAAACACACAAAGATATCAAGTATCGAATCAAACACCATTAAGGTTACTGCAAATTATATAAGTAATCATCACAGTGCTAGTTAAATACATAAATTACTAAATAGTCACATGAGTAGCAACATCATGACCCCATATGGGAAATTTGGGACGAATAAAGCCTCCTCTACATAAAGATAAACTAAATACGAAGTCCAGAAAGAACAATTTTCTAATATCGTGGAATTTTTCCTAATGG
This sequence comes from Pinus albicaulis, assembly GCA_034641835.2. Lineage (NCBI taxonomy): Eukaryota > Viridiplantae > Streptophyta > Pinopsida > Pinales > Pinaceae > Pinus > Pinus albicaulis. Next base: position 179,034 of record JAXQQM020077764.1, read on the forward strand.
GACTCATAACCATAGATATCGAAATATTAAGACCCATAAGTCAATAATGGAGGTAGCAAGAAGTAGTAAGAAAACAAGTAATAAGAAAACTTGAAAAGAAGAACACATGAATATGGGTGAACATGCCAGTATTGCATTTCCTCTTCTCCGTATATGCCAAAGATATCAAAAATGTAGTAGAGTTGGAATCCAAACCTGTGTACACACCTGCATAGTGGTTGAAGTAGTTCCAAAATAATTTAAGCAAATGAAAGAGAGAATTAAAGTAGTAGTAAACCCTATGGTAATTACCTGAAATATTTTTGGCACCAAGAGAGAAGAACTACCAGTAAGGAAAACAAGAGGAAAGATTAAAACAAAAAGGAGCAGCCACAACAAAACCCTGTGACTATCAATGATGCAGTGTAGGAAGAAATAAATCATGGAAGGATATCCTTTCTTATACTTGGAGAAGGCGACCTAGAAGCCAAATTTTTCTTGGAAAACCATACGTCGCCTCGAGTATGATCCAATTTAAACCCTAGAGAAGGGAGAAGTCCATAAATTAAAGGAAAAAATAACAATAATAAACACTTCAACAAAAAAAATACCAGTGGGAGTATGGAGTACTCTCTAACTTAACTCGTTGAAACGGGAAAAGAAAACCCCAAAACCATAGGGGTTTGAGAGCTCATCCCGCATGAGGCAACATGAAAATGACTAGCCAACCAAGATGAAAATCTGGTAGTTACCTTAATCGGTCTGTAGCTCGTAGATCCGTCAGATCAGGACTCCATCAACTCAATGGTAATGTTAACCACAAGTGTACTCATGCATGAGCTCGATAAAATTGTATTTTCATGTGTAAGCTCATGAGGTAATCGAGGCCATATGACGTCAGTCTATCACTTCTGACCATATATTAAACCATAACCTAAGTCATGGTTCATTCCCTTACCAAGCCATCACATACGATAAATTCTGGTAGGTTTTTATGGTCCAGTTATAAGTAATCATGGTGTGACAAGTGAAAATAAACAAGTTAAACATTATATATAGATATATGTAAATGAAAAAAAATTACATATGATTCACCATAAAAATATATATAAATTATTTATTATATATAATCAATGTTATTTATCATTTGGGTGCATAATTTAATATTTCTGATCCCATTTTATGGCAGTTGGGTTAGTAAAAGGGATTTTTTTTTTTGTGAGTGAGAATATTACAAGTGCTATCAGAGTGTCATGGTTTCAACATTGTGGCATTTTTGTGAAATTGTGAAATAATTTTTCTAATTATGCACAAAGCATAAGAAACATGAGAAGAGGAATTGGAATCACTCTACCTAGGACACCATTGGTAGGATCGAGTCGTATGCCATTTGCTGAAACTAATCCAAATATGTTGGTTCGGTTGCCAAAGGAACCCCTTAATACAAACATTATCCTGCTTGAGATAGTTCATCAATTACGAGGTGAGTTGACAAATTTAAGAGCTAATAATGTAAGGTTGAGGTAAGAACAAGAAAGGATCATAAAAGGTATTTCTGATAGACAGAGCCAAAGAGAGCCAAATTTGAATCCTCGTGATGGAAATAAGCCTAAAATAAACCAATGAGGTAGGAAAATTCTAAATTTGAGGGAGTATGAATTGATAGTGAAGAAGAATCTAGAAATGATTCTGGTGCAAAAGCGACCAAGAGGAAAAAGTCCGAATTGCAAGGGGAGTTCAAAAAAATCAAATCCCCAAAATATAATGGAGAATTGGAAGAATTTATTGAATCTTGGCTAATCAACATGAATAAATACTTTCAAATTTATGAATATGGCAACAATTTAATGGCCAGGTTGACAATTTATCAATTGCAAGGTAAAGCCACACGACGGTGGGAAGAAATGAAAATTGTTCAAGGAGTTGATGAACATGAAGTAACTGGGGACAATTTTCAAAAAAAAATCGAGCATAAGTATTTAACATAATGGTTCTATGATGAAAAAGAAAAAAATTTCCATGATATGAAATCAGGGCAACATTCCATAGATGAATTTGTAACCGAGTTTACATATCTGCTAAGATATGTTCCCTATATATATGAAGAGAAAGCTAAGGTGAAGTTGTTTTCCAATATTTTACCAGCTTCCATGAAGGAAAGGACAGAATTTGATAATCCGAAGATGATGGATGAATCTCATCAGAAAGCACGAATTTGCTACCAGCAAATGAAGCAAAAGGGGGAAAGTGACAGAAGTTGGGCAAACAAAAATGGGCAGAAAAATTCCCAGAATACTAAAAAAGCAAAGGTTCTTGGTGTTAGGAAAGCACACAGAAAATAATAGAATAAAACTATGAGGAAGAATCCACAAAAATTTAGGTCTCAAAGTGAAACCAGACAAGTACAAAAGTTATTGCTTATATTCAAGAAGCCTCTATATTTGGAGAGGTAGCAAGAAATATATTGAGAATTAATGCTACTTTGGAGGATCATCAAGCTGAATATCAACCTGCGAGGATAGAATTTGAAGGTAAAATGGATAACCATTATGTCTCTATTAAATAGACCCAAAAGCAAGCCTAGGTTATGTCAGCCGAAAAATAGTTTAGTTGTGCAAGTTGTAAATTGTCAAATTTAAAAACCCCTAGTTAGTACAACTGGTTACTAGGGCTAAAAGAAGAGTGACTAATCAAGTAGAGAACTATCATGTTGAAATAGTGGGATAACAGATTTAGGTGAATTTAAATATGTTTCCATTAGGATCTGATGATGTGATAATTGATATATACTGGATAGAAGGAAATTGGACATTGGTGAATTGTAAAGACAAAATCATTAGTTTCCTCACTGAAGAGGGTGTTAGATAATAAATTCATGGCATTAAAAGAGCCATAAAATTACTACCTATCATAGCTAATCAGTTAATAAATTTCATACGGAAATGTTGTCAAATATATCTTGTGCAGGTGGGCTATACCAATTCTCAGGATAAGTTAACTACCCTAGAAAATATATCAGTTATTCAAGAGTATGTTGATTTATTTCCAGAGGAAATTCTGACGTTTCCTCCTAAGAGGGATATTTAATTTACTATAGAATTAATTTATGGAGTGACCTTAGTGTCAAAAGCTTCTTACCATATGAGCACACCTAAACTAACAAAACTTAAGATGCAGTTGTAGGATTTACTTGAAAACACATGCATCTGGACAAGTGTGTCACGTTAGGGAGCCCTAGTGCTATTTTTGAGAAAGAAGGATGGAACTTTACGTCTGTGTATTAATTACATGCAAGTGAAAAATTTAACTATAAAAAATAAATATCTATTGCCAAGAACCGATGATTTATTTGATCAATTTAAACGTGATACCATATTTTCTAATATTGATTTATGGTCAAGATATCAATAGATAACGATAAAAGAAGAGGAAATTTGTAAGAAAACGTTCAAGAATTGCTATGGTAATTATGAATCTGTTTTTTTTCCATTTGGAATTACTAATTACCCAACAAAATTTTTAAGTCTGATGAATGATATTTTCCATCCTTATCCAGACAATTTCGTTCTGATTTTTATTGATGAAATTTAGATTTACTCAAGAAAATTAGAGGAACATAAGGAGCATAGTCTAGTAAGTATAGTAAATGTGATTTTTAAAAATATAAATCTTGGGACATATAATTTCATTATAAGGCATAGTCGTAGATCGTGAGAAAATTCAAACCATAATTGGTTTGTCCCCATAAATGTTGCAGACATTTGACATTTCATGGGTTTATCTAGGTATTATCGTAATTTTATAGAAGTATTTTATAGAATTTCTTATCCTATAACTTCTTTGCAGAAAAAAAGGAGGAGCCTTCAAGTGGAAAATATAATTCCAGCATAGTTTTGAACAATTAAAACATTTATTGACTACAAACCCAATGCTAAACGTTGCGGACCCAAATTTTTTTTATAGTTTCCACTGATGTGTGTCAAGGAGGTGTTAGAGGAGATCTAATTCAAGAAGGAAAAGTAATAAATTCTTAATCATGTAAGTAGAAATATCACCAGAAAATATATTTTTCTTATGACTTAGAAATAACTATGGTAGTACATGCCCTAAAGGTATGACGACTTTACTTGTTAGTAAAAAGGTTCCTTTTAATGACTGATCATAGTATTTTGACAAGTTTCTTTAAGCAGCCTAATCTAAATCCATCCCAAGCCAGATGGAATGCTTTTCTAAGAGAATTTGACTTTGACATAAAGCATTTTAAAGGAAAATAGAATAGTGTGGTTGATGAGCTAAGTAGGAAATTTCATTGTGTGTCTGAGATATCCTATATTAAAATAGACTTTAACTTTTCTAAACATACAAAAAAAGCTGCCTTAAAAGATCCAAAATAAAAATTCTTATGCAAACAAGCCAAACAAGCACAAAATTATGGAAATCGATCTCAATATGGTATAAAGAATAATAATTTGTTTACTTTTAGGGGAAGAATATGTGTTCCTAATCAAATATTTTTTAAACAATATATGTTGGATGAGTTTCACAAAAGCCCCTATGTTTCCCATCCCAGTTATCATAAAATATTTTATGCAATGAAAAAGGACTTCTTTTGGCCTTGTATAAGGAAGGATATTACTGAATATTTAGATAAATTATTGGATTATCAACATGTTAAGGCTCAGCATTAGTACCCTACTGGTTTTCTTCACTAGATTCTTATTCCAGAGTGGAAATAGGATATGATTTCATTGTATTTTATAACATGCCTTCCTAGATATAAGAAACAAAATTATTCCATCATGGTAGTGGTGGATAAATTAAGAATAAGAAACCATTTCATCCCTGTCAAATCCACATACAAGGCTATTCAAATTTCATATATATTTATGAAACAAATATTCTAGTTACATGTTATGCCAAAAGTGGTATTGTTTTTATAGGGATGTGAAGTTCACTTAAGCATTTTGGAAGGATATTTTTACTCGATTCAGTTCATTATTGCATATCATCTGCAATCATATGGGAAGATTGAGCAGGTGAATGGGTTACTTAAGGACATGTTAATAATGTATGTAATGCAACAACCAACCAATTCGGAGGAATATCTTCACTTAGCTGAGTTCACATATAATAATAGCTACCCTAAATCATTTAAAATGAGACCCTTTGAGGTATTGTATGGAAAAAGGTGTACAACACCTACTAATTGAAGCAGTATTAGGGATAATTTAATACTAGGAACCAACATGCTAGCAGAAATGGAACAGACAGTGAAAAAGGTTCGACAAAATTTAAAAGTTTCTCAAGATAGACAGAAGGCTTACACAAACAAAAAAAGAGCTTATAGATAATTTCAGTTTGGGGACCATGTTTACATGAGGGTCAAACCTAACAAAAATACCTTGAGGTGGGATGATTTCATAAAACTAAATCCCCATTATTGCGGTTCATTCCAAATTTTGGAAAGAACTGGACCCATAGCATACTGACTTGAGCTACCTAGTCACATTTGAGTCAATAATGTGTTTCATGTTTCATTTTTAAAGAAGTATGTTTATGACCTTAGAAATATCATTAACAGGCAGGATGTGCACGTAAAATTAATGATAAAATTTTGACCTATGAATATGCATATTTTTTTTTAGATGGATAATCATATGAAATAATGATATTTCTATGATTGGAAAATAGGTCGAACTGTACTGAGAGTCTTTGGTGGAGCCTCTATGTATCCTCGATCATAGAGAAACAATTCTATGAAGGAAAGCTATCATTGAGGTTAAAGTGTAGTGGAGACACTTTAGCCCAGAAGAGACTGCCTCGTAGGATGAAAATTTTATACAGTAAGCATATATAGACCTATTTCAAGGACAAGAGAGAATAATGGGGACGGTGTTTCTCTTATTGGGGGAGGGATATTTAACACCCCTAGGTACTATAAATATTTTATCATTTACTTTTACTACAACATACTGGGTAACCTATGAGCTTTGTGAAATACCAGTGAAGCTTTAGTGTTAAAATATATTTTAATTTATTTTTGGTTTGAAAAGTAAATTATGATAAGTTTTGGAAGTCATAGGAAAGACCCTAGATGCAATTATTAACTACTAGATGGGTAGATACAATTACCTTTTTCTCCCTCTCTAGAGATAAAGCATCTCAGTGGGAAACAAAAGACAAGGACGACATGAATATGAGGCTAAATGTGTATGAGAGAATAAAGAAATAGGTATGGCAAGATGCTAACTGTAGGGTATTCTTGAGTTAGAATGAGAACCAGTGGAAACCCTAAGCGATATTTGAGGTTGTGAGTTCTAGGTTGGAATGAGTGGTCTTGATGCTTGAGAACAAATGTTTTTGAGAACTGTATAACTTGTTATTTTGGATTTGAAAAGGCTTAGGGAAGTGGTATTTCTCCTTGTGAATTCAAGATAAATTAAGTAACAGATAAGTAATTTTAATTGTTAAGTTTCGTATTGGAATTAAATAATGTGGCAGTGATACAAGAACTATGGACATGTAGGAAAACTATGTTATTGATTAAATACTTTGTTCTGAGAAAGGAATTGATGAAACAATTTGCATGACTATTTTTACATTGAGATAGTATAATTATTAGTTTTTAATTTATTTATAATTGTTGTAACATCCTATAACATAAAATGACTTCTTGAAAAAAATACACTGTACTATGACAGAGTATGTGAATAAAATATTTATGTGACGAATTATGGGGTAAACTTGTTAAGATAAAATCATACAGGACTAATGTGTTATGCAATGAAAATGAATATTGAAAATTGTAAATTAGTACCTAGACACAAATTTAATTCCCTCTTTGGGTGATAAGAGAAGTGTGGGTTTGAAGCTAAACAAAGTTTGTAGTAAACATAATATACTATAGGACCGAATTTCAGATATTTAAGATCTGAAATCACATAGATAATTTAGTTTCAATATCGATCTCCTCGAAAGAAAGAAAAAAGTGTGTATTTTTTTTTTTAAATTGCATAATGTTTGTTTGAAAAATAAGTTTGAAGTGATTCCAAGGGAATATTGAATAATTTTTATCAGTATTGGGTTCTATAATGCCTCCAAAAAATAATTACATAGCCATTAAGTCCTTAGGAAGTTATACAATGACGCATGAAGAGGAATAAGTGGAGTATGAGATATCAAAATTACGGTACCAAGTGCAAAAAATTTCAATCTTACAAAGAGAAATCGAAGATGACATAGATGGTTTAAAAGAAAAAAATGAAAGCTAAGTTGAATGGTTTGAAGGATCAAATGAAAGATAATATGGATAATGAAGTAGTGGAAGATCACATCGAGCATCAACAACAAGTTCTCTGACTCTCAAAGGATAACCTAACTTTGGTTCAGAATCGAATGAAACAACAGGAAGATCAACATCACTACGAAAGAAGTTCTGAAGCAGTCACAGAAACAAGAACTCGACAAGTAAGAAATCAATGAATTTTAGAGTATCTCAACAAGTGGAAGAACTTTCCCGTTAAATATTTCACATGGGAGGATGAGAATTTTATATAAAAGCATCAAGAAATAATCAAGCATTGAGGAAAATGCTTGTTTGAAGGACATGGGCATGTTAGGTCCCTATATTACTTGTCTAGTCCATTATTATGTTAGTGTATCCCCCCTTATTGTTATTGTTTTACCCATGTAACCATCATATTGTTATTATTGTGCCCTTACATTATTATTGTTAGGTTGGCTACGATTATATTGTGACCCCATGGACTCCTATATTAATAAAGGAGGTTTTTTCATTTGTATCATCCAAGAATTGTTAACTTGTGTAATGTAAAGGAGGTTTCCCCCTCGAAGTGGAGCTAAATAGAGATGTTGGGTGGAGATTAAGTCACAGTTGGACTCTGACCCTCTCCAAGTGATTTCTCCTCGTTGTGTTAGACTTTTTTTCTCCTTTTATTTCTTTCCTCTCTCTTTGGTTTTATTCCATCTCTTTGTTTTTCCTCTCTTTTTCTTTGGTTTGTATTTTTTCTTTTCTTATATATACATATATATATATATAGACACACACACACACACACACACACACACACACACACACACACATATATATACATATACATATATATATCTCACATATATATATATATGTGTGTGTGTGTGTGTGTGTGTGTGTGATATATATATATATATATATATATATATATATCCCCCTTTCCCCACTTATTATAATAATTGGTTTTTTAATCATTTTATTGAATTATTCGTTATGTTATTTTATTTTATAATTATGTTTCTTTTACATTTTATTTATCACACACACACACACACACACATATATACCCTTTGCCCGCTTATTATAATGATTAGTTTTTTTAATCATTTTATTAATTATTCATTTATTTTGGATTATTTATTAGCGTTTGTTATTAATATTTCTTAAAATATTAATAGTTAAACCTATATTATTTTATTTTATGTTTTTTCCCTCTTTTACTATTTACCCCTTCCCTTATTATAATAACTATAATTTAATCTTTTTATTAAATTCTAATTTATTATTTAATATTTTTTCTTGAAATATTAAAAACTTTTTAATATTATAGCTTATCAACTAACTGGTCAAATAATGACTAGTTTTAACAACTATTATTGAGAAATGACGCATGCTTACTATTTATTCATAGAGATCGGGTTCTTTCTTCACCTTGTCCTGAGGATGAACCACATTAGTTGGTTCGAAACATCGACCAAATCCTAATGATGTGATTAATCCAAAAGGAATTTATCTACATTATGGATGAAAAAAGTCTTAGATCTAACATAAATACAAAATCATGTCTGAGTAACGTTCCAATATCATGAAACCATTCCTAATGGGACTCATAACCATATATACTGAAGGATTAAGATCCAGAATTCGACAATGGAGGTAGCAGGAAGTAATAAGAAAACATAGAAATAAGAACACACACATAAGGGTCGACAAGCTGGTATTATTTATTATATGTTAAATGATAAGGCTTCATTTGTAACTACCATTGATAAATATATAATAATAAAAATAACAATACAGAAAAACTATTGCAATAAATATGTTTTTTTTTTGGTAAGTTAGGCTAGGCTATATTAGATCAAAAGAAACTTTACATAGGCATTGGGCTAAGATGGTAAGTGGTGATTAGCCTATCTCAGCCTTAGAAGCTTTCAAAATAGCGCAAGTTTTGGGCTGCCTCTTAGGAGGAAACCAACCCCTTAATAGCATCAAACATTCATTATTTACAAAGTGTTATGTGACACATATAAAAAAAAAATATCTATAGTGTGTGCTGAAATAATAGAAAATAGGAAATAATCGAGAAATCACGCAATCATGGTGTTCCTTCATCATCCTCTATAGTAGGGTCCTCCTCCTCGATGCGGCAACCATATTCCTACGCAATGGTATCCTCCTCAGTTAAAGGCATGCACGGGGGCTTAGGAGGGGTTGTGCAGATGATAGGAGCGACTGGGTACTCAACATCTAGAACTCTGGTCCAAACACCATCCAAATCCATGATCCATACGTCTGTCTCCTCCTACGTGGGTTTGTGAACCGGGAAAGGCTCGGTTTTCCGTGGAGTGGGTGGCTCATAGTGTGCAATGGTGGACTTCCTAGGGCCTCTTCGACCCCTGTAATTCTCTAGAGCTAAGTTTATCTCATATTGGGTGTGCTCAGGCCGATGAGGTGCATCCCTGTCATGGCTGCCAGAAGAGGAGCCCTCAATGGATTCCAAACGGTGGTCATGACCACGGTGATATCGACTCGAGAACGCACCACTTTGACTACTCTTGATAGTCTTTTGACTTTGTCACAGAGCCATGGGGAGGCTAAACATTAGAGGGGGGGAGACCAGGCTTAAAGAAGTGAGGTGCACAATAGGAGATCACGCAGTAGACAAGCACAATGGGGGGTTACGTAGCCGGGGGTGGCGCAGAAATGGATATTTCCTTAGAAATCACATAACGGGATGATTCAAAAGAGGAGGAGAATTCCAGAGGGAGGCACAAAACCAAGGGGGACACCAAGGGGGGTGCGCAGGTAAGAGGGAATCAACGAGAGGAGCACACTGCAGGCTAGCACACGTAAGGGGGAACACGTCAGGGGAGCACACAATAGGTGGAGCACCTAGGGAAACTAAAGAAACAATGAGATGGAAAGGGAAGAGGCAGATATGGCTCTGGAAGCCAACTGGAGCAGCGAAGGGATGACAAATTGAGGAGTAGAACTGCCTTTTCAAGGCCTATGGAATGAGCGCAGATGTTTTGCAGTGTTGCGGCATGCTCGCATATGCGAGTTGGGATAGTTCACTTGGGATTGCATGTGATTCAGTGTATGGAAGAAGATCAAGTGCAACAGAGTACCAGAGTGAATGATTGTTGAGATGAGGTTTCACATCAGGTTAATGCTTGCTGTGTAGGGTGTCGCTAGCCTAAGAATGAGAAGAAATGGCTTCACACGGTTGAGGCATGTCACCCACATCTGATGAATTTTGATCCTTTTGGAGGAGAGTGTGGTAGTTCTCTCACAAGGATTCATCCTCAATTTGAGAGAAGTTAGAGTGGTATAGCGCTGAGGGGATATCCACTCATTTGCTGGCCAGGAGATCAGCCACAGTGTTTGCCTTTATGCGCACATGGTGGAAGGTAAAGGCCCTGTGGTGCTATAGTAACTGTTCCAGGAAATTGAGACGGTTCTCTAGTTCCAACTGTCAAAAACCTTTGAGGTAGAGGTGCGAAGGAGAATGAGAGTGGCCACTTGAATGATGAGTTGCTAGTCTCCTTCCATTTCCAGTGGGAAAATGTTTAGCTGAATGGCTCTGGAGATACCCTGTATAAGCCCCTATAGCTCCGTAGAGTTATTGTTGTCCCACCCTAGGTTTCCATAATATGCATGTAGGGGTTTTACATTATAATATTTAAAGATACCCCCAAATCCAGCTTCTTTGGGTTTCCTTTGGAGGCTCCATCGAACTTTCACTTGAAAAAAACCAGCTGGGGGGGTTCCATTGTTCAGGTGCACAGATCCTACCTTTTCTCGGGAAGGAGTTATCTAGTGGGGGCTTAATTCATATGTGTCAATTGTTCCAAATGGTGCACTTAGCAGTGGTTGTCGGGAGGTCATCCTTCCCCTAGTGAGCGATGGTGAGAGTTTCTTCTAATTTTTTGTGTAGCTTGGCCCATATTTTCTCTCGATTTGAGGTTGTATTTAAAAATCCTGCTATTTCATTCTTTCCAGAGATTCCATATGAGTAGACTTGGAATCAGCTGCCAAAGATGATTCAAAATATTGCCGGAGTAGGGATTATCCTTCCATTTGTTAATGGTATTGGTGATGTTTCCCCTCTCTCGATTGGATCTTCTGCAAAGTATTTCAATCTTTTCCCGAAAAGTGTTGGATATGGGGCAGAGGTCCAACAGATTATTGATGGTTTTGATGTCATTCTGACATAGGGGTCACCTCGAAGGACCCGCAAAACCCCACCTCAGAATATTCTCTCATGTGAGGATGCATATTTTACTAAGGAGCCATAAAAGTGAAGCTACTTTGGGCCAAAGCTTGGCAGTCCATATCTTCTTCCATACCTAATTTACGGGGTCAGGGCTTGGCTGTTGTAATAGATTATAGGCTTCCTTATTTCAATTGCTACCACTTGGAGTATGGCCCTAACGAAGAATATCTGGCCCATGCTGAGTTATGATTCTCATTTTTGTTAATTCCTCCTAGATATCTCTGTGATGTTCATTGTTCCAGTATGCCCGCCATTTATCTGTGTGCAGCAAATTCCTCTAACCTTGAGTTGTTTCATTGGTCCAAAAGTCTTGGATGCATTTTTGTTCTCTTTCTTGTAGGACTATGCTCTAGAGGGTGCGAGGGAAGATTGAGGATAGAATAGGCATTTCCTACCATGAATCCTCTAAGAATCTGGCTTGAGTTCCACTACAAAGTTCCCAGAAACTATGGGTTTGGATCATCTCTTTTTGTTGGCTTGCTGCATTTCAAATTTGGGATCCTCCAGGAGCGATGTTGAATCTAGTTAGTTCCTCCTTGGGAAAGTTTCCTGCATATTTGGCTACCCATAGGGTGTTGCACTGTATGTGAGGGTTTGATACCCATTTCCACCATATACTGGTGCCCATGACACTGTTTTTGTGCTCTGGATCTCACAGTCCCAGTCCTCCTTGCGCTTGTACAAACCTCTTTCCATTTGACTAGGGCCCATTTTTTCTTGTATTTGGATCCCCCCCAAAGGAAGGTTCTTTGAAGATTTCAAATGGCCTTGAGGACCCATTTTGGTGCCGCTAAATAGAAAAGAGGTATATGGGTAGGGACTGAAGAACATATTTGATGAGAACTAGACGTCTGACAATGTTGAGGGAGCGATGGGTTCTGTTGGTTAATTTAGTCTCCATTCTGTTCAATAGCTCTCTTGAGGAAGAATGTTTGATAGCTAAGTTTATGAGAGGAGCTCCCAGGTATTTGGACAACAGAGAGATTATGGTGAATCCTAGGATGTGCACTATGTTGCGCTGCGTTATAAGAGGCATGTTAAAAAAGAATATTTGAGACTTTTCAGTGTTGAGAGTAGTTACAAAGGCTTCAAAGAAACAATCAAAAGGGGTTCTGAGGGTGCAAGCTTCCTCTATAGAGGGGTGCCCCATGATCATATTTTCATCCAAAAATTTTTGGTGGGAAATGGGGGGGAGATTGTGTAGAGGAATTCCTTGAAGGTTATGCAATCAGATGGAGCTACTTATTAGATGGCTTGGGCCCTCAGTCATAATAAAAAAGAGAAAGGGTGAGAGAGGGTCCCCTTGCCTTATACCTCTGGAGGCGTTGAATGTTGTCAAGGGGATGAAACTAACAAAAATTGAGATAAAAGTAGAGGATATCAAGCTCATGATCCAGCAAACCTAAGTTTGGCTGAAGCCAAAGGCCAGTAGGACTTGCTTTATGTACCTCTGTAAATTTTTGTAGATGTTCTATGCTTGATGCAACTTTACTTTTATTACAACAATCACACAAATGGTTAAGTAAAATGCTGATAGAACATATCAGTGGATCTTATAGAAGACAAACCAGAAACAGAAAAATGTGATGGTGCGTTATGGCGGTCAACAGGATGCTTCAACCAGCAAAGTCTCCTTGATCAGCCAACCCAGAATGTGTCACAACAATCCTCAAATCAGCTACCGAGTCAACCCAAGTCAACTCCAGAAAATTCAACGCTGTCCAGAAAAGTCAACGCAGGGCAGCAAGCTAAAAGTCAACGCAGCAACAAGTTCGGTCAACCTTTTGACCTCGATTTCTGTGCCAATGTGTACGACCTCTCAAAATCGAATTCTCCAACAATTTTCAACCCTTTCAGACCATGCGTTGACCAAAGTCAACGCTGGTCAAATTTCCTTGAAAACCCTAACTGCAGAATTTTCGTCCTTCTTCTTGGCCGTACGGATTTGTCCTTCTTCTTCACACGTGTGAGCTGAAATTGTCCTCCAAGGAGCTCTTACTAAATCAGATGAGAGAAGAAGATGTGTGTTGAGTTGTTGTGAAATGCTCTCCAACTTTGCCTGTATTTATATCCATCATTGAGGTGTGTGACACATCTGCTGGGGGTGTAAAACCTTAAGGACGACCTGCACATATAATTTATTATAAATAATAAATTCAAAATAAATGTTCTGCTCATCGGATTAAGATATATTTTATATGGATTTACACCTCTCCGAAATAGGAATCCAACAAAAATATTAGCATCTTAATATGAGCATCACAACATGGAGTTTGGACCTATTTGTCCAATTTTAACACTCCCTCTCAACTAGGGAGAACTCCATCCATCAGTGCAATCAAACATCGTGCATCATCTTGCCATAACTTGCTTTGCTGGCCTCTTTATTTCAGAACAGAAGTGGGTCAGTCACAAAGACATCATCCCCCGGCTGACATATTTAGCCCAGAGGTTCGAAACCTCTATCAGACTCACAAAGAGTCTCCAACCAACCCGAAGTTGGTTCATCTGACTCGAAGTCAGGCAGAGGTCCCAGACCTCACTGAACTTGATCTCAGATCAAGTGGTTGGACCGTGCCATCCTAGATAGAGAGTACGACAATCTCTGATGCGTCCATCAGTATTTGCTACTAGTCTCTATCTTTTCCCACCTCATTCGCCAAATGAGAGGTACTTCCCATGAGCCCTGAACTCAATGGGTAGGATGCATATGGGGCATAGATAAATGAGAGGCGAACCAGCTCAATAATCACAACGGTGGGGCAGAAGCATTATGAGTGCTTATAGCTCCGAGAAGCTATCCCCAAAGTCCCCCAGAGCTCCCAGAGCTCATCGTCCAATGGGACCCACATCATAGGGTCGTTCCACGATACCAAGACTCTCACGGAAGGTTAGGAACTTGAGCTTCCCCAGGGGCTTAGTGAGAATATCCGCGACCTGCTCATCAGCTCCTATATGATCGAGCCTTACGGCGCCTCGTTGTACCATATCCCGGATAAAGTGGTACCTGATATCAATATGCTTGGATCGGTCGTGGAACACAGGATTCTCAGTCATACGAATCCCACTCTAGTTATCACAGAGTATCACAGTGGTATCTAGCACATGTCCAAACAACTCACTAAAGAGCTTTCGCAACCAAACTGCTTCACAACAGGCCATACTTGCTGCAATGTATTCAGCCTCTGCGGTGCTCAAAGCCACCGACTTCTGCTTCCTGCTCATCCATGAAATCGAAGCAGAACCAAGATTGAAGCAACATCCCGATGTGCTCTTACGATCCACCACACTGCCAGCCCAATCGGCATCAGTATATCCACGGAGTGTCACACTCCCAGCAGTGTATCTCAGCCCATGGTTTATCGTGCCCCGAAGATATCTCAGAAGATTCTTGGCACCAACCTAGTGAAAATGATGAGGCTCAACCATCCGTTGACTCAAAGTGTTCACTGCAAAACATATATCCGGTCGGGTGTTCACTAAGAACATCAAAGCTCCTATGAGTTGACGATACTCAATAGGATTGGCCAAGATAGGCCCAGCAGCGCTGCCACTCAACTTCTTGAAGTTGAGTTCCATCGGTGTTGACACGGACTTGCAGTCCACCATACCAAATCTCTCTAGAAGTTTCACAACGTATTTTCCTTGAGAAAGGAAAATCTCTCCAGGTCTTTGCCAGACCTCCAGGCCTAGGAAGTAATGCATCAGTCCTAGGTCCTTCATCTCAAACTCAGCAGCGAGCTCCCTCTTACATTGATGAATGAGAGGGTCAGCACCTGTCAGGAAGAGGTCATCCACATACAACACTAGAATGAGAGGCTTCCCCTGTACAACCTTGAAGTAAAGGTTTGGATCAGCATTACTTCGAGTGAAGCCCAACTTCATCAAGTAACTATCCATCCTCTCGTACCAAGCTCTGGGTGCTTGCTTTAACCCATAGAGGGCTTTCTTCAACCTGCAGACATGAGTGTCTCGATCTTGAACTTCAAATCCCGGAGGTTGTTCTACATACACCTCTTCCTTTATTGCACCATGCAGAAAAGCGGTCTTGACATCCATCTGATGAAGACTCCATCCTTGCGTAGCAGCAAGGGCTATGATTGATCGGATGGTGGTATATCGTGCCACAGGTGCAAATATATCATCATAGTCAATTCCTTCCTTTTGAGAGAAGCCACGGGTAACAAACCTTGCCTTAAACTTTTCAGCACTCCCATCAGATCCATGTTTGATCTTGTAGAGCCATTTAGCGGTGACAACAGATTTGTCCTTCGGTCTCGGGACCACATCCCAGACATCATTCTTCATTATGGACTCATATTCTTCGTGCATAGCATCCTTCCAGACTTGATGCTTTACGGCTTCCTCAAAAGATCCAGGTTCAAATTGTACAATAGTACTCATGGCAGCTAGATACCCTTGGTATCTACACGGCTTCTTGCTTTCTCAGAATGTCCCCCTTGGGGCAGCATGACCCTCAGCATCTTCGAGGGTGTCCCCGAGCCATGATGGTCTCTTTCCCAGTGAAGGAGATGGATCAATAGGGTCCATTGGTCCTTCAATATCAGGAATTGTCTCATCCTGCGGTTCTTCTTGATTTCCAGGCCTTTCTTCATGATTTTCTTCGGATCTTGGAAGATCTACTACTTTCTTCAGGGAAGCATCTTCGTCAAAAGTGACATCATGGCATATCTCTACTTCCCTTTGACCAGGTACATAGACTCTATAGGCCTTAGAGGTTTCGCTGTAGCCCAAAAACATTCCTTTCTTCCCAGAAGCATCCAGCTTACTTCTCTTTTCTTTTGGCACATGAAAATAAACAGGACATCCAAAAATTCTAAAATGTGAGACATCAGGTTTCTTACCGGTGAAAACCTCTTCGGGAGTTTTGGAGTCCAGGGCAGAATGAGGGCATCGGTTTTGAATGTATACAGCAGTATTCGCAGCTTCTCCCCACAGAAACTTTGGTAGACCCTGGTCACATAGCATGGCACGGGAAGCTTCCACAATGGTCCTGTTCTTTCGTTCAGCAACGCCATTCTGCTCAGGAGTATAGGCAGTAGTAGTCTCCCTCTTAATGCCAGCTTCTCTGCAAAAGTCCTTGAACTCATTTGACTCATATTCGGTGCCATTGTCGGTCCTCAAAATCTTGATTTTCTTCCCTATCATATTTTCCACCAAGGCTTTGAAGGTACGGAACCACATGAAAGCCTCATCCTTCTTCTTCAAGAAGTATATCCAGGTTTTGCGAGAGAAGTCATCAGTAAATGTCATGTAGTAAGAACATCCCCCCAGGGATGTCACGGGAAACATACCAGATAGATCAGAATGGACCAGTTGCAATATATCAGATGTCTTTGTGACACTTGAGGGAAAAGGTCCCCTTGTATGTTTTCCTTCAGCACAGCCCTTACATACACCTTCATGATTATTTCCAAAGTCAGGCATCCCTGTCACCACCTTCCTTGCTTCGGGAAGGGCCTTGTAATGAAGATGTCCAAACCTTCGGTGCCATAGTTCAGTTTGTCGGATAGTATCACATGTCATTGCTCCCAGCGGACTTCCTCCAACCTGGTAGAGTGTGCCAACTCTAAAACCAATCGAGATAGCTTCCTTGAAGCTCTTCTTCCACATGAGCACCTTTCCATCAGAGAATGTTACATTAAACCCTTTGTCTTCCATGGCTGATACAGACACAAGGTTCTTCTTCAATTTTGGTACATAGAGTACATCTTGCAAATGTAGGACTTGTCCTTGAGACAAGTGGAGGGTCACAGTCCCTGTCCCTTTCACGGGGTATGTGGCATTATCTCCAAGGACAATTTCTAGATTAGTATCCCTCTCAACCATGTCAGAGAGTGCTTCCTTGAATCCAGTGATGTGTCTTGAGGCACCACTATCTATCAGCCAGACATCAATAGTGTCGGGCGGAGATGTAGCAGAGAGAGCAGATACAAGAATATACTCATTTCTTTTATCAACAGCATTAGACTCCTCATACCTGGAGTTTCTAGACCTTTTGGAAGGTTGATTGTTTCCACCAAAGGGAGCCTTCCTCTTTCCTTTGGATTTGTCGTTTCTTTGATTCCCATTCCTTCGGTTGTTGTTGTTATCATCACTATCGGGAGAATCCTTCTTGAAGGGACATTCTCTAGCATAGTGACTAGGCCTATGGCAAGTGAAACACTTACCCTTCTTTTCTTGAGTCCTTGTTCTTCCTTTGTCCTTAGGACCACCAGAGTTCTTCTTTCGAGAATGAGCACCATAGGCAGCATTTCTGTCATTTTTGAATTCCTTCATTCTTGTTTCTTCTTGCATACATCTAGACAGAAGCTCGTCAAAGTTAGGAATGGTATTATTATTGAGAATGGTAGTAGTGAATACTTGCCATTCATATGGGAGTCCTCCAAGTGCGGTGAGAACCATCTCACGATCGGCTATTGTCTCCCCAATAGTCAGCAGATTGTTCCTTGTTTCGGTCAATTTCGGAAAGTAAGCTTGAACAGACTCATCCTGGCCCCTCTTCATATTCTTCAATTTATTCTTGAGGAATAGCACTTGGTTTACATTGTTTACCTTAAACATAAGGATCAATTTATCATACATCTCCTTGGATGTGCCTAGCTCAGATATGTAGGCAACCAGACTTTTATGTATGGATTCCCTGATCATCAGTTTTGCTTTGATCTCCCCCTTCTTATACTTGTTTTTAGCAGCAGCGGTAGCATTGGATGGAGGTTCTTGAATCTTACCCAGTACATGATCCAAGAGATCATGGTCTTCCAATTTGAGATCTAATATCATCTTCCAGGCATGGAAGTCATCCCTTCCAATCAGCTTGTCATTCTCCTTGAATTCAAAACTTGTGGAACCCATTTCCTCCGATGGTGATTGTTAAAGTTAGGGCTTGTCTTCACCTCAGCCTCTGATACCATGTAAAGTTTTGTAGATGTTCTATGCTTGATGCAACTTTACTTTTAATACAGCAATCACACAAATGGTTAAGTAAAATGCTGATAGAACATATCAGTGGATCTTATAGAAGACAAACCAGAAACAGAAAAATGTGATGGTGCGTTACGGCGGTCAACAGGATGCTTCAACCAACAAAGTCTCCTTGATCAGCCAACCCAGAATGTGTCACAACAATCCTCAAATCAGCTACCGAGTCAACCCAAGTCAACTCCAGAAAAGTCAACGCTGTCCAGAAAAGTCAACGCAGGGCAGCAAGCTAAAAGTCAACGCAGCAACAAGTTCGGTCAACCTTTTGACCTCGATTTCTGTGCCAATGTGTACGGCCTCCCAAAATCGAACTCTCCAACAATTTTCAGCCCTTTCGGACCATGCGTTGACCAAAGTCAACGCTGGTCAAACTTCGTTGGAAACCCTAGCTGCAGAAATTTCGTCCTTCCTTTCAGCCGTACAATTTCGTCCTTCTTCTTCACACGTGTGGGCTGAACTTATCCTCCAATGAGCTCGTACTAAATCAGATGAGAGAAGAAGATGTGTGTTGAGTTGTTGTGAAATGCTCTCCAACTTTGCCTGTATTTATATCCATCATTGGGGTGTGTGACACATCTGCTGGGGGTGTAAAACCTTAAGGCCGACCTGCACATATAATTTATTATAAATAATAAATTCAAAATAAATGTTCTACTCATCGGATTAAGATATATTTTATATGGATTTTACACCTCTCCGAAAGAGGAATCCAACAAAAATATTAGCCTCTTAATCCGAGCATCACAACATGGAGTTCCGACCCAGTTGTCCAAATTTAACACCTCATTATTGTTTTCTAAGGCGGAGAATTTGCAAACAGATTTTTAAGGTTTTAAATGGATCAAATTAACAATTTTGGAGTTATTGAGGTAATCTTGTCTATTGTTGAAGCGAAAGTTAAAATCGGTAAAAGACACTCTCTTGGACATTGGGTGACTTGCTGCATCATGCCTGCATAAAATTGAGTTTTTGCAGTTGGAGTCTCAGCTTCAGCAAGATGAACTTTAGCAAAAGAGTCATCATTCCAAACCTTTGTTTAACATTCGGAACATTGTGAGACTCCCATCGACGACAAGAATATAAAGTTGCGTGGATTCACACTCGGTTCGCGACGGATTTACATGCGGTGCGGTCACAAAGTACGCACCTCCCAAGCCCACCATTAGACCTTGGGAAGAGCTTGTTCACAACAAGCACATAACTGGTCTTGGATATGATAAGGAGTTGTCCTTTCATATTTCAGACTACTCCAAGCCCATCAAATTTCAGAGTGTCAGATTTCTTCATGGCAGTTCACCTTCAGCTGTTCTAGATCCTGCTCCTCTTCCACAACAACAACAACAACAGATTGAAAAATGCCAACACTGTAATCGAGTTGGCCATATGAAAGATCACTGTTTTGATGTTATGTATGTTTTATTAATTATTAGTTAGATATAGTTATCTTAGGTTTTATTAAGTGAAGAGGCATGATCAAAGATCATGCCTCTTCGCCAAGGGACACCATAAGGCTATATTTAAAGCCTTGGTGATCCCCACTTGTAATCATCTCATCTTTTATCAATAATAATATATACTTATAAAGTTTACCAGAGTTTTTACACTCCATTGGTATCAGAGCCATCGCTCTTCGGGATCTGTGTGATCACCCATAATTAAGGAATTACAAGAAAATTCCAAAATTGCAGATTTTTTTAAAAACCAAGTGCTTGTGGGTAGCAACATTTGTTTTTAAAAAAAAGAAGAAGGAAGAAATATATAATATATATATATATATTAATAAAATCAAAAGAGAGAAGGAAAGTCAACATAAAGGGGGAAATAAATTAAAAGGAAAAAAAAATATTTAAAAGAAAATAGTTCCAAAAGAAGAAAAAGAAAAAGTAAAAAGAGATATATATATATATATAAAGAAATACGTACATGTGAAGACAAAGTAAAATTAAAAAGGAAGAGTAATTGCTCGTGGTTTACAAGCTCGTGGTTTTTGGGCCCATGGTAATTGCCCATGGTATTAAAACCCATTTCCCCTTTTCAAAACAACGTGCCTTTTCAAAACAAAGTGACTTTTAAAAACAACGTGACTTTTCAAGGTTAACAATCTTTTTCCCCATAATTATATATATATATATATATAATTCAAATAATAAAATAATTATTATTATTATTATTTAAAATATATATATATATATATAATAGAAATTATTATTATTATTTCAAAAAAAAATTAATTTAATTAATTAATTAATTAATTTTAAAAAAAAAAAAAAAAAAGAGGGAAAAACTGGCAGAAAAATATTCCCCACCTCATACACGTCAATGTCTTCATCGATGTCGATGGCCGAATTCCAGAAGAAATTGGTGGATCTTGAGAAACAGATCAATAATAATTCATATGACTTTGGAAAAAGATTAGTCGATCTTGAAGGTACAGTTGCAAGACACTCCAATGACATCAAAAAGGTTCATGATACGACAAATCGAATAGAAAGACAAATGTGGCTAAATCATTACGAGGTCAAAGAAAAGCATAGCGAAGCAATGAACAAGATGACAGAACTCTTCAATAAGCTAAATGATAAGATAGATAAGTTAAGTCAGACACAACTTCCAATATTCCCAAATGTCGAACATAATCAACTAAAAAATTCAGCTAATTCAGATCATCATCATGAATATAACATGTTTGAAAAAGAGCAATTAAATGAGGTTGAATTGGAAATCAACTCACATGAAGGCTATAGTGTTGAACCACCTAGAAGTAGAGACTCTGAAATCAACCATGAAAGTTATAGAGCTGAGAAACCAAGAGAAGAAAATGCAACTCAATCCACTTATAAAGCCAGTAATGCAACAACAGAAGTTATTGAAAACTTTTATATAAATGAAAATCCAATGGCAGAAAAAGAAACAATGTTGGTGAAGGAGCCACATAAAGAATTTAACGTGACTGTTATCACAGATGCAACAACAGACATAGTCATTGAAAATGAAAGAATCCATGAAAATACAGTTTCTTATAAACAGCAAAATGTTTCATCCCCAGAATTGAAAGAAAAATGTGAAGAGATAAACACATTCGAAGCCACTGATACAGTGCCAGAAGTTGTTGAGGCCTTCGATGTTCACGTAGATATGGTTGTTAAGAAGGAAGCATTTGATGATGAGGAGAAGTTGCATCGAACGATAATTGTTGGTAAATTACCTCTAAATCTAAAGAGAAATCACGAAAAATCACCAGAAGAACAAGGAATAGTTAGGAAACACGAAAAAGTCTTCCAAGACCTGCCAATAAAAATACCTCCTAATAAGGAACATGAACATCCAATAGAAGTCAAGAAAGGACCCGACCCTGTCAATATCAAATCTTGTTGCTATCCACATCACCAACATATGGAGCTCGAGAAGATGCTTCACGATCTTTTTAAAATGTGGGAAGCAAGAGCCCACCGCTCAAGAAACCCAGGCGTTCGTCAACATTGTCCATCGTTATGTATGCTTTGAGGACAAAGAATCTTTAAGAGAGGGGCAATGTTATGTATATTTATTAATTATTAGTTAGATATAGTTATCTTAGGTTTTGATCATGCCTCTTCGCCAAGGGACACCATAAGGCTATATTTAAAGCCTTGGTGATTCCCCATTGTAATAATATCTCATCTTTATCAATAATAATATATACTTATTCACGTTTACCGAGTTTTACACTCCATTTGATCTTCACCCATGCAAGCACTGTGGTCGGCACACCCATCTTCACACAGATGCTTTAGAAACAAGCCTCCTGCAAGAACAAAGATTCATCTTGGATGGATCGCTTCTTGGCAATGGGCATCAACAGCCAAGAAGATGTTTAAGTCACATGTCAAAACTTGTTCTCGAATATTGAACAATCTTGCAGTGGAGTTTTCACCATCATCTCACCTTGTACCTAACAAGGGAGGAAATGGTGGTCATTTACAAACTTCGACGCCACATCAAGAGAGCTTGAGCCACAATCTCTCGTTCCAGATTCAGAGTTGTAGCCAGAGACACGGATGCCCATGAGCATACCTTTGGTTGGTGGACAACCCTTAAACCATCTATGTGAGGTCGATATTCTTCCTCTTTCAGAACACTTCCTCTAGCAGAAGACTTCAGCTTCTTGCCAGCTTTGGAAGAGTTCCAGGAAATGCATCAAGCATTCCCGTGTTGGAGGTCATCCTTAAACCATCACAGGTTGTAGACTTCCCTTCTTTTAGGTTGAAAGTCTCCCTCTTCAAATATGAGGGACACTTCCTCTAGCAGAAGCCCTCAGCTTCTTGCCAGTTTTGGAAGAGTTCCACGAACTGCAATAAGTGTTGCGTTCCAGTGTTGGTGGTCATCCTTAAACCACCTCTTTATGCCAACTTTCAGAGAGCTGATTCAGCCTAAGTGCTGCCGTGCATACTTTTCAGATTTGTATTACAACTCTCTTCTTGGACTCACACATACCCCTTCGGATTAAGGGGGGAAATGTTGAACACCTAATCCTCTATGGGTAGGTGTGGAAGGCGAAGAGTCACAAAGGAGTCCAAGTGACCTTGGAAGATGAATCCAAGGGTCACCTCATTGTATTATAAATGTACATCATATCAATGGTAATATGCAACGAATGTCTATCTTTCCTATGTGTGTGTTTTATCTTTCTCATACACCATGTGTGTGTTTAACACAGGTCAGCAAAGGTACAGGACAGTAATCTCTATCAAAGGGACCGAGATTTGTCAAGTGATAAGCTTGATCCAAAGTTCAGAACAATTATAACCCTGCAGTCATTAAGGAGGATTGATTTTGGCATATTTGGGATTCATTGTTTTGGTTTTGGCTGGAGCAACAATGCTCAGTAATGAACAGAAACGTATATATATTTTATTAATAAACTGAATGATGATTACAAATGTGGGAGGTCCCTGGCTTAAATACTGCCTTGGGTGCCTCTTGGTGAATGGGCATGATTTGCCTAATTAATTAATCATTAGACTTGATTAATTTCTACATAACATTGGCATATTATGGAATCATTGTTTTTATTGCCGAATGAAGGATTTCAGCCTTCTCTGAGGCATCAATTCTGAGCAAAAATAAAAGGGTTATCTCTGCGATTTGATTGAAGGAACCAGCGGAGCATCTACCTGAAGTTGTTTGCGGCCTTTTTCTGAGCAACATAATCACTGCGGCCTTGATCATTTAAGTCTACTAGACTGTGTCATTTAGACAGTTTTTTTTGCAGAAGTATGGATAAGTTCATTCTTGGGCAGAGCCTCTGAAATTTTATGGACAGATCGAACTACGTTTGTGGTTCAAAATTGTCTTCAAATCCTACAGCATCTGCGGCCTTGTTTTATGTAAAGAATTGACTTCTAAAATCCAATAATTTCCTTGCTTGATATTCGGCATATACACCTGATGAATGTTTCAATTCAGCCAATTCAACTTGAAGCAAGTGCTGAAGCATGACTGAAGATGTACACATGAAATCGATCTGGGAATTTTGTAAATTGTGGATGTGCAGACAATTGATAGCATATGTACATATGCCTGCAGTCCAATACAAAACAGTAAGCCGATTATATTAATGTCACTAAAGTATACGAATCTGAGCCAACCAATCTGAAGCTTACAATCACTCCTAAGCGCAAATGAGGGTATAATTGAAACGCTGATGTTCTGAACTGTTCTCATCTACGTGGTCCAAAATTAAACAAGTAATTGAAACCCTAAAGGCCTGGTGTGAAGTTCTGAGTCTACATCAGGTTGTCTTACATCTACATTATATCAAGCCCAGAACATCAAGCATGTATGGACTTTATTATGATGCAGCAGTTGAAGTTTTGAAAGGTATCTCTTCATTCTACAGCAGAGTTTCATGGTCAGTTGTTGCATTATTGCAGTAAGGACAGAGGTACAGTATATAGTGGCATTCTCTTCAGAAGACAGAAAGTGAACATTTGTGTTGCAGCACTATTATTGAAGAATCTGTGACAGGTTTTTACAACAGCAAGAATATCATTATCAGCAGTTTGGGCTTCATCATTACACAGTTGTCTCATCATTCTCAAAATTTCTACAGGATATCTCCAGGGAATCAAATTGGTAAAGGTACATCTGTTCAACATTTTATTAGCATCAGGAGTTATTTTGTCGAGGTTTCATTTGCAGTAAGGGTTTCGTCAGGGTCTCAATTGTAGTGAGGGTTTCATCATTTGTGAAGGTGTCATTGATAGTAAGGATTTAATTGAATATCTTGTAAGTGGGCCATTGTCCCTGGTACAAGAGCCCACAATATCTTGTAAATGGGTCATTGTCCCTGGTACGGGAGCCCGCAATAGTGTGTCAATTCATTATTATTTCAAGGTGGTAGGGTGGTGCTAGACAGGTGGTTGAAGTCACTTTCAGATTGGAACCTAAAAACACTTCAGGGTGGTAGAGTGGTGCTAGGGCAAGTAGGAGCTTGCAAGGGTGTTGGAGCATCCTTTCAGCAGCAGCTGATAAAACCAGGGTGTTGGAGTGTCCTTCATCTAGATTACTAGGGAGTTGGGGCTCCCCTTTTCAATTGGAGCTGAAGCATTAATGTATTCATAAATTATTAGAGAAGCGTTTGGTGGAATTTTTCTTGGAAAGGTTTCCACCTAAAAATTCTGGTGTCTACTGTCTATTGTTAATTTATGCTTTCAATTGATGCTGAAGATTAATTAATGCTCCAAAAGGATTAATAAGTTATTAATTGATAAGAAATATTGATTCACCCCCCTCTCAGTATTTCCAACAAAACAATAATGCAAAATGATGAGGAAGACAATGTCAGCCACAATACATTGATTAAACAAAGAAGCATGAAGCTTCATGGGAAAAATTACAACTTCAAAACTATCTTTCTACAAAGATTTATAGTGATTTGACTCCCACAATTATACCTGACAGTTTAATATTCCGTAACCTGCACTGATAAATGCACTGGACACAAGTCATTAATTGTAGATTTTTTGTTATAAAGGTAGCTAACTTAAGACAATTATAATTTGTAGCTTATGACTAATATGTTACAAAGGACCTGTTGACCACATATGTGTCAACTACCCCAAGAAGCAGAGTACATATCAATGGATTAAAAAAAACCAAGATCATCTGCATCATGCAGATTCCAGATTATCATTGTAATCCAAATTTTGCAACACTGTTGGCCTTCATTATAAAAATGATTCTAGTATGACTATGAATCCATGTAAAAACATCTAGGTAGCCCGAGATTTCTTGCTAAAGAGTTTCACTCTAGGGAGTTTTTTACCCTCTTCTAATAATTCGCATTTCTGGACCCAAATAATTAGCAGAGTTTTTCTGCCAAGCATCCCCCAAAGCTAGAGTGGGGCTCGATGGTAACATCTTAGGTGAGTCCTAGTGTTATCAAGTCTATGTATTTCTATCATACTATATCATATGTCTTGTGTCACAGAATTTGGTGAAGTCTAGAGGTCACGTCTCAATTGTAAAAAATCCCCTTCTAATGGGATGTTTATGAAATATCTTGATGTAAAAAGTGTTGTCTAGGAATCCAGAAATTCATCGAAAATAAAATGAGAAAAAAATTAAATTCTCTCCAAGTGAAAAAATTATTGAGTTCTTATTTCAAAGTCAAAAAATATGAAAGGACTCATTTCCAAGGCAAGAAGTCCCAGTCCAGAAATTCGTTGGTGTTAAAATTGGAAACTAGGGCCAAACTCCACCTTGGACAGCTCATATGATGGAGATGATATTTTTATTGGATTCCTCTTTTCGAGAGGTACAAGATTGATCTAAAGATCTTGTTCGGACAAGCAGAAGTGTGATTTTGTATTATTTCTCACACATGTGCAAATTGTCAAGGTCGGCCAGAAGTCAAATGTAGGCTCATGAAGCCCAACAGATGTGTCTTTTCACCCTCATCGAACTATATAAATAAGAGAGACCTTTTGCCTCGTTTGGACATCACTCACTCACACATTCTTCTCTCTCCAAATCAGATTGGTTCATGCAACTTGGGTTTCTCTCTCTTCCTCTCTCACACGTGTGGCTGAAGGACACATCTCAGGAGCAGATTGCAGGCCGCAAATTTCAAGGCGTTGACCAGCGTTGACCGGATTTGACCAAGGGTCCATTGACCGATTTTGACTGTGGTTTTCAGGCAGAAAATCAGATTTTGTGAGGCTGTACTGATGGGCACAGAAATCAAAGTGATTGGGGCAGTTTGACCTGCGTTGACCGCAGTGTTGACTCAAGTTTGACCAAGTTTGACTGAAGTTTCAGGGACTGTTTTGGGCCGACATTAACTCTGCTTGGAGGCCGAGTTGACTAACTTTGACTGAGCTGTCTTGGGGACAATTTACTGCTGATTTGAACAGTGTTGACTTTCTGGTTAGGGCTTCCGGTTGACTGTTGTTATGACAGGGCTGATTTGACAGTGTTTGGCATGTAAATTTGTATTATGTACTCTCTCTCTCTCTCTCTCTCTCTCTGTGCTGAATTATTGAAGAATAATAAGAAGAATTTGATCAAAGGGCTTTCCCCACATTGGGGTCTTTCGCTGGCATCCACCAAATATTGTGTCATTTTGTCTTGGCTTGTCTTCTACTTATTGTTTATGTTCTATCTCAATTTACTATCAATGTTAATGTAATTGGTAATCTGGAAATTGATATTGGGCTAAAGAGGAAAATTGAAGTAAGTTGCTCTTAAGCATAGAACATACCATTGTTATCTAAAATTAAGAGTTGGAGCCAGAAATACTATTTTTCCATCAAAATCTAATTTTTGGATCAAGGTGGTTATTTGAATGCGAGAATTACGATAATTCTATTTTTTGAAGATTCTCCAGTGGTCCAAAACCACCTAGAAGTCAATTTTTCGTTCATCCAACCCAAAAATCAAGGAGATCGAATTCTTTTGGATATTTGTGCACCAGTTATCAAGGGATCAAATTAATTTGACAGAGATCAAGCCACAGATCAAGGAAACTAGTCCTTATTTCCACTTGGAGGGGTTTGATGCTCTCATTTTCAATATAAGGAAGTTATTTTACTCCTCAATGTATGATGTACTAAATTTGTAATTGAGCTCTGAGTCAAACTTTACTAGTTGTAATCGTTTTTCTGGAATAATAAAGAAAAAGTCTTTGGGGGTTTATTCATGATGGTGTTCCTCTTTTGCTTCTTGTGGTAATGTTTTCTAGATCATGTGCTTAATACTCTACTGAATAAAATTTTGTAAGTTATTATTTCATTAGCCAGTGGTTGGATTAACTATTTGCACAGTAATCTTGCATTAGCCATTGGGTTTAGAGTAGCACATTAAATTTGATTAATCTAGCAGGTGTCTCTAGATTTTGAAGGTTTATTGTGTGATCTAGCCCCTATTGATCTAATAACTTGATCTTAAGTGTGTAGAGATCTCATTAATATTCAGATCTTGGGAGTGAGGGGAAGTCTTCAGTTGGACCAGCCAACTCCCAAGACAGGAAGCTCAAGGGCCTATTGTGTTTAGCTTCCAGAACTTATCTAACAATTGTTTTGCAGAGATCTTGGCCATGGCTCTAATATAAAAATCTTATTTCACTCATTTATATCGAATTTATTTCTGCAATAAAAGATAGATCTGCTAATTAGAGCTAAAATTCATTGTGAATATTGTAGATAAATTGTAAATATTTTTTCTAACCCTTGTGATTATTTTTCTGTGTATATAGCCAATTGGAGTTTTGCTTTGTTATTTGATTTTTCTTATAAAGCTAGAGGGGCGGCTAGGGTCTTTGTCACTTTGCATGTGCTATATCTCAAGATCCAAAGACAATTTAAATTTTTGAAGACATTTAAGCCCTCACCCAGGCTAGCGGCTTCACCTTGGAGGAAGTCGTCAATCCATTTGAGGAAGGTCGAGGGGGTTTTGAAGCTCGATTTGGCCTCTTGAGGCCTAGATCTACCATTTTTAGGCTTATTCCTTGAACGCTTATCATCAATTGGAGGCCGCAAGCCCTACAAGGGTTAATTTCAATGCAAATTCAAATTTCATAAAGGGTTTATGATTTAAAACATTAAGCCCTCACCTAGGCTAGCGGCTTCACCTTGGAGGAAGTCGTCAATCCATTTGAGGAAGGTCGAGGGGGTTTTGAAGCTCGATCTAGCCTCTTGAGGCCTAGATCTACCATTTTTAGGCCTTATTCCTTGAACGCTTATCATCAATTGGAGGCCACAAGCCCTACAAGGTTTAATTTCAATGCAAATTCAAATTTCATAAATGGTTTATAATTTAAAGAGTTTAAAACTAGAATTATTGTGGTTATTTCATCATTTTCTAACTTTGTTGCTTGTTGCAGGTTCATAGACAAGAATTTTGTGGCTCAAAGTTTGATTGCAAGTCTTATTAGGGTATTTGCAAGGGTTATTAGCCTAATTGGGCCTAGCCACATAGCCACAGGCCTAAATAAGCCAAACTATGGTAGTCTTAAGGGTTTGAAGCTAGAAAGCCTTGGCCACAGGCCTAATGTTGCCCATCCAACTCAGACAAAGGCCAAAATACCCTAGCCGATTGTGGTTATTTCATCATTTTCTAACTTTATTGCTTGTTGCAGGTTCATAGACGAGAATTTTGTGGCTCAAAGTTTGATTACAAGTCTTATTAGGGTAGTCGCAATGGTTATTAGCAGTGAAACAGCACTCGCGAGCACTCGCCGAGTGCTCGCGAGTGCTCGCAATTATAAGTCTGCTCGGCCAGCAAACGAGTCGATCAGAGTCTCGCGAGTCAAACTCGCGTTGACCAAGTTTGACTCATGGTCAACGCGAGTTTGACTCGCGAGACTCAAGATTTATGCTCGGATCGCGATTACTCGGGTAGGGTTATCTCATCGAATTATACATAAAATTACTTGGCATAAACTTTAACGACGCCACACTTCTCATCCTGTTTCCCGACGCCGACGCCGCTACTCCTCTGCTGCACTAAGACGCCGCTGCTCACAGCTGCATGAAGAACGCCTCTGGTCACTACTGCACGAAGAACGCCTCTGGTCACTACTGCACGAAGACGTCGTTGCTCCCCTGCTACACGAAGAAGTTAAGAACACCGCTGCTCCTCTGCTTCAGCCTTCGGTCACCGCACTAATACACCGTTGCTCCTTTGCTTTAGCATTTTAAATTTTATTTATCGGGCAGGCTAGGCTGCAAGTTTAAATTTTAATTATCGATTTGCCTTGTCTCTCGTGGTGAGGTGCTTGGCGTTGTGGTGAGGTGCTTTTGTTGTTTCAACTTTGAAGTTTGAACTTTGGAGTCAAGATTGAAGAGTCGGAGAAGCGAGCTCTTCGAGAGCTGAAGAGTCAAGACTCAACCTGTGAGTTTTTATTATTTAATGTAGTTTTAAAATTTTCGAGAGCTAAAATGTAGTTTTACAGTCAATGTAGTTTTACTGTTTTTGAAATATTTTGCAATTGCTTTCATTTTGACATTTGTATCATTTTTAATTTTTCATTTTTTTGTCTATTACAAATTACAATTTACAGGCCTACAAGAGCCACAAATTAATTATTAAACACAAGCCAAACAACAATAATGCCAAGGGAGAAGGACTTTGCTTGGGCTTATTGTGAGAAGATTCCTGGGGAAGCCAGGCTCCTCTGTAGATTTTGCAAAATGAAATGTAGTGGAGGCATTTATAGATTCAAGCACCACCTTGCAAAGATACCCGGCCATGATATAGGTCTCTGTGACAATGTTGATGAAAATGTCCAACACCAAGCAATCTTGGCCCTTAATATGTTGAGTCAGCATAAAGCCAAGAAAGCAAAGCAAAAAAAAGAAATAGGAACTCTTGGAGCTGACCATTGTTCTTCCAATACCCCCTTCACATCTCCCTCTGTTGAATCTTCAATGCCCTTCCCAAGTTTCCCACACATGCCTCCAAATCCAAGTCAAACTCAATGCCAAATGAATCCTCCTGCATTCAACAGTGGAGGTGGAAACATAAACACTTTTTTTGCTCCCCGCACAAAACCTAGTTCCCAACCTACCTTGGATGGCACTGGTTGGAAAAAAAAATATCCATAGTCAGGCAAGGAAGGTCATTGCTAACTTTTGGTACTATTCTAACATACCTTTCCACTGTGCCAAAAGTCCTTATTGGCAAGCTATGATTGATGCAATTGTTGTTGCAAGTCCAGGGTTCAAAGCCCCTTCATCAGAGAGCCTTAGGACAGATTTGTTGTTAGAGAGTGTTGAAGATGTCATACTTGTGCTAGCTTAGTTTCGTTCATCATGGGTAGAAACAGGGTACACCATCATGAGTGATGGATGGACAGATCAAAGGAATAGAACTTTAATAAATTTCCTTGTATCTTGTCCAACAAGCACAATGTTTCTCAAATCAGTGGATGCCTCAAACAAGGTTAAGACTGCTCAACTTATTTGTGAAATGATGGAGGAAGTCATTCAGGAAGTGGGAGAAGAACATGTTGTACAAATTGTCACTGACAATGCAGCTAATTATATTGTTGCTGGTAGACTTTTTGAGATTAGGCACCCCACTATTTTTTGGACCTCTTGTGCATCCCATTGCATAGATTTAATGCTTGAGGACATTGGTAAGCTTCATTGGATACATGAGGTTCTGGAGAAGGTAAAATCCATAACCAAATACTTATACAACCACACTATTGTCCTAAACACCATGGGAAAATACACTGAAGGTAAAGAAATTGCTCGACCTGCAGTGACTAAATTTGCAACAAATTTCATATCTTTGCAATCTGTGGTTGAGCAAAAGATAAATTTGAAGAGGTTGTTCTTGGGACCTGAGTGGATGGAATCTAAACATTCCAAAACCCTTGAAGGCATTGAGATTGTTGCACTTGTGTTTAATGACGGTTTTTTAAAAGATGCCGAAGATATTATTGCTGCGACAGAGTCCCTTGTCAGAGTTCTCAGGTACTTCAAGTCTTTTCACTTTTTTCATTTTTAAAATTTCATTTCAAGCTTCCTTTTATTTTCAAAGTTTCATATTTCATTAATTTTGAAAGCTTGAACTTTTAGGATGGTTGATGGTGACAAACCCGCTATGGGTTACATTTATGAGGCGATGGATCTCGCAAAGGAGGCCATCAAAAGAAGATATGGGGATGAGGAGGCAAAGTATTTGCCTCTTTGGGATATTATTGATGCACGTTGGGATAGGCAATTGCATTCCCCCTTACATGCTGCTGGGTACTTCTTAAACCCACAGTGTTTTCATGATAAGAGCAAATTTAATGAAGATGGGGAGGTTGGCAGAGGACTTATGACTTGCATTGAAGGGTGCTCCCCTGATCCAGAATTTCAAAGCCGTGTCTTTTCCCAACTACAGGATTATAGGACGCCAGCTAAATTATTTGCCTATACCAGTGCTATACGAGAAAGGACTAAGATGTTGCCACGTACCCTTTGAGGCTTGATGGCTTCATCAATTTTGTATGTTAAATGTTTTATTAAATTTTGTTTTCTTTTTAAGTTTTTACTATTTAGTACTTACTAAGTTACTACTAGTACTCACAAACACTTGCCACGTGCTAGGTCTTTGGTGGCAAAACTTTGGTAATGATACGCTAGAATTGAAGAGATTCGCCATTCGAATATTAAACCAATCATGCAGTGCTTCAAGTTGTGAGCGCAACTGGAGCATGTTTGAGAAAATACATTCTAAGAAGCGCAATCGATTGACACAAAAGCGCTTAAGTGACCTTGTATTTGTCCATTACAATCTACGACTTCACAACAAGCAAATACTAGGTGAGACACTGAATTTGAATTTTGAAGTTTTTACAATCTGATTTGCACTTTAAAGTTTGAAGTTTAAACTTTGAACTTTAATTCATATTTCAATGTCTCATGATAATGACAGGTTTGGATCATTCACCAATTGACCCTGAGGAGATAGATCTGCAAACTACAAATGCATCAGATTGGGTCCAAATAGAGGAGGAGCCTCCTCTTTTAAGTCTACATGACTTGGAGAACTTAGAGAGTCAAGCAAGCGAAGGAGTGGGAGGAATCGCTTCTAGTTCTCACTCTTAGAGTCTTAGACTCTCTGTTATTGATGTCTTATAGTTTTACTGATTTGCTTAGCAGTATTTTGTAAACTTTTAGAAGCAGATGCTTCTGGTTCTATGTAGTGACTAGTCACTAGTTAGAACTTAGGAGTCAGGACTCAGGTTTCAGTACTTCGGATCATGTTTGGACTCATAACATATATGAGATACTTATTCATTCATGATATTTTGGACATCTATTGATATTATGCATTGTTTGGACATGGCATTATTGAATATCAATGAAAATATTTTTTTTAATTCAATATATGTGTATATCTTTAGTTATATTCGTCGATTTTTTCCCGATCCGATTCAAACTCTTCGCTCTTTTGCCTTGTCGATTTATTGCCGATTTCGAGTCTTGTAAAATTGGTTATTAGCCTAATTGGGCCTAGCCACAGGCCTAAATAAGCCAAACTAAGGTAGTCGTAAGGGTTTGAGGCTAGTAGGCCTTGGCCATAGGCCTAATGTTGCCCACCCAGCTCAGAAGAAGGCCTAAAAAGGCCAAAATACCCTAGCCGCAGGCATTGGAAGCATCATAAATTCATCACCTTTGATTGTCATACTGATCCATTGGTTTTGCAGGCCTATTTGAAAGGGTTATTGTTGATTTTTTATTGAAAAATTGCAATTACAAGGTCCTGATACATTGAATTCTCATTTGTATTTGATTTCTAGACTAATGTTTGTTCTACAGACCTACACATCATTGGATAAGGGTTCCTTGTTTTTGCTTGGGGCTAGGGTACTCGTTCAGGCAACAAGTAATCTCTTTTTTCCTATGGTCGCAAGCCATTTGGAGGTCTAATCATTATTTTCATATCAGTTTGGGGGTTAACATAATTGTGGTTGTAGGTATAGAGTGGCTTTTTCAGAGGTCACAACAATTGTTTGTGATCTAAACATTGTGATTTTGGTGCTTGTTTTGATATACCAGCCACCAAGGCTTGGCCACAAGGCTATAAGGCGTTGGTCCTCCTCCTTTCTCACAGTATTGCAGACTGCCATATGCATCTGATATGAATATTTTGTTGCAGGCCCTAATCTCAAGAGAACTCATAACAATAAGGCCCTAAAAACATTAAACTTATCACATAATAATCATAAATATTATAACAAATGTTTTGGCTTTTGTTCTTTGCATTTTGGTAATTGATCTCAACATAACAGTGAACTAATTCTTGTTAGCAGTGGTTTATTTGAGGTCTGGTGCATCTTTTGAAGTTGATTGTTGTGCATCTATTGGCATTGGACAGCTAGAAAGATTGTAGCCATTGTTCTTGGTTCTTCTCTTATAATCTTGTCAGGGATAACTCATCTTTTAGTTAGTTCACTAACCATTTTCCTTTTAGAAGTTGCATTGCATGATTACATTTGACTCTTGTTGCATTTCATCATATTAAATCACAGTTAGCAATCTCATCTAATTGTGCTTGTATAACTTTGAAGCTTCTCTTGTTTTAACTACGAAATTGCGTAAGTAAAAGAGAATCCTCATAAGCACATCTAATCAATTTGACATCATCGACATCATTGCTTTGTTGAGCTAATCTTTAAGTGCTTCACTAATTGCGATTGGCATCTTGTAATCTTGGGTTGATAAGTGATATTTGAAATATCTTGGTTAAAAGTGGTTTAACATTGTTCACATTGGAGCATCTTATATTTGTGATCTCATTGAGGCAATCTAACTTCATTTGCATCCTCATTCTAGAATTAGAGTTGCATTATTAAAACCTACCTCCAAGCATAAGCTTAGTTGAAAGAAAGTTAGCCCAACCTTCTTCATCAAATTTGCGACATTTGACCCTTGCACGATGGTTAAAACAAGTGACCTTGCAGTTCTCTTGTGGGTAATCCCTTGTAGGAACAAAAGCATTTGGATGGTTAGAAATCCAGGGTAGGTATCGTTAATTGTTGAAATTTGGTTACCGAAGGACAAGTGGTTCCCTAAGGCTTTGATCTTTGGCCTAGGGAAAAGTGTCCCAAAGAATTTAATTTTTCTCCTAAAGTGACTTTATAAAGTTATAAAGTAAAATCTAATTTAAAAGTGACTTTAAGTGAAAAAGTTACTAAAGTCTAATTTTAAAGTGACTTTAATAAAGTTAATGTAAAATTAAAAAGGAAAAGTGACTTTGGAAATAAATGACTAAGTGGGTCTTTATTAAAGTGGGGTGAATTAAAAAATAAAAAGTGATATTTAAAAGAGTATTTAATCTCAGCCCTAGATCTAAAGCTATTTCAGCCACTGGATTTGGGAATAACCCAAAAGTCACTTAGAGTTCTATTAAAGGAGGAAAAGGAGAGAAAAGGTCATTCATTCATTCATTCTTTCATGAGCAGATTGAGAGAAGGAGAAGGAGAAAGCTGAAGAGAATTTTCTGAGCAGTGAGAAGAAGAAGGGCAGCAGCACTAACTTTCAGCAAATCCATACAGCAGGGCAGAGCACGAAGTTCAAGGCAAATGGGCACGAATTTCGAGGGAGGCCGTACAGCCATTCCGGCACTGTTTTTGAGGTTGTTCGTACAGTTTTGAAGGCTGTAATTTCTGCTGTAATTTTTTTGTTTTGTGGGCACGAAAACCGAGGTGGAGTTTGGCACGGTTTTTGAGATAAGTTCTGTTTCGAAGTTATTGTAGTTTTTTTGCTGTGTAAATTTCTGCATCACTGTAAAAGCAATATTCAGAAAATAAAGAAAAGCTTTCGAACTGGTTTTCCCCAAGAGTTGTAGGGGGTTTTTCCAAGGTCATGTTGACC
This sequence comes from Pinus albicaulis, assembly GCA_034641835.2. NCBI lineage: Eukaryota > Viridiplantae > Streptophyta > Pinopsida > Pinales > Pinaceae > Pinus > Pinus albicaulis. The sequence continues at coordinate 214,420 of JAXQQM020077764.1, forward strand.
AAAAATCACTGTGTTAAAATGTTTTGTGTCGCTGTTTTAGTTTGCTAATTTTTATTTCTGCAATTTCCAGCACTGTGAAAATTTCCCAGAATTTGTGTTTTCAGAAAATATTTATTTTTCAGCTTGTTGAATGTAAGGCTATGGGAAAGGGCATTTAACTATTTGGAAAAATACGATGAAACTGAAAACCGGGGTGGGAAAATAGAAATTTCTACATTAACGAGGCCTTAGCCTCCTTCCCCTAGACTTCTTTCTACAAACTTTTGTGAGACTTGCTTCTAGACAATTGAGGAGAAGGCTTTCACCTAGACTAGGCATATAACTAAATTCAACCCATGATTTAGCACTTCAACTAGCTTAGATTTTGCATTTCATCTCTCTAACTTTTCCTCATCTTTGCAACATTTGTTTATCTCGTAACTTGATATATTAACCATTGTTGTGCAAGTATTTCTTAATTTCATTTGAGCATTTAAGGCACTGGTCTCTCACTGATATATCTTAAGGATCTAATTTAATCTATTTGGTTGTGCTCAATAATCTTGCTTGCCATATAATTTAAACTCAAGTTGCTAGGATATTCATTTGTATCTCCTAGACTTGTTGATCCTCAACAAGTTCTTCATCCATTTCACCTTTAGGGACTACCTCCCTTATCCTACTTACGAGATAGCTTAAACAGAGTGAGTAGGGATCAAAGTGACAGCCCCTACTCTGAGCGTTGTGCCTTAGGTGCACACTTTAGGCGACAACAGGACCTATTAGCATGCCAATTTTAAGCCTTGTAACTTTACAAAACGAGTGTACCAAAGCACTTAAGCAAATATTTTTAGAAAGGGATAACAGACCATATCATTTGTATTATGAATTTCAAACAAAGGAAGTTGATTGCTTTCAGTCAAGCACAATTATATGGCAAAAGTAGATCACAAAACAAGTCAAGGACAACTAATTGCCAGAATATTAATGGGGCTTTGAAATTACACCAACATATATCATCTTAACCCCGCACCTAATAAACACCAAGAGGGATCAAAAAGAAAGTCAAGAACAAGTCTATAGGCACATAAAATATCAATGTCAACATGGATCTATGCTGGTTTATTTATTGTGATATATTTTTCCTTTGCTAATTTCTCATTTTTTACAGGCATCAGATAATTTTCAGTTTGGTTTATTAACATTACAGATGTGACACATCTACCTTGACTATAGATGCACCTTGCTAGTCTCGCTGCAATCACAACATCACCTATGTGTGCACAGAGGAGACAACATCTTATAACAAAATAAGAGCCTCTAGGCCTCGATAATGCTTTCCCATCTCAAAATATCACCTCAAACCCCTTCGCCTCAATCACTGAGACAGAAAACTTACTGCACTTGAGCTCTGGTACCCAGAGTGCATATTGAACTCGTAACAGCCCACTTGACTCCATCCTAAATGGCACAACACCTAAGCCTCCAACAATCTTCTGACTCTTCTCACCAACCTTCACATACAATTTTGAGTCCCATTAAGTTGGTCTCTCAAAAACTTACCGCAAACCCGCATATGCTTCGACGCTCCACTATCAATGAATCATGCACCCTCACCAGTGGCATCCTCGGAGAAATGAGAAACCAGAGCAAAGTCTTCCTCAAAAATTCTTGAGAAGTCATCCAACTCACCTGAAGATGTAGCAGCCATTGCTATCTCCTTCTCATTGTCTCCCTTCTTCCGACACAGACACTTGCTCGCATAATGGCCATGTTGGCCATAGGTGTAGCATTTTACCTTACTCAAGTCCTTCTTCGCTTTGCCCTTCATCTTTCCTGCAAGAGCCACTTTCTCTTCAATAGACTTATTCTTCTGAAGATCCCTGTCCCATAGTTCCTCTTGGATGAAGTCATCCCATAACTTGTTCCAATTTGGCACACCTTATCTTGAGCAACTTTCCCTTTGATAAATGGCTTCCATTCCTCGGTAAATCCCATCAAAGCAATCCTCACTAGCTCAGAATATGGAATGTCATCTCCAATGGCAATTAGCTCATCATTAACTTGAGAAATCCTCGTCAAATACAGAGCCACACCTTCGCCATCCAACATCTTAGTGTTCTTAAGCTTCTCTCTCAATACCAACAATCGATTCTTGTTCTTATTTTGGAACAAGTCTTGAAGAGCCTCTCACAATTCTCATGTAGTGTTCTTCTTGGTTAGATGAGGTATCAAGTGATACTTAACACCATCTAAAATGATCAGCTTAGCCTTAACATCCAACTCTTCATATACTTCCAACTCCTTAGGGTCTATTGGTTTTTGAATCTCCTTGTCTGCAAACTCCCATATATTGTTCACCAACCAGACTAGACTAATCCTTTCCTTCCAAAGACTATAGTTGAAAAACGCATCCAACCTATCCTCATATCTCTAGTAACCAACTTGGCCATGATGTTAGTCCCTCAACAACAAGGCAACCAACTCCCTCTTGAGTTCTTCGTTGTGCACACTCTGATCCATCTATCCCTTCAGAGTAACTACGATACCATGTTGGTTTTCCCAACACGTCAGGATCATGTCTATGTCTAATATCGATCATAAACTCCCTAAAATACACACAACTCCAAGCACTTTGCACAGTGGAAATGTAACGGCAATGAATCAACAAAGTACACAGGAATATAATTGACCCAAAACTTGTTTTTATTACAAATTTAATAAAACAAACATAGGTCTCTCGTACTAGGGATCATGGCCTTTACAAATCCCTAATACAAAGAAAACTAGAGCTTGAAGTCAGCTTACAACAACATTTGACAGTCAATCTACCCAAGAACAAGAACAAAATTGACTTGTTGAAGATGCCCTTGACCACAGTCCTTTCAGTGCCACCCTTATCACAAAGAAACTGCACCTTCAATACCTCTGCACATCAATTGCTCACTATGCAATTGCTCACTATGCAATTGCTCCTCTAATTACATGTACATATTAGCTTCCATCAAACAACTTCTCATAGTGAAAATGCTCCTCCAATTCATTGTAATATTAGCTCTTAAATATGCTCAGCAACTCACAGAGATTCTCCCCTTCCAAACCAATGTATGACAGTTCAACAACTAGCTGTTCACACCAACATGTATGAACAAACTTCGATAATACAACTCAACCACCATTCTCCAACAACATATCAGCTCACAACCTGTCTCATTGCCTCCTCTGTCTCTGAGATAATCAATTGCCTCTACACAAAGTCTGAGGCTAATTCAGCCTCTTCTAGCGCTTAACCACACAACATAATTTCCAGCAACTTCTTCTAGCCTTGTGGCCCTCCACAATGAGCTAGACAGAGGCACATTAGGCCTCTTTCAAGGTCTCAGCCCTCCTCCTTATGCACAAAACAAACCTTGAATCAGGGGCAAAACTTTAATGCATTTTCCTTCTTGTCACGCCCTGGATAGAGCCTTAACTAGAGCACGTAATTACAAAAAAAACTCGACCTTCACACCTGACCAGACTTGACCTCCTTTAGACACCAAAATAGATCATAACTTGCTCCTTCACAGCTCGTCGTCTCTCTAAGGCAATCAATTTTCTTCCTAGGCTTGATATGCTTCTTGAGATGGTAGGTTGTGTGTGTTTGGCCTCTCTATAGGTCACTTACATGTATATCTTTCTATCATTGCCTTGGGTACCAGCTTTTGCTCATCAAAGGTACCCTCACACAATAATTAGACTAAACAAATATTGTTTTTGGGTCTTTAGCCCACCATCTTGTGTCCAAATCCCACCACCTAGGTACACAGCGCACAAAACTTCATTTTCGTGGGTCAACTCTACACAACCTAGTACCCCAAGGGTTGTGGGAGTATCTCCCAAGCTACACCTTTCAACACTTAATGGGCGTTGCTCTTCTCTTGAAGATGATTGACAATATTGACGACTTGGGACCCCTTTAGTGTGGATTTTACACCTTCTACTAGTCATATCATGCCCGAGCATGATTACATTAGCCTTGTGCTGCAACTGATGATGATATCTCTCTTGATGTTGGAACTCATGATATCTCTCTTGCAAATCATCTTTATCTTCATTATACATGGCATTATCATTTCTCATGATGCCATCCTTGATATTTCCAACATTATCAACGTCATGATGTCCCTGCAACACATCGCATCCTCATCACTCATGACATTGTCCTCGGGCAAGACATCCTTGCTATGCAAGAGTCGACACAATCCAATCGTCCTAGCCCTACATGATAACTAGATTATACTTGATATTAATTATATTATTATATACTTCCATAGGTTATTGTCTTGATTAGGGTTTTCTTTCAATATTTTCTCTTATTTTATTTATCTCTTATTGTAATTAATTGGCTCTTAATCTTAGGCTAAAAATATAATGATTCATATTAATACATACATACTCGTCAATCTCAATCTCCTTCGATTATTATCATCTCATCCCGAGGATGGACCACACTTGTATGGTCCAAAATGTTGATCCAAAAATCATTGCAATGATTCCAAAAGATGATTTACACCAAGATCATTCACTATTCAATGAATAGGTTTTGCAAACTTCCCAATCTACAAGGAGAACCTAGTAACCTTGTCAAGCCAGGAGTAACTTCACAAATGAATTGTTGCATTTGCATTAAGATAGAATATACAAGGAGAGGGACCAATGTCTCTTCATCTTCCAACTTCTCTTATTTTTCTATTTACAATATTTACATAGGATTACTAATCCCAAAGATTAGGTGTTCAACATTCATATGAAGGGATGTTGGTGAGTCCAAGCATCATTCTGAATCTTTCAAACTTTTCTCTTTTAAGCGCTTTCGTGGAGATGTCTGCAATCTGCTCATTTGTAGAACAATGTTGTAGGTGGATTGTTTTGGCCTCAACATGATGTCAAATCAGATGGTATTTTGTATTGATGTGCTTCATTCGATTATGGAAATTTGGGCTCTTGCCCAGCTTTATTGCAGAAGTGTTATTAATCAAAAGAGGAGTTGAATGCAATTGTTTCTCCTGCAAATCTTCCAGAATTTTCCTGAGCCACACAATTTCCTTCGTTTCTTCAATTGTTGCCACACATTCTGCCTCAGTTGTGGAATCCGTTGAATATGATTGTTTGTGTGACCTCCAAAAGACAGCTCCTAATCCAAGACTCATAACATCACATGAAGTAGATGGTTTATCCAATGTCCAACATGTCTATAGTGATGACAATAATAATGTACAATAATAACAAGACAAGGAAAAAACATAGCAATGGGAGTAAGAGAGGGAAGCCAAACTTTATAAATGAATACTAAAAGAAAAGAATTAGATAGCATTCATTCACAGAAAAGAATACCAAACTTCAAGGGGTGGTAGGAGAAAGGGGGGAGTCTACTTGATCCTAGATGAATGTTAATAATCTCATTTGCTTGGGGTCTAGATAATGTCTCAAACAACTTGGCAAATGCATATACCCTTCTATGTGGTTTGTCCCTGGCTATAGAAGCTAATATTAAATCCCTTTTAGCCTTTGGTGACTCCATGGTTATAATTAAAGCATTGATTGGTCACTCTGCTCCTCAAAACGTCATTCCAAAATCCATCATAACCAGAATCAGACAAGAAGCCAAATCCTTTGAAAAAACCTCATATTTTGATATAGAGCAAGATCTTGATGACAAGGTTAACTTCTGGGCAAGAGAAGCAATCGAGTTAAGCTTGGGCACTTTTTTTAAAAATAGGTCTTTCATTGTATGTGGTGGGATTTAACTGTTATCTAACCTTTAATCGTCCACTTCATCCTAGTATGTTGCCGAAACGTTGGGAAAGGCATCAGAGAGATGCAATCTCTACGAAATCCCAGACAAACTCAGACCTTCTCTGTGGCAATTAAATTCCCACTAAACTCTCGTACACTCCAGGTAGGATAAGGTATATTTTGAGGGCCAAGTTTAGTGTTGTACATCACTCTTCCTTTGCTCCTCTAGTTGCTAGTTTGGCTTGCTTCGTAGGACCACATCTACTTTTATTTGCTTAATTTCAATTCCCTCTACACAAAGGAACACCATGTCTAAAATCTTTTCTCTAGCTTTTGGACTACTCATGCTCTATTTTTCACCTCTAAAGAAACTCTCAGATCTTTTGCAGCTAGTGTAATTAAGGAGAATGAACTTCAAACCTAGTTTATTCTCATGTTCACAAATTTCAATTTGGATCCAGCAAGCCTTCTCCAAGGTCATTGATATTAGGAAGCAATTGCATGCTATCAAAGTTACACTAGTGCACTCTGGAATTTGGTCTCAAACCTGTACTATAGTAGTTGTTGAGAAATCAATAGGGCTTGTGAATATGGGTTGGCTTCTTATTACTTCTATTATGTTCTCTTCAACCAATTACCAAAACATAAACCATGAAGATCGCAAAAGACAATGAACACAAGATATAAGCTCCAAGTCAGGGCAAAACTCCACAACGGGGAAAACCAACCAATCATCTCTTCTTGTAGAATCAGATCAAAGTGAGAAATCCAAGACCCAAAAACCAAGACCAAGACCTTCCACAAGACACAAGTCAACCCTTCGTCAAGTCTTCCTTAACCAAGTCAAATCCAACCAAGTCAACGATGGTCAAAGCTCTTCAAACCAAAATTTTGAAACTACAACTTCACAAAGTTGCCATGGCACCTTCGCAGAAACATAATTTTGGCCCTATAATTCGCAGATTTGCACCAGTGCTTTGTACGTGTGAACAAAGACAAACAAAAAGTTTGATTTTTCTTCCTTCTTGATCCTTGTCCTCCCTCCCTTGACTTTTGATCTTTCTTATTTGACTTTTGCTTATCTTCTTGCTCTTTCTTTCACAAAAATCGAACTTGCCAATGTGTCCAAATGAGGTCGAACTACTCTCTATATATACACATACAGGACGTCGAGTTGTCCCTTCCAAGGTTGACTTGTCCAAGGAAGGCTGACTTGGTCTTGTGGGTGACAAAATGACCATTTTTACTCAAATAATTTTTTTTTCCTTTTTCTTTCAAAATTTCAAATGGGACTTGACTCGAATACAATAGATTGTGTCATGACAAATATACTTTTGACTCAATAAACCCTAGAAGCATGAAGAACATGTTTGACTAAAGAAATAATAATAATAATAATAATTTCTTTTTTTCTTTTCCTTTTCCATGAAATTTACAATGACACAAGTATAATGGTAATTATGAAGACCGAACCTAATAACATTTTCCAACAGTAGCGACAAAATTTGGAATTTCCTCAATGAGTATTGTTACCCCTCCATCAAATAGGGGCACCTATAGTAAAAAAAAATCACTTTCATTTGTTTTGATAAGCAGGGCAAATTGTAGACATGGTTGTTTTTATTCTGATTTTGGGCATTTCACATTTCCCGAGATATTTCACAGATCCCAAGGCACATGGTCCTCAATCCAAATTTCAACAAGTGCTCATCGAGATTATCAAGAGGTGTGCTTGACATGCCACATGGAATTTTTGGCAAAAGGAAGATATTTCAATTTGAATCTCATCTCTAAAGGGAGACATGGGCATATATTCTATGAACATAAAGGTGGCAAAGCAAATGGACATTGCATTAGCTATATTCTATGTTGCATGTGGGTCACCCACGAAAGCCTTTTCAAGCTCAAAAGACGAGGAATGTTGATGTTGTCATGCAATATAATGCAAGTTGACGTCTCGTAGATAAGCTCGCCACCTTTTCCAAGCAATACATTGGAGCACAAGGTCAACAATGGGAACATTGAGGTAGTAAAGTGAACATTGGGGGTCTAAAGTGGTCAATTCAACATCCCTCTAGCCTCGTCAAGCAAAACGCTAGCTAAATCAAGCAAGGTGTTAGCCATGTGATGCAAATTGAGCCCCCTCCTACTAGACTTTGGTCACCTTTTCAAAGGTCAACCAACAACTAAGTCAATGTCAAGACTCAAGGGTTTTACGGTGGACATTAGGCTGGAACATTGGAGCCTCCTTAGACTTGTAAGAAATCTAAGCCTCATTTCAACTTATTTTTAAGGTGAACGTTGAACCATTGGACTTGTTCAAAGGACCAATGAGAAATTATTCTTCCACTCATCGCCAATATTGACCATTCAAGGTGCATTCTTCATGATTGTGGACTATTCAAAGCATTTCTCAAGGGAATGTTGCCTTTTATCAAGGAGATCAACTTGTTCAAAGGATGTTGGGCCCCTTTTAAGGAGGTTGAATTCATCCAAATGGACCTTTGGACCTTTTCATGGGTTGTTGGGTACTATCTCCAAGGAATAAAATATTTGTTGACCATTTCTCTCTTTGTTGGGTGCGTCGGACCCCTCTTCTAAGCGATTTATTCATTTCTTCATTGTACATGTGGCATTGACCACTTTAGTTTTATTTGTTGGATCTAGAATTTTCTTGCTAGATCTAAAGAACTTCCACGATAATATTATTTTAAAGTAAAGGAAGTTCCCTACCTCCTCTATATAAAGGAATGACTCCCTCATTTGTAATCATGGTTGGATTATGAGGGTATTCCTCTCCTTGGAGTTTAATGAGTACATCTTTGTGGCTTTTTTTGTTGTTAAGGGCTTATCCATGTGATGAATGTCGTTGACAAAGAGACTTTTTCTTTCTTGGTTATTGCTATGATGCTTCAAAGGATAAAATTGTGATTATGCAAAGACTACCACAAAGCTTAGCCAGATCGATCCATTGGAGGGCGACACTTTCATGTGGAAGGAAATGTCAAGGCACAAATCTTCATGTCTCCTTTCTTGATGTGAGGTAAGCAGTGAGCCTCAATGCTAGATAGACCCTCAAGGGGCTTCCCCTATTAGCAAAAGCTTGGTTTGGTTCATGCCATAGTCAATCCTTGGGTTGAGGGCGATCCTACTTGGGAATCCTCTCTGGTGGGGTTTTGATCTCATGGTTTTCCTTGGCTAACTAAGGGGTTAATTGTCCTTTTGATACTAATCCCTTATCCTAATACATTTTACTAGGTAACGGACAAAAGAAGAGTGCTCATTGTTGATTTTCTAGTGGCAAACAGAACTAGAGCAATTTTCAAATTGATGACTACTTCCAACGATACAATTTGACTTCTTTAGAACATTCCAATCATTAACCTGTTATACTCGAAAATTTCAATCATAAACTTCAATAGAGCAATAGAGATCACAAAAAATAATAAATCAAGACACCAATATTTCTGGGACAAAACCCCACAACAAGGAAAAGCCAGTAATCTTTCCTTATGAGAGATAGCTCAATTCATTAATAGTACATCAAAATATTCCAATCAATATGCCAACCTTGACCTCAATAATTTCCAAGTCAATGCTTGCTCACAGTTAAAATCTGCACAAGAGGGCGGAATTTTGACCTTATGGGCAAAAGGGCCAAAATTTAGCTTACAATTCCTTTGTCAAAATCCCAGTCAAACTTCAGTAGTTAACCTACAGTCAACAGCCGAGAACAGAGACAAAACTTTGATCAAAGATCAGTCAATGAATCACAAAAAATTTGACCTCCAAGTCCAGTCAAGAGCTAAGTCAAACAGCAGCAAGAATACCCAAGTAAACGCTGGTCAAAAGAAAGATAAGACAAGTCAAACTTCGTTGGAAACTTTAGTCTCCTTTCTCCTTCGCACGTGTGCAATGAACTCAATGGCAAGTCTCATCATAAGAAAAGATACATCACAAAAATCAGATGTACAAATCTCATCATAAGAAAAGATACATAGCATCAAGCTCATTCCACAAGCCAAACTCAATGGCATTAAGGTCAAAACCCAACTGACCATGGAATCAATCAATGTGAGGCCAAACTCTCCAAAATGGTTTCTCAGTCAAGCAAAATGACCCAAGAGAGCACTCAAAATCAATCTTCCTGACCAAGTCCACTTGGTCTCTCAGTCAAACACAATGACTCGAGGAAGAGAACTCAAAATCAATGTCCCTGACCAAACCCACTGGTCTCTCAGTCAAACACAATGACTTAAGGGATCACTCCAAGCCTCGTAAACCAAACGCCCCAACCATATTAGTTTCTCAATCAATCTCAATGACCCAAGGGAGTAACTAGGACAATCTTCCCAACCATAAACCATGGTCTCTCAACTAAGCCCAAGGAAGATTGTCAGTCTCGTGATGTTATACAATCAATGCTCCCTCTCTCCAAGAGAGGGATTCTCAACCACTCCAAGTTGTTCTCTGAAATAAGCAAACTTCATCGACGACAACGGTTTTGTCAAAACACCAGCAACCTCTCTAGGAATGTATATGAGCCTCACATCTCCTCTCTGAACAATATTCTAAATGTAATGATACTTTATCTCAATGTGTTTCGACATGTCATGAAAATTGGATTCTCAAAAAGTTTTACACAACTTTGATTTTCACAATATACAATGGTCGATTCTAGTACTTGATCAAACAAACCAGCAAACAGCTTTTGAAGCCAAACTACTTCACAACTTGTAGCTATATACCCAACCTCGGTCATACTAAGAACAACAGAAGTCTACTTCTTACTTACCATGATATCATAGCAAAGCCCAGGCTAAAACAAAAATCGAAAGTGCTCTTTCTATCTTCAGTGCATCCAGCCCAATCAGCATCCATAAAACCATGCAAATGCCATTCTCCATTAGAAACATATCTCAAACCATAATCCATGGTGCCACGTAGATATCTCAATATATGTTTCGTTGCAACCCAATGCACATGTCGGGGCTCAACCAAAAATTGGCTCAATGTATTTACAACATAGCAGATATCAGGTTTGGTGTTCACCAGATAATTCAATGAGCAAATCAATTTACGACTCAAAAGGGTCAACCAGATTAGAATCACAATCTCGCAACTTCTTCAAACTTGCCAACATGGGAGTGTCCATGGACTTGCAGTCCATCATGCCAAATTTCTAAAGGATCTTAATTGTGTACTTTTCTTGCCCAATAAAAAATTCACCAAGATTTTGCCATATTTCCAATCCTAGATAGAAATGCATGAGGCCAAGATTCTTCATCTCAAATTTAGAGATCAGCGCCCTCTTTACACAGAACAATGAGATTCTCTACCCCTATCAGAAATAAATCATCTACATACAGCAGCAAAATAAAGGGCTTGCCTTCAACAACTATGAAGTACAAATTTGGATCAGCTTCACTATGGTTGAAACCAAGAGTCAACAAGTAGCTATCAATACGAGAGTACCATGCACGAGGACCCTTCTTAAGCCCATACAAGGCTTTCTTCAATTTACAAACATGTGTTTCTCTATTATGAATCTCAATGCCTTGAGGTTGTTCAATATATACTTCTTCAATGACTCAATTCAAAAAAACAATCTTAACAACCATTTGATGCAATTTCCAACCTATAATAGAAGCAAGAGAAATAATAGATCTCATAGAAGAACACCTGGCAACAAGAGCAAATGTTTCTTCATAATCTTCTCCCTCTTTCTGGGAGAATCCACGAGCCACAAATCTTGCCTTGTACTTCTCAATGCTTCCATCAGTTGCATGCTTAATTTTGTAGATCCACTTGGAAGAGACTGTTACAACACCATCTAGTGGGCCCCTAGGAGGGGAACCTATGGGACAACAACTAGACCAAATGACAACAATGGGACAAGACACATTGTCACCTCAGTCAATGTCCCCTGCTCTTTACAGACTTTCACCAATGGGAGTAGTCCTCGTAGGAGGAAATCGCTTATAATGGATATGCCAATGATATGTATGGAGTGATTTCACAAGGTCCATCCAAGCAGAGGCTCAATTAAGGCTTATTGGTTCTAGGAAGCAAAAGGCTCTCCAAGAAAGACCTAGGATGGAGGTCAAGACATAGGGTTTGAAATTTGCAATGAGAATAGGTATGCCTAGAATCAAGACTCCAAGATTGTAATAGGACCTCAAAGGAAGCTTGTGAGATGATTCTGACACTTTGAATAGGCTTTTCACTCCTTTTGAGAGACCTAGAAAGAGCTTGCACTAAACCTAGGGTTTTTAGGAACAAAAGTTGGAAAAAATTCCTCCAAAGTATTCACTAAGTCAAGGTAAAACAGAGGAAAGGGTCTCTTAAGATTATTCCACCAAATACAAGAGGCTCATATGACCCTCAAGAAGGCCACCTTATCCAAGGAAAACTAACTAGGTTCCCTTCGAGGGCACACCTAGGACACACAAATTTATGGAGAAATAACCATGGAAATTCTACCAAAATTTGAAATCCTCTAAAGAAGACATAAAGGAAGAGTTTTATCCAAGTGGAATTTGAAAATTCCTCCTTTAAAGAATTTCGTTGGGTGCCCTAGATAGACTTCCAAGGAAAGAGAGGCCGAAATTTTTGGACAGGAGAAAAATAGAGGGAAGTAAAGGTTGATCATGTTTTCTCGAACTAGTGCCTGATCCTTGGGCTATGGAGTCTAATATGATTCAACATTAGCTAAAATTCCTAAGGAGGCTAATGAATGAGGCCCTAGCAACCACTCTTCAACATTTACCCACTCAAGATCTGTGGATTTTCATGTAAGAAAAGGAAATTCCATTCACTGGGAACATTCATCTATTGCTATGCAATGAGTAACATATGCAATTGCCAACCAAATAGCCTTTTATAATGATATTCAAAAAAATTAGGGGACAAGAGCATTAACTTGTTAGAACAATTCCATACATTAGACATCATTCAAGAGAAACATTTCAAAAAAAAACACTTACAAGATGACAATAAGATATATCCAACCATAGAACAAGAAGTAGCTCCAGAAAAGATCAAATCCTAGCTCCAAATATATCAAAATGCATCAAAGAGTCTCCAATTCGTCCAAGAGAAAAAGTGTGAATGTCTTTTACAAGAGAAATCCAAGTACTTTGTTAGAACAATTCCATACATTAGACATCATTCAAGAGAAACATTTCAAAAAAAAACACTTACAAGATGACAATAAGATATATCCAACCATAGAACAAGAAGTAGCTCCAGAAAAGATCAAATCCTAGCTCCAAATATATCAAAATGCATCAAAGAGTCTCCAATTCGTCCAAGAGAAAAAGTGTGAATGTCTTTTACAAGAGAAATCCAAGTGATGATGATGCTCTTTCACAATCAAAGTGGGTTCTATTTTATATGAGACCTTTAAAGGTCGAATTCGTATTCTAAAGCCCTTAACATTATTTTAATGTGAAAAAATAAGACCTTGATGACAAGCCCACCAAGTAGCTTCAAAAATTATGAATAAACCATCCAATAGTAGGTCGAAATGATGACGCCATGATGAAGTGATGCCATTGGAAAGCCACAATGAGTCCTCAAAGTGCCAAAATGAGAGAGAAGGCTCCATAAATGTTGCACAAGGAGATGGCCCCTTAATGTGGTGCTCTGAAGTGGCTCTGGGCACAAATATTAGTCTCATGGGTCTCCTGGTGAAAGGTAAGCCCATAGACTGCTCTAAATAGAGGGCATTGATGATGGTGCTTGCCCTCCCATGTCTCAAGAGTGAGACAAAACATTGTTAATCTGGTTGGGCAATACTGATCCAAGTGCATCATCTCGCAAATAATTTCGCACAGCTCTTAACGCATCCCCTACAAGTGTCAATATGATCCTCTAGTGGGCTTGGGCCAACAAAAGTTCCCTTCTTCCCAGAAGGTTCCAACTTTGTCCTCTTCTCCTTGGGCACATGAACATAAACAGGACAACCAAAAAATCTCAAATGTTCAACATTGGGCTTCTCACTTGAGAAGACTTCTTCAAGAGTATTATATTCCAAGATTCGATGTGGACATCTATTTTGAACATAAACAGTTGTCTTTGAAGCTTGTCCCCATAGGAACATCGGAAACTCTTGATCATGAAGCATGGCTTTGGCAGCTTCCATAATGGTTTTGTTCTTCTTTTCGGCAATTCCATTTTGTTGAGGATAGTAGAGAACTATCAACTCCCTCTTAATTCCAACATCTATGTAGAAAGCAATCAACTCCTTGGATGTGTAATCTCCTCCATTGTCAGATCTTAACGTCTTGGTCCTTCTTGTTGCATTTTAAACCTATGCCTTGAATTCCTCAAACTTTTCAAACATTTCATCCTTGGATTTCAAGAAATAAATCCATGTTTTACGAGAGTAATCATGAATGAAAGTGACATAGTACAAATCTCCACCCAAGGTCCACAAACATCAAAATGTATAATGTCAGAATGTATAAGGTCCAAGATTCATTTGGAGTTACTGTCACAGATAGTAAATCTTTCTTCAAAAATTTTCCCAAAGCACATCCTTTGCAAACTCCATCATGTTCAATCTTGATTTTAGGTACACCTTCAACAAAATCCTTCATTCTAGTTAAAGCTTTATAATAAACACCAACGTACCTTCGATGCCATAGTTCACAAAGAGCAGAGGTGTTGTGCATCAAGAATTGAATTAAGCATCCATGCACCAATGACTTTGGCATATTCGAAGGAGGAGTCTTTCTTCCATACCAGAACTTGACCATCAACGAAAGCGAATCAAGTCGGCCGATAAAGTCAGCTCAGGGAAAAATTCAGGATTTTTTCAAAAAGTCGAGACTTTTTGCCGACATTTTCCACACTGACAAATTCTTCTTCAAACCAGGAACACATAAAATGTTATTAATAGAAACATTACCTCTTGATTCCAATTGGAAAGATGATGAACCAATGCCCTTGACTTTGTACTTGCCATTGTCTCCAAGCTCCACCCTTTAAGCTATCTTCTTCTCAACTAATTCACAGATATTCTCACGACTTCCAATCATGTGCCCAGAGGCACCACTGTTCACCAACCAAATTTCATCATGACCTGCAATAGAACCTGTGAAAGAAGAATAAAAGGAATAATCATCATCACCAACATCTTTCTTTCTAGGCCTCCCCTTGAATGAAGGTTCATTAAGATCAACAACAGAAGCATGTTGCTTCCCTTACCTTTTTGGATCATTATTTCTTTGAGGACACCTAATTTGATAGTGACCATATGTTTAACAACGATAACATTGAAAATTTGACATATCTCTTCTTTCTTGAGAGGGAGGAGGTCTTCTTTGTGGAACAGGTCCTCTTCCTGGAGCAGGTCTTGAAGTAGGTCTTCTACCTGTACTTCTTTGAAATTTTCTTCCCTTGCTATTCTTTGAGTGGGCTACAAAAGCTTTAGAACCTTCACCTAGATTTGGAATATTGCCTTTTGACATGAGCCTAGATTCTTCTTGAGTGCACGCAACCCATAGTTTGTCAAAAGGAGGAGTATTTTCTCTACCACTAATGCTTGATGCAAAAGAAACCCGAAAATCAAGCAAACCATTGATTGCTACAGCCACTAATTCTTTATCAGGTACCTCTTCTTCAACAGCTTTGAGTTGATCTCTCAAATGAGAGATCCTTACGAAGTATGATGCCACTGTATCATTCTTTGTCATCTTCACAACTCAAATTTGATTCCTTAGACTTATAGATTGAATAATGTTGTTGACGATGTATAATCTAGTGAGAGCATCATACATTTCCTTGGAAGATTTAAAATCAGCAATATAAGGAATCATATGATCTCTAACAGACTCCACAATGATGCTCATAGCCCAGATGTCACCATCTTGGAACTTGTCTTTTCATGCTTGATCAACTGGTTCGGTAACTTTTCCTTTCACAATACCCAAGACCTTATGCCTAGCAAGGACAAGGTGAATTCTAGTCTTCCATGCTCTGAAGTTTGCACCTCCTTCAAGCTTGTTTTCTACCTTCATGAAGGAATTCAAGATGAAGATAACGAGTCAAGACAAAAGACATAGGATCTCAATGCTCTTTAATGCTCTTCAAAATTATCCCAATGTTTTTTTCCTTCACCAAATCTCTGATACCATGTTGATTTTCTAGTAGCAAACAAGACTAGAGCAATTTTCAAACTAGTAACTACTTACAATCATGCAATTTGACTTCTTTAGAGCATTCTGACCATTACATAGTTATACTTGAAAATTCCAACCAAAAACTTCAATAAAGCAATAGAGATCACAAAAAACGAACGTAGGATCTCAATGCTCTTTAATGCTCTTCAAAATGATCTCAAGGCTCTTCAATGCTTTTTTCCTTCACCAAACCTCTGATACCATGTTGATTTTCTAGTAGCAAACAAGACTAGAGCAATTTTCAAACTAATAACTACTTCCAATGATGCAACTTGACTTCCTTAGAGCATTCCAATCATTTCACGGTTATATTTGAAAATTTCAAAAACTTCAATAAAGCAATAGAGATCACAAAAAACAATAAATCAAGAGACACCAAAATTTCTTGGGACAAAACCCCACAATGGGGAAAACACAGTAATTTGTCCTTGTGAGAGAGAGTTCAATTCATCAATAGTACATCATAATATTCTAGTCAATATGCCAGCCTTGACCTCAATAATTTCCAAGTCAAAACTAGTTAAATGAGAGAGGAAAAGTCGATGTTTTCTCACAATCAAAATTTGCACAAGAGGGTCGAAATTCAGCCTACAATTCCCCTATCAAAATCTTGGTCAAACTTCAGTACTTGACCTGCGGTCAACTCTCAATCAACGGCCCAGATCAGAGACAAAACTTCGATCAAAGATCAGTTAACAAACCATAGAAATTTCATCCTCCAAGTCTAGTCAAAAGCTTGGTGAAACAGCAGCAAGAATACCCAAGTCAACATTGGTCAAAAGAGAGATAAGAGAAGTCAAACTTCACTAGAAACTTCAGATTTCTTTCTCCTTTGCACGTGTGAACAGAACTCCTTGATTGGTCTAATGAGCGCGTAGAAATTTCCTGTTTTCCCACCCCGGTTTTCAGTTTCACCTTATTTCTCCTTTTAGTTAAATGCCCTTTCCCATATCCTTACAGTCAACAACAGGAAAATAATTTTTTGCTGAAAACACAAATTCTGGAAAATTTACAGAATGCTGGAAAATGCGGAAATAAAAATCAGCAGATACAAACAGCCATTCAACACATCATAACACAGTAATTTTTGGTCAAGGTGACCCTGGAAAAACCCCCTACAACTCTTGGGGAAAACCAATTCGAAAGCTCCTCCTTATTTCTGGAAAATGCTTTTTACAGTGAGAGAAAAACTCAAAAAAATCAGCAAGTACAGATTACAACTTATCTCGTTTTCCGTGCTTTACCACCACCTCGAAAAACGTGTAAACAACAAAACAGAACAGCAATAAATGTTGTACAGCCTCCTTGGTTTTCGTGCCCAAATTTGCAGCCTTAAATGCTACTGTACGGACTGTCTAGAAATGCATGCAAACTGCCATAAATGATGTATCGTTTTTCTCGATTTCCATGCAGAAAAAACAGCAGAGCTTCTATACGGATTTCTGCCTCGAAATTTGTGCAAAGGTACAGCCACTTGTTGTACAGCCTCCCTTGAAAAACATGCCAACAAAACATCTTCTCTGCTCCTCAATTTTCGTGCCAACTTGCTGTACGGCCTTCTTGGAAACATAGCCAATACTGCTATACGAATTTTCTAGAAAAATGTGCCCAAAATCTGCCTTTCACTGTGTGTTAACTCTGTTGTACGAGCTTGCTGAAACACTTCTTTGGAATGTGTGCCAAAGTGCTGCCTCTTTCTCCTCACTGCCCAGAAATCTCCCTTGCTCTCTTGCTCTCCTTCTCTCAATCTGCTCATGAAAGAATGAATGACCTTTTTCTCCTTTTCCTCCTTTAACCTAACCCTAAGTGACTTTTGGAGAATCCCTAAATCCAATGGCTGAAATAGATTGAGATCTAGGGCTGAGATTAAATGCTCATTTAAATCTCACTTTCTATTTTTTAATTCACCCCACTTTAATAAAGACCCACTTAGTCAGTTATTTCCAAAGTCACTTTTCCTTTCTAATTTTACATTGACTTTATTAAAGTCACTTTAAAATTAGACTTTAGTAACTTTATCACTTAAAGTCACTTTTAAATTAAATTTGACTTTATAAAATTATAAAGTCACTTTAGGAGAAAAATTAAAATCTTTTGGACACTTTTCCCTAGGCCAAAGATCAAAGCCTTAGGGAACCACCTGTCCTCCGGTAACCAAATTTCAACACTCCCTCTTACCGAGGAAGGTGTTCCTCACCACACCCATCTTGTCTCTGAAGTAGACATGCTTGCCCCGTGGTAACGCTTTGGTAAGAATATCTGCAACCTGCTCATCAGTGAGAATATACTCAAGCTTCACAGCTCCTCTCTGAACATAGTCTCTGATGAAATGATATTTGATCCCGATATGCTTTGACCTGTCATGAAATACTGGATTCTCTGTGAGTTTAATAAAACTCTGATTATCACAGTAAAACACTGAAGGTCTCAACGGCTGACCAAATAAGCCAAACAACATCTTGCGAATCCAGATGGCCTCACAACTAGCTAGACTGGCTGCCATATACTCTGCTTCCGCTGAACTCAATGCTACTGACTGCTGCTTTCGGCTGAACCATGACACAACTGCCGAACCCAACCCAAAACAGCACCCTGAAGTGCTCTTCCTATCAGAAGCACAACCTGCCCAATCAGAATCAGTGTAACCTGCCAATCTCACTCCATCCCCCTACCCGTAGTCCAGACCATAATCCACTGTCCCCTGCAAGTACCGCAAAATGTGTTTTGCAGCCACCCAGTGAACCTTCCTAGGCTCACACATAAACTGACTCATCGTGTTGACTGCAAAACAAATATTTGGTCTAGTGTTGACCAAATACATCAAGGAACCAATCAGCTGTCTGTACAATGTGGGATCCACCAACTCGGAATCCGAAGCATGGAGCTTCTTCCAGTTGGTGATCATTGGTGTCGACATGGGTTTACAGTCCTCCATGTGGAATCTGCCAAGAATGTCCACAATATACTTCCCCTGCCCCAGGAAGAAATGCCCCTCCTCCTGCCACACCTCCAAACCCAAAAAGTAATGCATCAAGCCGATGTCCTTCATCTCAAACTCCGCCGCAAGATCTCTCTTGCAGTGCTCTATGAGTCTCTCTGCACCCGTAATGACTAAGTCATCCACATACAACACCAGAATGAGAGGCTCCTCACCTATCACAATATAGTAAAGGTTCGGATCTGCCTCACTCTTTGTGAAACCCATCCCCTACAAGTATGTATCTATCCTGGAGTACCAAGCTCTGGGAGCTTGCTTCAGGCCATAAAGGGCCTTCTTCAGTCTGCACACATGGGACTCCTTCCCATGCACCTCAAAGCCCTGTGGTTGCTCAATGTACACCTCCTCCTGTATGAAGCCATTTAGAAATGCGGTCTTCACATCCATCTGGTGGATCTTCCAACACATCTCTGCTGCTATCGATATAATGGAGCAGATCGAGGTATATCAAGCCACGGGAGCGAAGGTCTCCTCATAATCAACTCCCTCTACCTGGGAGAACCCCCTAGCCACAAACCTTGCTTTGTATTTCTCAATGCTGCCATCTGCAGCATGCTTTACCTTGTAAAGCCATCTGGAAGTAACCACGGATTTGCCCTCAGGCCTCGGCACCACCTCCCAAACATCATTCTTCATGATAGAAGAATACTCCTCCTGCATGGCCTCTCTCCCGACCTGCTGGCTAGCTGCCTCCTCATAGCTAGAAGGCTCAGAGTCAAGGATGCTGGTAGCCATTTCCATATAGCTACAAAACCTCTCAGGTGGTCTGCTCTCTCTAACCGGCCTCTTAGGCCCAGCAACAGATGTGGCCTCTCTCAAGGTGTCCTGAAGCCACTTGGGCTTCCTCTTCCCTGAGCATACTTCTCCCATTGGAGAATGAAACTCCTCCTCATCATCATCATCAGGAGCCTGAACTCCTGACTATCTGTCTGTTGTCCTCCTTCCTGCACCTGAACCTGTAGAAGCTGAGGTACCGTGTGAACTGTCCATCAGTGGACTCCCTAGTGAACTTCTCTGTGGACTGCTCTGCATGCTGCCCGAAGCACCACCCCTCTGACTCTGTGAGCCACTGCTCACTAACCGACCTGACTTCGTCATAGATGTACCTCTGAATCCTCCTAATTCCTGCCCACTGGATCCCTGTGACTGACTCAGCTTCTACTAAGGGTCTGGCTGATCCAGATAGTCTAACTCCCGTGACCTCCTAAAGGCCCTATCCTCCTCGAACTTCACATCCCGCCTGACAACAACTTTCCTCTGTGCAAAAATGTAAATCCGAAAGGCCTTTGAGGTCTCACTGTAGCCCACAAAGATACCCTTCTCTGCGGTGGGCTCTAGTTTGGTCCTCTTTTCCGAAAGGCCTTTGAGGTCTCACTGTAGCCCACAAAGATACCCTTCTCTGCGGTGGGCTCTAGTTTGGTCCTCTTTTCCTTGGGTATGTAGGAGTATGTAATACACCCAAAGATACGAAGATGACCAATATCAGGCTTCTTCCCAGAAAAAGCCTCCTCTGGAGTCATATGCCCCAAGGCACGATGCGGACTCCTGTTCTGCAAATAAACAGCAGTGTTGCAGGCCTCTGCCCACAAAAACAATGGCAACCCCTGATCATGTAACATGGCTTTGGCAGCCCCTCCGATGGATCTGTTCTTCCTCTCCGCAACCCCGTTCTGCTGGGGGTTATAAGGAACAGTGAACTCCCTCCTAATGCCTGCCTCCGCACAATAATCAACAAACTCTCCAAGGGTGTACTCTCCTCCATTGTCCGACCTCAGGGACTTGATCTTCCAACCTGTCTGTGTCTCCAAAAGAGCTCTGAACTCTTGAAACCACTTGAAGACCTCACTCTTGGTCTTCAAGAAATAAATCCAAGTCCTCCTGGAGTGATCATCAATGAATAAAACATAGTACTCATATCCACTCAAGGAAACATGAGACATCCGACCGCTCACATCGGAATGAATCAAATCAAGTATCCCAGTCGCTCTACTGTCACTGTTGGGAAAAGGGGATTTAGCAAACTTTCCCATCGCACATCCTCTACAAGTATCAAAGTGATCAGTACTGAAATCTGGCACACCTGTAGTGATCTCCCGCAAGGTCCTCAAGGCTCCATGATACATGTGCCCCATCCTGCGGTGCCAAATCTCACACAGCTCAGAACAGCGAGCTCTGCTATCGGTACTACTTCTCAATGCCAAAAGGGGCTGAAATGCAAACTTGTACACCTTTGCATGGCATACACCTATCACTCTAACTGAATCAGCTAGAGCGCCCCTGGGATATATCAGCACCTGTCCTCCCCTGAGCAGTATCTCATATCCTCTATCCTCCAAAGCTAAGACGGATATGAGGTTCTTCCTCATCCCTGGCACATAAAGAACATCTGACACCTTCAAGGGAGGTTTGGGTTCCCTATGAAATGTCAGTGTTCCCACACCGACTGCTCTAACAACTCTGTCATCACCGAGTACTACCTCTATATCAGTGCCACTCTCTAAGAACTCTGAGAAGTACTCACGGACTCCTGTCATATGACGTGAAGCCCCACTGTCCACATACCAGATACCCAAAGATGCTCCACTAATTGAGGGAAATGCATGCTCCCTCTGAACCTCTGTGGCAAGTAATCCTGCACTAGAGGACTCACACGCAATGAACCCAAACTCCTGGTCAAAGCGATCTGCAAAGTCCTCAACCTCTGCTGATGCTGCCATGCTGATGCTGCCATGCAAAGTCACTTTTAAATTAGATTTGACTTTATAAAAATTATAAAGTCACTTTAGGAGAAAAATTAAAATCTTTTGGACACTTTTCCCTAGGCCAAAGATCAAAGCCTTAGGGAACCACCTGTCCTCCGATAACCAAATTTCAACAGAGAGAGTGTGATGGATGCCAAATGAGGTCAACGAATGCCCAATATATGTGTGATTCAAGAGGTGGGTTTTGACCTTAGGGTCAAACCCTTTCAAGTGGTGGGGGCAACTTGTCCAAATGAGGCTGACTTAGGCAGTTGGTAAAATAATAATTTTCTTTAATTTTAACCATGAAAATAACGACCAAAGGTACCAATTTTCAACACTATTCCTAACCTCATCTCATCATTTGATCCCCGCTTCACTCCATAGCATCATTGGATATTGACACTGATCTTCATATCCCTCCATCACCATTCTATCTTCCCCCCAAAACTTAACTTGATTGTTGGGGTTATTTGTGATAACACTTCATTCAATATTGCTTTGCCCTAGTAATTCTTTAGGGAAGTTGCACTTGAGAAGGGGGAGAGCAGGCTTAAAGTGCAAAGCTAGGTGGCTAACGTGACAATAGGTGACCTTCCTATGCTCCACTTAGATTGTATGGTGTGGGTTAGAGTTCTTATCATTCTAACATACAATTCGGGCAATAATACGCATTACAAGTTATCTTTTTAGGAATTCAAAGTTCTTTTCAAGGAATTTCAAACAAAGATTGATAGGCTCCACTCAATTAAACTATTCTCTAAATTGAGAAGTAATTGACTAATCCTTTGGGAAATTGAAGAAAATTACTTATTCATGGGCAAAGTAGACATTCAGAAAATTAGCAAGTTATTCAGGATGAAAGGAGAACTTTATTTGCTCTCTCTTTGGAAGTTGCAGAATACGATCTATTTCAATCCCCTCATATAAGCAATCCCATTAGCTCTTTGACGAATCGGAAGCAACGTATAGGAAACTTGGAAATAGAATGCTAAAGATTCTGAAATTTCACACTAAAGAGGAATATTGACACATTAACTATGGCTTCCAACAACAAAGACACAGATAACTCTCTTCAGGCATTACTAAAAGAAGAATTAGTCCATCAATTCAAAAGCCACTTATGGCACCTGGAAGTAGCCTTAAATAAGCCTATAGTTATCATGTTCTTATAACAGAGCGAGAACAACACTTGAGGAGATCACTCTCACATAACAAGGTATTGGGCGGTATGGAAAAGTGTACAATCTATCCTCAGTTGTTGTCATGAAAGATTCAACCAAGCACTATTGTTGGAAACCCCTCAATATATTACAAAGTTATAGCACTTGATATTTCTCTGTCCATGGGACCTAGCAAGTCATAGCCTTCACAGACGGCCAACAATATTTTTCCATATTTGCATCCAAAAGGAATTTGAAAATTCTATCAATGCAGTAATATTTAATACGACTTAATACTCCTATCACGTCAAATCCAAAAGAAAAGAGAGACTATGTTTTATCGACACAATTGCAAAAGAACTATCTCAAAAGATTTCTTGCATCATGTTGATCAAATGGGTCTACCTCTAAAGTAAACCTTTTGTGTTGACCCAACAATACAATAATTCATGGGATGTATGAGCATACTCCTTTCAAGCCATTATTCATAGTGACATAAGTGGGGAATAACACGTCAACAAATCTTTGGTAGTTCCGTGCTCCAACCTCACAACGTGGCTAAACACGAAGAACCAATATCAAGCCCCAACTACTCAGAACCAACCTCTAAAAGCCAAGGTTTCTAGCATAAAGACTTCATTCAAAGGTATCGACAACACAATGAATAGTCAATGCCACATGTTGGAGGTGTCAACTTCCCACTTTGGTATCTACATATCAGATCCAAACATTGATCCACTCACATACCCTTTCCAAATAACCCTGACCCACACTTTTAAAATAACAATTCGTAGCACAGTTTTCAAAAATTCAAATGAAAAATTTGGTGGTCTTGATCCTTCGAGGTGGGTTACTCAAATAGAACATTACATCTATCTCCATGGCATTATTGATGACCTACAAAGACTAAAAGTCGGGTATTATATTTAGATTCAAGGGTTTGTGCATATCCTATATGATCCTATATGCTCCTTTTGAATGAGACACTTTTTGGGACAATCAACAAAATTACACCAATCCAGCATAGTTATTGGCTATATTGACACCTTTGCACAATTAGTAATCCACACGAAGGTTCTATCTAATTCATTCTTAAAGATAGTGATCAATACCCAAACCAATAGACTTTTATTCACTATTCATCCTAGCCCCCTTGTGGTGACTACCTTAACTCCTCCAACTCATAGAGATTAAGAATCCACAAATTATCTCTAGAAGAGATGGCATAACACTAACACCTTCGCCTAGTTATAATTGTGATGAGCAGTATTTCAAAGAGCACAAACGTAAAGAACAAAAATAATTTTAGATGGATGTATCACCAAAAGAACACTCAAAAGACACATCCACCGAAGACACTCCTGATCCCAATTTGGATGATGCCACGTCTCCAGCAGACAAAGAAAACACTTTGCAAGCTCTTTGTGAGGTACCCCAAATTTCTCTCCATGCCTTATCTAGTTTCTTGGCACCCCAACCATGAAGTTGACTGGCTATATCAGGCATCACATGATGATGTATTGATTGGCAGCAGTAGCACCCACAATTTTATTCATGGCAAAGTGGTCACTAAACCCATTGTTATGTCTATCTTATACCTAATTTTCAAATAATCATTGCCAATGGTGGTATGATGAAATGTGGCAGCCAATGTGAAAATGTGAAACTCCAAATAAGTGAGTAAAAGTATTAGTGCCAACTCATCACCAATGGTCACGGTATTAAAACAGGAACGTAATTCAGGCATGTGTCCTAATTTTTGGGCTCTCAATAAATTAACCATCAAAGTCAAATTCCCCATCCCAATTGTTGATGATCTCTTACATGAACTTCATGGAAACAAGTTTTTGACCAAACTTGACTTGTGGGCCACCTAACACCAAAATACGAATGCGAGAGGCAGACATCCCAATGACAGACATTTGCACACGAGGGTCATTATGAACTTTTAGTGATACCCTTCAGCCTTTGCTATGCTAGATCATCACTACAAAGCCTCGTTGCTTTCCTTCTTATGCTTATCAAAATACAAGGGCATCTTTGCATATTTCATCTTATTGCCTCTTGTATCAAGTTTTCTGTAATTATAATATTCTTTGTATCTGGTTTCAGGTTTAAGCATTAAAGAACATTACAAAAAAAGGTTGGAACTTGTGGAGGTCAAAAATCTCAGCTAAAGAGGTTGATTCTAAATATCAAGAACAGCACTTTTTCTAAGGAGTGGCACTGATCCAAAATCTTTTGTTTGAGATGCATAAAGGAATTAACATGTGAAAATTGTAGCTTTTAAACAAGAACTTTAAAGGCATAAGCGGAAAAAGAGAGAAGCAATTAACATCATGCACGAAGACACAGGAGTTGATATCGAAGTTCGTCCAGGAGGGACTACGTCTCCGGGCCCTGCTCTAATAGTGGGGAGGCCCTGCTTTCATTAAATGGCAAAATGAAAGTACAAGTACAAAATGAGGAATTACACCCTTATACTTGCCCAATCTGGAAATGGCCGAAAATTGCAGACCTCTGATGACAAAATGGGCAGCACCGTTGGATTTGTGGCGTCGAGTAGTGCTGAATCCATATAAAACTTGCCCCAATCGAACAAAGTGAAAATCTGGCCCCTCTGGAAAAATGGCTCAGATCATGGTTCCGCCCCCCTCCTGCACACTGCTCAAGGTTCCACTGCCTCGTTTTCCGTGCCCGCTCCTGTCCGTCCTTGGGCGCACAAATGAATGAAGGTTTAAATAATAAAAGGTTGGCGGACTTTCCAAAGTCACCGTTGGATGAGTTGGTTACGGATCTGCATTTGTTGGGAGGAGGTCGGGGGGTCAAATCCCGACCCCTCCATTAAAACGCCGACTGTTTGTTTTTTTGTTTAAACCGCATTCTATTTAAAAAAACAACGTTGAACCGTTGATAAATATAAAAGTCTGTTTGATGTGATGTGGGGGGCCGGACCCATATTGGGCGGCCCGCCCCATATAAAACCGTGCCAAGTGTGTGAAGGACGGCGGCGGTGGGGTTAACAACCCCCGCCCCGTATCATTGCATATATTTGTTTTCCATTGGAGACCGCAGGGGTGGCGGGGTTGACCACCCGCCCCCCAACAACAATTGTTTTTAAAATATATGCACATTTGTATGGGCTGGCGGGGTTGGTGGCCCGCCACCCATATATATATTTTTTTTGTTTTATTTGTTATTTTAAAACAATATGTTGTTTTTTGAACCTTCGAATTTTGACCGAAAGAGTGCATTTAATGGTCCCACAAATTCGCCCGGAATCTGGCCAGGTTGGTCGGAATCCGGTGGCCGAGTTTCAGCAAAATTGTTGCCTCCTTAGTCTGCCACATCACCAAGTCAACCTCTGAACTTTCACTGCTCCTAACTCCTTCATACGGACTCGGAAATGAGTACCGTCTGCGCCGTTGGATTCAGAATTTCGAGATCTACAACTTGAACTTGGTTCGAAGGATTTTCGAACACTTTGATTTCTAAGCCTTGTACTTAAGCCATTTGTACCTGTACCTGTTTAATCCACCTGGATCATTCCTCCCCACTAAAGAGCTTTTGGACCCCAAAAGCCTCATCAATCAACAGGCAAGTGAGGGAATTGCTCCCTCACCTTCTCCTTTTCAAGCCATTTGGCTTTACTTGGGTGCATCCCTTTGAAACCAACACGGAGATACTCCACATCTCCTCGTCGCGAAGTCCTGGTCCTTCGATCGAGAACGATGTCCTCTGGCAGTTCATCGAGATATTCTAGTGCAAAATCATCCACTGTAGGAACTGATCCTACCTCCTCAGTGTCCATAATCAATGGGGGTTCATAAAGTTTTAGATTTTCAACATTCACAACTGAGTACATCTGCATGTATACCGGCAAGTCGAGTCGGAAAGCATTATTCCCAATCTTCTCCAATATGGTAAAGGGACCATACCGGATTGGTCGCAATTTCTTACCTTCTCCCTTCATTCGATCCTTGTTGATGTGGAACCACACTTTGTCGCCAACTTGAAATTGATGGTCGACTCGATGCTTATCATGTCGGGCCTTATATCGGGCCTGACTCTTCTCCAACTGCTCTTGCACTACTTGGTGAATCGTCTGAATCCGCTGAATGAACCGCTGTGCTTTATCCCTGTCATCACGCCCACTAGCATCTTCATCCCTTCCATAGATCATGTCGAAAGGGTCCTTTGGTAAGTAACCAAAGCATGTCTCAAAAGGTGAACGCTGCGTAGAGGAATGCACTGCTCGGTTGTAAGCGTGCTGCACATATGGAAGGTGTTCATCCCACAACTTGGGATGTTTGCTGCAATAGCCTCGCAACAAGTGTACCACGGTACGATTAACGACCTCTGTCTGTCCGTCGGTTTGTGGATGGAATGCCGTGCTTCTCTTCAACTTGGTATCCATCATGCGCCACAAGCTGGTCCAAAAATCTCCAAGGAAACGAGAGTCTCGATCTGACACAATCGACGTGGGCAACCCAAAGTGGACCCAAACATACTGAAAGAAAAGACAAGCAGTCTGCTCAGCAGTGACCTGCTTTTTACAAGGCATCAATATGCACATTTTGCTAAAGCGGTCGACGATTACATACAAATAGTCGTGACCCTTTCTTGACATAGGCAAACCTCCTACAAAATCCATCGACACACTTTCCCATGGACGACCCGGAATAGGGAGTGGTGTGTAGAGCCCGAGTTTTCTATTAGAGGGCTTTGAAACAGAACACATCACACATCCCTTTACAAAACGGGTTACAATGTTTTTCATATGGGGCCAAACAAAACCTTTGCAAATGACATAAGGTTTTTTCAACACCAAAGTGACCAGACACAAGAGAGGTATGCGCCTCTCGAATTACATGTACCCTTTCTGCTGTGGGTATGCACAATTTACCAAGGTGATACAACAGCTTCCCCTGCAAATGATAGTTGTCCACCTGTGAACCATGAGTTAGTTTTGCATAAACTTCTTTAAAGTCATCATCGTTAGTGTACTGTTCAACATAACTTTCAAAAGACAATGACGCATTATGCAAAATAATAAAAGCAGCGATAGGAGGGCGAGAGAGCATGTCTGCTACTTTGTTACTAGTGCCCTTCTTATACTTTATTACCAGATGAAATTGCTGTAGGAACCCCATCCACCTGAAATGAAGAGATTGTTGTAGCTTGGTCTGTGACTGAAGGTACTGCAAGGGCTGATGATCCGTATGGATGATGGTCTCCTTGCCGATCAGGTAGTGTTTCCACTTTTTCACACTTTGGACCAAGGCATACAATTCCTTGTCATAAGTGGGGTAATTTATTACAGCCTGGGAGAACTTCTCCGAATGGTAACAAATCGGCTTCTTCTACTGCAAAAGTACAGCTCCCATGGCGTACCCACTGGCATCGGTTTCGATCTCAAAAGGTTGCTGGAGATCGGGTAAAGCCAGGACTGGTGCGGTGCTGATTTTCTCTTTCAGTGCTTCGAAGGCCTTCTGTTGTTTTCCTCCCCACTGAAAGGCTTGTTTGATACTTGTCAGAGTGTGTAAGGGTGATGCAATAACGGAGAAGTTGGCAATGAACCTCCTCCAGTACTGTACTGCACCTAAAAAACTACGGACCTCTGTTACATTGGTAGGCTTAAGCCAATTTACAATCACCTCGACTTTTGAGGGGTCTATTTTTAATTGACCATTACCGACAATATGACCAAGGTAAACCAAAGAGGTTTTCCCAAACTCACACTTTGACAACTTTACATACAATTGTTCTTTCTTTAAAACATCAAGCACTTTGATTACATGGCATACATGTTCCTCCCAAGTCCTACTAAATACAAGAATATCATCTAAATACACAAGGACAAACTCATCAATGAAAGGCCTAAAAAGATCATTCATGACCCTCATGAATGTGGCTGGAGCATTGCAAATTCTGAATGGCATCACCATCCATTCGAACAACCCCCGTTTGGTCTTGAAGGCGGTTTTCCACACATCCTGCTCTGCAATTCTGACCTGGTGATAACCACTACGCAAATCCAATTTGGTGAAATAAACAACATTTTTTAATTGATCTAATAAATCATCAATGCGAGGGAGAGGGTATCGATTTTTCACCGTGATTTTATTTAGTGCCCGATAATCCACGCACATCCTCCATGTGCCATCTTTCTTGGGCACTAACACGATTGGCGAGCCACAAGGAGAAGTACTTGGCCGAATGACCCCTTGGTTCAACAGTTCCTGTACCTGCTTTTTGATTTCCTCCATTTCGATGGATGACATCCTGTACATACCAATGTTTGGTAATGGAGCATCATGTTGCAAATGGATCTCATGTTGGATCCCTCGTTTTGGAGGCAAACCTTTGGGTTCCTGAAACAACTCACCATAGTTAGAAATAACATCACATAATTCTTGTTTATGAGCCGGATCACATCCCCGGAAAGCATCGGTTATTTCTTCATCCTTTGCTCTCACAACCATGAGCAAACACCCCTTGCTGGAATTCACCAATCTCTTCATCTGTCCTGCACTTACAAGGTTGGCACTGACTTTGGTTTGATGAGCTCTTACAATGTATTCTACCCCATATTTAGTGATTTGGTATTTATTTTCATGGCGAAAGAAAATTGTTTTCCTATCATAAAGATAGGGACTCCCCAACACAATGCCACAGATATCCAATGGTATTACATCCAATTCTACTTCATCTACCAGCTTAGAAGCAATAACAAATTTTACCTTACACTGCTTGGTTACATTTAGTTTTACTTTATCATGTATCCATCCAAGCGGATAAGGTTTTGGATGAGGCTTAACTTCTAAGCCTAACTTTTTAACCAAGGATTCTGAAATAAGGTTTGCTTGAGAGCCCGAATCAAATAGAGTTTCTACTTTTGCATGGTTTATAACAACTCTAATATGAAACAACTCAATTCTCTTACGTTCATTAGAAAGAGGCTCATTTGATGCACTAGTGCTTTCATGTGATTCAAAATCATGAAGAGAATGAGTACCTTTTGCCCCTGCTGCTGTGATCAATGCCTCATCGCCTGAGTCGGATCCAAGGTCCTGCTGTGCGGTTGCTACCGTCTTCTGCTTACCCTTTCCTCCATATCTCTTCGGCTTCTTTTCTGGATATAGTTTCCAACAATGATCGTCGTCATGGCCTTCCTTTTTGCAGTGAGTGCAATAAGGCTTTTCTCCTTCATCCTTCTTTGTTGACGCCGTCTTCTTTTCCTTTCCCTTTCCTTTCCCTTTGAATTTGCCATTTGAAGGTTTGGAAGGTGGTTTCTTTGAATGATCGTCCTTATCATTTCTGCCCCTGTTTTCAAGATAATTGGCCTTCACACTGGCCGAGTCAATGGTAGTAGGTTCAAACATTAACAACGAATGTCTAATGTAACTATGCAATGAACCAATGTACTTAGTTACAACTTCAGGAGAATCTAAAGAGATGCCCAAACTTAATGCCTGTTTTCGAAATTCTTCAGCAAAGGTTTGCACATTTTGTCCTTTACCTTGCCTTAGGTACTGCCACTCCATTAAGGCTTTCTGCTTGTAACCTAAGGGATAGAATTGATTTTTAATTGCAGTAATAAAATATGATCAGGAAGAAAGAAGGTTACCCAAGTTACTGCTGCTTCGAAGTTTTCTCTCCCACCAGATGAGAGCTGTGCCACTCAATCGAAGAGAAGCCAATTGGATTTTCGCCTCATCCTCCATAATCTGCTGGATCCTGCAATAGAGTTCAAGCTGCCTAATCCAATTGTTAAGCTTCTCAGCATTACTTTCACCATTATATACTGGTAGATCAAACTTAACATCTAACTTAAAGAAAGGCTTGTTAGATGCATTTCCAAAATTTTTATTATGATGGTTAGAAGAGGAGGAAGGACTTTCATTTCCTGAAGGGGGTGGATTTCCTCCACCATCTCCATGCGCTGAACCTTGCCCTTCTAAAAA
The DNA here is from genome assembly GCA_034641835.2 of Pinus albicaulis. Lineage (NCBI taxonomy): Eukaryota > Viridiplantae > Streptophyta > Pinopsida > Pinales > Pinaceae > Pinus > Pinus albicaulis. The sequence goes on from JAXQQM020077764.1 coordinate 245,233, forward strand.
ATGATCTCCTGTTTTCTCTAACCTTTCAAGTCTAGAGAATAGTCTCTCTACTCGATCTGCCATGGTATAGAAAGTTTTGCGGAAATTGAGCTCCTCTTCATTCCGATCTTCGTCTCCCATGTTCCTTCTCTGACGTGCACGTCCTGCTTTGGGATCAAAAGCCTGTAGCGTCCCTTCGCCTCTTCTTAGCCTGCTTCTTGTTAGCATACAAACATGTAATTCACATCTACAAACACCCGCTCTGATACCACTTGATCCAAAATCTTTTGTTTGAGATGCATAAAAGAATTAACATGTGAAAATTGTAGCTTTTAAACAAGAACTTTAAAGGCATAAGCGGAAAAAGAGAGAAGCAATTAACATCATGCACGAAGACACAAGAGTTGATATCGGAGTTCGTCCAGGAGGGACTACGTCTCCGGGCCCTGCTCTAATAGTGGAGAGGCCCTGCTTTCATTAAATGGAAAAATGAAAGTACAAGTACAAAATGAGGAATTACACCCTTATACCTACCCAATCTGGAAATGGCCGAAAATTGCGTACCCTCTCGATGACAAAATGGGCGTACCGTTGATTGTGCGTCGGTGTGAAGTCAATCCATATAAACTTGCCCCAATCGACAAAGTGAAAATTCAGCTCCCTTCCGGAAAATGGCTCGATGGTTGTTAAATTTGGACAACTAGGTCCAAACTCCATGTTCTGATGCTCAGATTAAGAAGCTAATATTTTTGTTGGATTCCTCTTTCTCAGAGATGTAAAATCCATATAAAATATGTCTTAATCCGATGAGCAGAACTTATATTTTGAATTTATTATTTTTAATAAATTATATGTGCAAGGTCGGCCAGTTTTGTAATGTAGGCTCGCATGCCCAACAGATGTGTCACACACCCTCATGATTGATATAAATACATGAAAAGTTGAAGAGCATTTCATCATCAACACAACTCATCATCTTCTCTTCTCATCAAATAGTACGAGCTACCTAAAGACAAGTTTCAGCCACACGTGTGAAGGACGAAGAGGACAAATTGTACGGCTGAGCTGAAGTACGGATTTTCTGCTGCTAGGGTTTCGCAGAAACTTTGACCAGCGTTGACTTTGGTCAACGCTTGGTCCAAACAACCTGAAAACTTGTGGAAGGTTCGATTTATGAAGGCCGTACTACCTGGCACAAAAATCGAGGTCAAAGGGTTGACCGTTTTGCTGCTGCGTTGACTTTTAGCTTGCTGCCCCTGCGTTGACTTTTCATGACAGCGTTGACTTTTGCAGAGTTGACTTGGGTTGACTCATCTACTGATTGAAGGGTTGTTGTGACACATGCTGGGTTGGCTGACCAAAGGAGACTTTGCTGGTTGAAGCATCCTGTTGACCGCCGAAACGAATACACACATTTTTTTCTTGTTTCTGATTTGTCTTCTGTAAGATCTACTTATATGTTCTATCTGCATTTTGCTTTACTACTTGTATGATTGCTGAAAGAAAAGTGAAATTGCTGCTAGCATAGAACATCTACAAAACTTTACATGGTATCAGAGGTGAGGTGAAGACAAACTCTATCTATAGCAATCATCATCGAAGGAAATGGGTTCCACTAGTCTTGAATTCAGGGAGAATGACAAGCTGACTGGAAGTGATGACTTCCATGCCTGGAAGATGATATTAGATCTCAAATTAGAAGATCATGATCTCCTGGATCATGTGACAGGGAGGATTCAAGAACCTCCATACAATGCCTCTGCTGCTGTTAGAAACAAGTATAAGAAGGGAGAAATCAGAGCAAAGCTGCTGATCAGGGAATCCATAAATAAGAGTCTGGTTGCCTACATATCCGAACTAGGCACATCCAAGGAGATGTATGACAAATTGATACTTATGTTCCAAGTAAACAATGTGAACCAAGTGCTATTCCTCAAGAACAAGTTGAAGAATATGAAGAAGGGCCGAGACGAGTCTATTCAAACTTTCTTTATGAAGCTGACCGAAACCAGGAACAATCTGCTAGCTATTGGGGAGACAATAGCTGATCGTGAGATGGTTCTCACCGCACTTGGAGGACTTCCATATGAATGGCAAGTATTCACAACTACCATTCTCAACAATAATACCATTCCTAACTTTGATGAGCTTCTGTCTAGATGTATGCAAGAAGAAACAAGGATGAAGGAATTTGATAATGAAAGAAATGCTGCCTATGGTGCTCATTTCCGAAAGAAGAACTCTGGTGGTTCTAAGGAAAAAAGAAGGACTAAGACTCAAGAGAAGAAGGGTAAATGTTTCACCTGCCATAGGACTGGACACTATGCTAGAGAATGCCCATTCAAGAAGGATTCTCCCGATAGTGACGATAACAACAACAACCGAAGGAATGGGAATCGAAGAAATGACAAATCCAAAGGAAAGAGGAAGGCTCACTTTGGAGGAAACAATCAACCTTCTAAAAGGTCCAGAAATACCAGGTATGAGGAGTCTAATGTTGTTGATAAAAAAAATGAGTATATTCTTGTATCTGCTCTCTCAGCTGCATCTCTGCCCGACACTATGGATGTCCGGCTAATCGATAGTGGTGCCTCAAGACACATCACCGGATTCAAGGAAGCACTTTATGACATGGTTGAAAGGGATACTAATCTAGAAATTATCCTTGGGGATAATGCCACTTATCCCGTGAAAGGGACCGGGACTGTGACCCTCCACTTGTCTCAAGGACAAGTCCTCCGTCTACAAGATGTACTCTATGTACCCAAATTGAAGAAGAACCTTGTGTCTGTATCTGCCATGGAAGACAAAGGATTCAATGTAACTTTCTCTAATGGAAAGGTGCTCATGTGGAAGAAGAGCTTCAAGGAAGCTATCTCAATTGGTTTTAGAGTTGGTACACTCTACCAGGTTGGAGGGAGTCCGTTGGGAGCTATGACTTGTGATACTATCCGCCAAACCGAACTATGGCACCGAAGATTTGGACACCTTCATTACAAAGCCCTTCCCGAAGCAAGGAAGGTGGTGACAGGGATGCCTGATTTTGGAAATAATCATGAAGGTGTATGTAAGGGCTGTGCTGAAGGAAAACATACAAGGGGACCTTTCCCCTCAAGTGTCACAAAGACATCCGAGATATTGCAACTGGTTCATTCTGATCTTTCTGGTATGTTGCCTGTAACATCCCTGGGGGGATGTTCTTACTATATGACATTTACTGATGACTTCTCTCGCAAAACTTGGATATACTTCTTGAAGAAGAAGGATGAGGCTTTCATGTGGTTCCGTACATTCAAAGCCTTGGTGGAAAATATGACCGGAAAGAAGATCAAGATTTTGAGGACTGACAATGGCACCGAATATGAGTCAAATGAGTTCAAAGACTTTTGCAGAGAAGCTGGCATTAAGAGGGAGACTACCACTGCATATACTCCTGAGCAGAATGGTGTTGCTGAACGCAAGAATAGGACTATTGTGGAAGCTGCTCGTGCCATGCTATGTGACCAGGGTCTACTGAAGTTTCTGTGGGGAGAAGCTGCAAATACTGCTGTGTACATTCAAAACCGATGCCCTCATTCCGCTCTGGACTCCAAAACTCCCGAAGAGGTTTTCTCTGGTAAGAAACCTGATGTCTCACATTTTAGAATTTTTGGATGTCCTGTCTATTTTCATGTACCGAAAGAAAAGAGAAGTAAGTTGGATGCTACTGGGAAGAAAGGAATGTTTGTGGGCTACAGTGAGACTTCTAAGGCATATAGAGTCTATGTACCTGGTCAAAGGGAAGTAGAGATAAGTCATGATGTCACTTTTGACGAAGATGCTTCCCTGAAGAAAGTAGTAGATCTTCCTAGATCTGAAGAAAATCATGAAGAAAGACCTAGAAATCTGGAAGAACCCTAGGATGAGACTATGCCTGATGTTGAAGGGCCAATGGACCCTATTGATCCTTCCCCTTCTCTAGGAAAGAGACCATCATGGCTCAGGGACACCCTCGAAGATGCTGAGGGTCATGCTGCCCCAAGGGGGACATTCCGAGAAAGCAAGAAGCCGTGTAGATACCAAGGGCATCTAGCTGCCATGAGTACTATTGTACAATCTGAACCTGGATCTTTTGAGGAAGCCATCAAGCATCAAGTCTGGAAGGATGCTATGCATGAAGAATATGAGTCTATTATGAAGAATGATGTATGGGATGTGGTCCCGAGACCGAAGGACAAATCTGTTGTCACCGCTAAATGGCTCTACAAGATTAAACATGGATCTGATGGGAGTGCTGAAAAGTTTAAGGCAAGGTTTGTTGCCCATGGCTTCTCTCAAAAGGAAGGAATTGACTATGACGATATATTTGCACCTGTGGCACGATATACCACCATCCGATCAATCATAGCCCTTGCTGCTACGCAAGGATGGAGTCTTCATCAGATGGATGTCCAGTCCGTTTTTCTGCATGGTGCAATAAAGGAAGAGGTGTATGCAGAACAACCTTTGAGATTTGAAGTTCAAGATCGAGACACTTATGTCTGCAGGTTGAAGAAAGCCCTCTATGGGTTAAAGCAAGCACCCAGAGCTTGGTAAGAAAGGATGGATAGTTACTTGATGAAGCTGGGCTTCACTCGAAGTAATGCTGATCCGAACCTATACTTCAAGGTTGTGAAAGAGAAGCCTCTCATTCTAGTACTATATGTGGATGACCTCTTCCTGACTGGTGATGACCCTCTCATTCATCAATGTAAGAGGGAGCTTGTTGCTGAATTCGAGATGAAGGACCTAGGACTGATGCACTATTTCCTAGGCCTGGAGGTCTGGCAGAGACCTGGAGAGATTTTCCTTTCTCAAGGAAAATATATTGTGAAGCTTCGGGAAAGATTTGGAATGGTGGACTGTAAGTCCGTGTCGACACCGATGGAACTCAACTTTAAAAAGTTGAGTGGCAGCGCTGCTGGGCCTATCTTGGCCAATCCTACTGAGTATCGTCAACTCATAGGAGCTTTGATGTTCTTAGTGAACACACGTCCGGACATATGTTTTGCAGTGAACACTTTGAGTCAACAGATGGTTGAGCCTCATCATTTTCACTGGGTTGGTGCCAAGAATATTTTGAGATATCTTCGGGGCACGATAAACCATGGGCTGAGATACACTGCCGGGAGTGTGATACTCCGTGGATATACTGATGTCGATTGGGCTGGCAGTGTGGTGGATCGTAAGAGCACATCCGGATGCTGCTTCAGTCTTGGTTCTGCTTCGATCTCATGGATGAGCAGGAAGCAGAAGTCGGTGGCTTTGAGCACCGCGGAGGCCGAATACATTGCTGCTAGTATGGCCTGTTGTGAAGCAGTTTGGTTGCGGAGGCTCTTTAGTGAGCTGTTTGGACATGTGCTAGATACCACTGTGATACTCTGTGATAATCAGAGTGGGATTCGTATGACCGAGAATCCTGTGTTCCACGACCGATCCAAGCATATTGATATCAGGTACCACTTTATCCGGGATATGGTACAGCGAGGCGCCGTAAGGCTCGATCATATAGGAACTGATGAGCAAGTCGCGGATATTCTCACTAAGCCCCCGGGGAAGGTCAAGTTCCTAACTTTCCGTGAGAGTCTTGGTGTCGTGGAAAGACCCTATGATGTGGGTCCTGTTGGATGATGAGCTCTGGGAGCTCTGTGGGGCTTTGGGGATAGCTTCTCGGAGCTATAAGCACTCATAATGCTTCTGACCCACCCTTGTGATTATTGAGCTGGTTCGCCACTCATTTATCTGTGCCCCGTATGCATCCTACCCATTGAGTTCAGGGCTCATGGGAAGTACCTCTCATTTGGCCAATGAGGTGTGGAAAAGCTAGAGACTATTAGCAAAGACCGATGGACGCATCAGAGATTTCCGTACTCTCTATCTAGGATGGCATGGTCCAACCACTTGATCTGGGATCAAGATTTGTGAGGTTTGGGACCTCTGGACTGATTATGTCAGTCGGGGGATGATGTCTTTGTGACTGACCAACTTCTGTTCTGAAATAAAGAAGCCAGCAAAGCAAGTTTCGGCGGGATGACGCACGATGTTGATTGCACTAATAGATGGAGTTCTCCCTAGTTGAGAGGGAGTGTTAAATTTGGACAACTAGGTCCAAACTCCATGTTAAGATGCTCAGATTAAGAAGCTAATATTTTTGTTGGATTCCTCTTTCCGAGAGATGTAAAATCCATATAAAATATGTCTTAATCCGATGAGCAGAACTTATATTTTGAATTTATTATTTTTAATAAATTATATGTGCAAGGTCGGCCAGTTTTGTAATGTAGGCTCGCATGCCCAACAGATGTGTCACACACCCTCATGATTGATATAAATACAGGAAAAGTTGAAGAGCATTTCATCATCAACACAACTCAACATCTTCCTCTCTCATCAAGGAGTACGAGCTACCAAGAAGGACGAGTTTAATTCACACGTGTGAAGGACGAAGAGGACAGACCGTACAGCTGAGCTGCAGTACGATTTTCTGCTGCTAGGGTTTCGCTGTAAGTTTGACCAGCGTTGACTTTGGTCAACGCATGGTCCAAACAAGCTGAAAACTGGTGGAAGGTTCGATTTTTGAAGGCCGTACTACCTGGCACAAAAATCGAGGTCAAAGGGTTGACCGTTTTGCTGCTGCGTTGACTTTTAGCTTGTTGCCCCTGCGTTGACTTTTCAGGACAGCGTTGACTTTTGTAGAGTTGACTTGGGTTGACTCATCTACTGATTGGAGGGTTGTTGTGACACATGCTGGGCTGGCTGACCAAAGGAGACTTTGCTGGTTGAAGCATCCTGTTGACCGCCGAAACGAATACACACATTTTTTTCTTGTTTCTGATTTGTCTTCTGTAAGATCTACTTATATGTTCTATCTGCATTTTGCTTTACTACTTGTATGATTGCTGAAAGAAAAGTGAAATTGCTGCTAGCATAGAACATCT
>JAXQQM020066516.1:0-67342 GCA_034641835.2 Pinus albicaulis
ATGGAAATCACAACTAAGACCACAACCACTTCCAAAGTCTATATGGATATCCAACTCAGCCACTTTTTATTATCATGATGATTTCTTAGAATTTTGGTTATCAACAATTCAATATAAAGTTATAAACAATAAAGAACCGACATATAATCTTATGAATCCACATCACATATTGAGTTAGCTATTTGAACGCGTTAAAAGAAAAAAATAGAATATACCATATGTCAATCACAAGTACAACCACAACCACTTCCTAAGTTTACATACATATCAAACTAACATTCTTTTCTTCTCATAGTGATTTCATTACGTGCAATGCAATGTAAATAATAGACATACAAAAACTAACTTTATGATCATATATAGGGTTAATTATTTTCTAAATGCTTAAGATGAAAAGGCATAGAATGTATATCTACCTGGATTTGGAAACTAATCTTATGAATCCACATCACATATTGGGTTAGCTATTTGAACATGTTAAAAGGAACAAAATAGAATATACCATATGACAATCACAAGTACAACCACAACCACTTCCTAAGTTTACATACATATCAAACTAAAATTCTTAGCTTCCCATAGTGATTTCATAAAATTTGGATTACTTGCAATGCAATATAAATAACAAACATACAACAACTAATTTTATGATCATATATAGGGTTAATTATTTTCTCAATGCTTAAGATGAAAAGGCATAGAATGTGATGGTAATGCCTCTAGAATTGTAGATAAACCAACTCCACAAGAAATACTTGACTCCATCTTAGATATGATTTAACTGCAAACAAGTCAACATTACCTTAGCCTCATAAAGAGAGAGAAAAAAACAAAACCAATTTTGGAAAAAAAAAGATAAAACAAAGAAAAAAAAATTTACTTACATTCACCACATCACTTTATTCATTGGGGAAGAATGTGTACCTTCATGCCTGAGGCCTAGGAGGCCTTGACAGAAACTCTAAAGAGAATAACTAAATTAGAAAATGCTCAATGTATTTTTTTCTTCTCAATGCCATCTCATCTCCTCCATTATTAATTGCAAACCATCCCAAAAACCACCTTAATATAAGAAAGACAGAGACATCCATTCAAGAAGACAAATATTTACAAAAAAGATAAAACCTAAATTAATACCTAAAAAAAGATAAAAAACAAAAAACATCCATATTCCTCCATCATAGAATTCAGATTAAAAAAGACAAATATTTACAAAAAAAAAAAAATAAAACCTAAATTAATACCTAAAAACAGATAAAAACAAAAAACATCCATATTCCTCCACCATAAGGCTCAATTCATTCAAGCAACCTAATCCTCCCTTCTATTTATTAGATTTTATAAAAATCCAACACAATTATACTTAAGAAAACAAATATATACAAAAGTCAAAAACCAAAACATACATCAAACAACATAAATACCAAAAGGACCATTCCAACGGACTTGCTCCTCCATTCCAAAATTGCCGGAATTAAAAAAAAACATATTCTATGTACCTATGTCTACAATATTATATACTTTTTATTTGGCAAAAAGAATATTTAAATATAAACGAATAAACTAAATCTAAAATTATTTATGATACATTATGAGAATTTAGATTACAAGATTGGATTAAAAAAATGTCAATTAAGTTTAATTTAAGTGATTGAGAGAAATATTGAATAATAAATAAAAATGTTGTTATCAACCCTCAAGCAAGACCATAAATAATTGCATAATAAATGCAAGAATTTGGAAAATTCAAATTGATAAATCGTAGTCTTCTCAATGGATATTTCTTATGTGATTTTTATGTAACTGATCTTTTTTGTGGTTTGAAATCCTTTTAAGATTCAAAATCAAAATCATGATCGGAAAAATTAAATATTTTATTTTTTCTTAACAAAATCGTGAGCTCCGCCTTCTGTTACTCGTTTATTTCAGTTTCTCGCATAAGAACTTTACATTTGGATATATTTCTATTCTCTTTCGTTTTTATACTGGTCTGCATTTCTTCTTTCTTTGTCTTTTCAGTTTTCCTTCAGCACAATGATCTCAATTCTTTTAAGTTTTCTTTATTTTAGGATATTATAGACATGTTTCCCGTAAAATTTATTAAATATTTTTAGAACAGCTTCTCATGTGCTGTTTAAGTTGATCATTCAAGTAAAAATATAGTTATCTGGACTTTTAAGAATAGACATTTAAGAGAATATATGAAGAGGAACGGCAAGTTCTTCGATAGTTGTATTAATCTACTTTTTTAAAGTTTCAATTAGTATATAAAAGTATTTTTAAGAGGAGAAAAAACACTGCATTTTTATTAAGGTTTTTATAAAACAATACATATTGTTAGGATATATCTTCCAATATTGCTTAAATGTTAGAATATGATGATGAGAAAGGTGTATGAAATCAGATTATACAATCATTTCTTTTTGTCCAATCATCAAACTGTAACTGAAAAAATTGCACACTTAGAAGCACTATAGCTAGCAAACTAGATCAAAAAGGAGAAAGGAAAAAAACCAAAGTAACTTGACCCTGTTGCAGTGTGTTTATGGAATTTGTATGGAGTTGATATTATGGAATTTGTATGGAGTTGACATCCAGTATCTGTCCATAATGTTGTACCTCATGAAGATGCCTAAAGTGTTTTTTTAAACTTGTCTTTGAGAGTGAGTCGGCTTTTTGATTGACTTCCCTGTAAATGTGTTGAATTTGTAGAGTCTGTAAATGGAGAAGAAGATATTTGATGTGATTTATCCAACAATAGAAACCTGAAAGCTGAAAGTTGGAAATATTTTTTTACCGTGTCAATAACAAATATAGCATCCCCATAAATGTGTAGACTCCTAAACTGCAAATTATAAGCTACCCAAAACAAACTCCATAGTACCAGTACCAAGATTATGATCTTGCTCATTGAGATCAAGTTTGATCTAGGCCCCACAACCACAAATACCTTGTCCATAAATACCTTGTTGTTCGGCCCCATCAAAGAACCTCGCTGGCAATATAACAGGAGGAGGAGAAGGGGCAGTGTAATAATCTAACCATGAAATAATTGCACGGTGGATACCAGAGTGAACCATGATACCAGAGTGAACCATTTCCATGCCTTGAAAAAATCTGTCCATTCCTAGCCAACCAAATCTCCAACAAAAAGCAAAAAAAGATGGGAAATTTTTGCACGGTGGATACCAGAGTGAACCATTTCCATGCCCTAAAAAAATGTGTCCATTCCTAACCAACCGAATCTCCAACCAGAAGAAGAAAAAAGAGAGATCGGAAATTTTGGTCAGCACATTCCCACAATTTTATATTGATGGACTGCCAGTTTTTATCATGCAGTAATTGAGAAAACAAATTTAAGATGGAGAGAACAGAAGAGCAGAACAATTTATAAAAAGATTAGCCATGATTTCTATAGGCAACTTGCAGAAAAGGAAGCACCCAGGACCCTGGAAGCCAGGTTTGGCCAAATTATCCCATGGGAAGATTTTGTTCTTCAAGCCAAACAAACAAAATAATCTCGATTGGGATAGGCCTCTTACAAAAAAATTTCTAAACATAAGGGTTTGGTGATTTGTATTTTGGCTCATTTTTTTTACATAAAAACTCTATTAAGTAAATCACTAGTAGATACATGTTAATTGCTTTGCTTTGCTGGTCTTATGACAAATTTTCTCTTGAATAAATTAAATTAGGATAAATATCTACAAAATTTTGAAATAGAACATCAGTTACTTTAGGAAAAAGAAGAAAATGCCTTTCCCTCAAATAAGTGAAGCATTACAAAGCCACTTTGCCCACCTTAGAATTCATTTGAAAAAGGTGTTTAATTTTGGGTCATGGCTTGCAAAATGCTTGAGATACAACAACTACTTGAAACATTTGCAAAAATTACTATTTTAGACTAATTAATGTGATGTGAAATAGCGTGTTGTTTCATTCAATCTATTCATTTTTCAGTTTAATTAAAGTAAAACTAGTTTAGCCCAACTAACACTAGATTTTATTAAACACACTAAGAAATTGAAAATAAGTTAAGATCATAGGAATTGAAAAGCATGGAAAATAAACTAAGATCAAAAAGATTAAAAAAAAATTAAAATGTAAATTTACAAAAAGTTTATAAAGAAATTAAGTTGTATTTATTTAGTTTTATAATATTTATATATTAATTTAATTTTATAATATTTATTTATTTTGATTTATAAAAGTTATATAGATATATATGTATGTTATTCCTAGTATATTATAGAATAAATTTTGAATTTTCATTGTTATGAAAACTTTTTCCAAGAATAGTTTTTAAAATGAACGACTATTAAATATACTAACCATTTAATTTATATAATTACTCTAATTTAACTATAAATTAAAGATAATATAAAATTTTAACATATACTTTGTTAACATTATTTCTGATAAGTCTTATATATAATACAAATAGATTTATAATTATCTGTATGGTGCATGTTAAAAATGGCAAATTATTTTTACTTTCTAACTCTATTTGTTTTTCTATTACCGAGATTTTATCTTCTTAAAATATTAATTATGAGCAATTTGATGAAAGTAACATATATCCAAAATTACATTTTATGATTTCCATTACATAAATGGTGTACCTACCTAACCAAAAATATAGTGAATGCTTTTGAGAACTCAAAATATCATAAATGTGAAGCCCCAAGCTATCTTGATCTTAGAGAATTGGTAGGCCTCTTCAATGTCTAAATATTACACATAATCACATATCACAATGGTTTTAATTTAGTTTTGACAAACACTTCCTCCATATACCTAACAAAAAAACAAACAAACAAATAAAAAAACTTTCTATTAAAAAACCAACCAATTGAAGAAAAAAAATGGGAAGTAAATCTTACTGAATGCACAAATAAACAAAATTTCTATTAAGAATCCAATTGAAGAGGAAAATGGGAAGTAAATCTTAGTGAATACAAAAATTGGAGTTTAAGCAAGGTATCCTTAGGTGCTCCAAAAATTTGAACATAACACCATTCATTTCCTTCTCAATTCCTCTCTGCAAAAGAAATCAACCACAAAACCCTCTCAATTACAGTGAAAAACTCTCATTGGATGTTTAATTCTCCTTTTAAGTTACATAAATTTTGAAATTACAATAATAATAATAGACCTATAAATTGAAAAGAATCAAAGAAAAAAGAAAAATACTAATGAAAATGAATATCATTTGATGTTGCTTTCCCAATCACCAAATTCAAAGTAATGAGTTGCCTTAAAATATTGCACAAACACTTTCCAAAATGTAATAAGATAATAGACTGTATTTTTATAAAAGTTATATTAAAAAAACATACTCCTATCAAAATATAGAACAATAACTTATATAACCACCATATTTAATACCAACATAATTAAGAAATCTTTTCATTATAAAAGATTATCCTTTATAAATCAACAATTCAATATAAATAATATATATATCTAATTCTACTATCTAACAATTCAATATAAATAACATAAATGCTTAATATTAGTGTTTTTCAATTTTAACATTATGCACCAAACTAGGCCATAAAGACAACTAGAATAAAAAATATATATTTTTAAATTAAAAAAAAAAATACAAAATTTTATTTTTTATATAAATAATTTTTCCTAAAAGGTCCCTAGGTCAAGAAGAAGAAGGAAAAAAAAAATTATGTCAAAGAAAATAAAAAATAAAAAAATTACATACTTGTATATAATAACCAAGTGGGTGGGTCGCTGGACATTGTAGCCGCGTTTTGGCATCGACCTCTTTTATTGTTGTCTCTGTAAACAAAACGATTTGAATTCATTCAACATCATCTGTCAGTGGAAAAGCGGGCACCCACCCTCACCTTCTTTAGCTTCTTCCGTCGCTAAATATCCTTTAAAATAAGGACGTAATACGGTACGGTGATTAGTTCTCCCGCGTTGAATACCCTCTAAGAGCGTTTAAAGAGATTCTAGAATCTAATACAATTTTTATATGGATGGGTGGCTGCAGTTGTAAGGGTATTTTATGAAATATTATTTACTTTATTGTTAATTATAATAATTATTAATTAATTTTAATTTGATATTTATTAAATAATTATATATTTAATATAAAAATTAAATATTATTAATAATTTATTTATTTTAATAAATACAATTTTATTTTTATTAAAATTTATATATTTAATTAAAAACATATATAATAATAAAATATTTATTTTAAAATTATATAAATATATAATTATTTTTATTTTATGTTTATTAAATAAATATGTGAAAAGTAAATTAACCTTCAAAACAAAAATACTTATATCTAGATAGAGAGTAAAAACAAATCAAAGCTTTTTGAGGTTTCCAAAAAGAGAGGACAAAGGCCATTTCAGTTCATGATTTTTGGTATCTTCTATCTTGCATGACCCTCTTACTTGTCAATCAGGTCAGCCTCCCACTTGCCAATCAAGTGAGTGCAATCTTAGCAATCTTACTATTTTGTTAATTTGTTTAAAAGAAGATTAGACATTTGATGTCTTTAAATGTGACTAAATGATATGAACATGATTATTTTGTTTTGAATAAAATTAATTATGGAATGTTTTTCCATAAAAAGACTGATGATAAAGTATTCCAAGATCTGAGAGTAGTTGGGAAAAAACAGTTAAAACAATTACCTTTCCTCTAAGGATAAAAGATGCATCCCAGTGAGGAAAAGGGGTTATGTGACTTAAGGAAAAACAATCTGATAGAAAGGGAGAGAGTTAACCCAGAGCTAGTGGTGACCAGTGGAAACTCAGCATCCCTGAATCTTGGAAAAGAAAGAGTACTAGACTGGAGGTCCTGAAGTCTCTCATAGGATTACTGCTAGACAACCCTACTCCAGTGCGGAGCACGAGGGGAGACGAGGACATAATAGCCTCTCTCATGGTAGGGAGGACATCATAAGCAGTTTTCGAAATGAGATAAATAGACAGTCTGCTTGAAAAGTAAGAACTAGGAACACTGTTTAAGACAGATTCTGTTTAGATATAGATAATTTTTCAGATAATGGAAAGATTTTTTTATTACAGAAGAAGTACTTCTGTTCATTATTTTCTTATCTATATTTTTATGGTCTACAACAGGAAAGCTAGGTCTGTTGGAATATATATAAATATGTGTGGATTTACTGAAGATGTGATTAGTAGAATGATGGTAAAATACATGCATCTATAGTTTATATCTAAAAGTAGGGTATTTTTCTTTAGTTAAAGAAAAGGCAGGTTATAGAATAAAAAAGGGGAAAACATACCACAGACAATCTAGAGAACCTGCTAGTAGAAAATTGTTAGTTTAGTCTAGGATAGAAACCCTGGACCGAAAATTTTGTTTTCTTTCACTATCATATGAATCATACACTCAGACAAGTGAGTTACAGATGGTCCGGACATCGGTTTCATTAAAAATTAGAACAAAGAAAACTACCAACATCAAAATAGTAAATAAATTAAATAGTATCAACTTTCTATGAAATTTATAATACTTCTGACAGAAGGTTAAGTATATAATATTAAACCAGAAGCAATGTTAGTTATGACCAAGGACTGAAGCTTTAGAAATGATGTATTTTACACACACAATGATCTTACTGCAAACTGGGAATCACAATAGGTCGAGAAGGGAAATAAACAGAACAAAATATAGAAAAAATTATAAATGCATTGAGGAACTGAAATAAGTACTGTTAACTGAAAACAAAATGCTGAGTTCCAAACCATAAGCAATTATAACCAAAGATGAGGCGATACCAAAATTAGCATGCTATGTACCGAATAGAGGATATTATAATAGTCCAAGAACCATAACAAAGAATGTATAATTAAAATATAACATAAAATTATTTAAAATCTTGTTAAGAAAGAATGAAACCCTTCTTGGGTTGAGCCGAAGTCTCGGCCAAAATATTACAATTAAGTGGAGCAAAGTTACAAAATCAAATATATAACTTCAACTAGGGCGAATCCCTCGAAAAATTTAACCAAATAGAGAAACTCGAATCAAATGGAAGTAAAGGGCATAATAACTGAAATAATTACGAGTTCTCAGAAATCTCTGGAGAACAGAACCGGAGTGATTTTTCTTATAAAACTAACCCCAAAACTTGAAGAGTCCATGTACCTAAGTGAGCAGAAAAACAAGGTTGACAAATTATGAAGTTGAATGTATCAAGTCTATGGCGAAATTTGTGATTTTCATGACAAGAACAACAAGTAATACCTACACATAACCAGACAGCATTAGGATTTTTAAATTTAATAAAACCCAGAAACGAAAATGACCAGGTGAGGTCGCGTAGGGGTTTGTTTCAGAGGCAATACCTCTGCCAAGAGGCTCGTAGTGGCCCGAATACGAAACCATGCACAAAACAAATATAAGGAATTGTTATATATACATTTCCACTGTAGATTGATAGGGGTAAACAAAAAAACAAATCGAACTTGCAATTACATGTTGATAGAGTTGGTTACCTATTGGGGATGTGAAGAAGCCGAGGTGTTGGAGCTGACATCGATGAACGAGAAGCCATGAGCCAAAACTTGGGCTTCGTTTTACAACCAAACTACAAAGTTAGCAATCAAAGTAAACCATGAACCCTATAAGACAGACATAGAACCCGAAAGTAAAACAGTCAAGTTTTTTAGAGAAAACATGAAAGCGCCAGGAGAAACGACGAAATAACATCCACTAACCCTTTAAAATCATAAAGATAAGAGATTAGGTACTATTACCTGCCATGGAGCACAAGAAGACGAGTTTGCAAAATATGTGAGCGAGGTAGTAGGACGACGGAGCAATGGCGGCAAAGAGGTTGCAGAGCGGCACCTCCAGCCACGCGGGAGTAGAATGGACAAGTTGTTTAGGGTTGGGAGGTTGGTCGATACACTAAGCCGGTATTGATGGATCCCAACCGTAGATCCTCTACTTTGAATCCGACGACCTAAGGGATGACAGATGTCACCCATCAGCAATGTTAATTATATGCACAGGATATGTAATGTACCACATATCAATACAAAAACCAAATCATAGCCCACGACATTAATCCATCTGATAGATAGATTATAAAGTTGTATATTAAATCCGATCCTGTGTACTATTGTATCTGGAGTATTAAATTGACAGGATAAGATCTGTTAACCCGCAGATTAATCAAACAATATATATATATATATATATATATATATATATATATATATATATATATATATATATATATATATATATATATATGAAAATGCGACCAAATGTATAGTTGTAAGATCATACACTGAGGGACTAAATCATGTAAGACAAGTGCCAATTGTATCAACACTTAATCATGCCTGGGAAGTATAAAAGGAAACCATTCCTATTATATAGTTAGTAAGTGTATATTATGAAATCATAGTTATAATGTTCATGATCATGCCTAGTAGATAATAAATTCATGTCAATAGGGTAAAAATATATATATTGTTATGTATTTTGATGTTACAAGAGGTATGAGAGCAGTGTTCATATGTTGAGACTCAAATGGGTCACTTAAATAATAATCGTTGCATGTAAAATTGTGCACAGAAAAATAGAAAAGATAAATGATAAGGGGATCGACGCAAAAAGTACCCCGGAATGCAGGGGAACCGAAACCCCAAAACCATCCGAAAATGTGGATATAGCTGAATGTAGACCAGCACCAACAGACTAGTAAACTGCTGGAAGAACAACAACATCAAACCAGTATATTGCTGAGTAGAGTGCAAAAACTACAGGAAGAAATGGTCTGGGTTAGGAGCGATAATGAAAGATTGATGCAAGAACATGAGAGGATACTCAAAATCCTTTCCGACAAGAAGAATCAAGGAGTGGTGCAACCCAGTCCTGAAAGGGACACTCAGGGAGAAAACGAACGACAAAATAAGGACCAAACTATTGACAAACTAGAAAGGAGTCATTCACAAAAAAGTAATAAGAACATAAATTATAATGAAGTTGAATCTAGTAATGTGTCAGATCAGCAAGAGATAAAGAAACATAAAGTGGAACTACAGGGTGAGTTCTGAAAAATCAAACCACCTACTTTTGATGGGGGAGTTGAGGAAGTGGATGAAACTTGGTTGATTAATATGAACAATTACTTTTAGGTTTATGAATACAACAATAACTTTAAAGCTCATTTGGCCATTTATCAATTGAGAGAGAAAGCTACCCTGTGGTGGGAGGAAGTAAAAAATGTTTGAAGTATCGAAGACCAATGACATGGGATGAATTCCAGCATACTTTAAGGATAAATATCTAACAGAAATTTTCTCTGAAGAAAATTCTAGAGAATTTCATGATTTAAGACTAGGCCAAATGACAATGGATGAATTCATAACCAAGTTCACTTCCTTATTAAGATATGTGCCTTACCTAAGAGATGAGAAGGCTAAATTTCAGCAGTTCTTGAGCAGTTTACCTGCTCACATGAAGGAACGAATTGAGTTCATAAATCCAACGACAATGGATGAGGCAATTCTAAAATCACGAATGTGCTACCAATAGTCCAAAGAAAAATGAGAAATAAGCAGGAATTCACCACCAAAGAAGGGACAAAAAAACAATTCAAATTATAAAAATGTTAGGTCCATAAATTTTAAGAATTCTTCAAGAAACTCAGTGAGCAAGCAGTTTGGAAGAAATCATTAGAGAACAAAGTGGCCTACAGAGGCACGACCCACAGAGGCTTCCAGCAAGCGAGAACATGGAAAAACCTAGAAACCACCTCTGCAATGTTAGGGATGTGGCGAGCCACACTATTACAAGAACTGCCCTCAGCGGGGAAGAAATGAAATAACAGCTAACATGCAAGAAGCCTCTACGATGGGAGATGTGGCTCGAAATATACCTTGAATTAATGCAACTCTAGAAGACTGGAAAACAGACTACCAGCCAACAATGATAGAATTGGGTATACTATTGGGTATGGACTGGTTGGAAAGACACTGGTCTTTGGTGGATTGTAAAGAGAATATTATATACTTCAGAGCAGAGGATGGGAAACGCAAAGAATTACAAGGAATTAAGAAACCTTTACAATTATGTCCCATCACAACATCTCAGTTGAGTAAATGTATTAGAAAAGGATGCCAGATTTATGCCATTCAAGTGGGATTTGCTAATTCTAAGGAAAAGACCCCTATGCTGGAAAATATACCAATGGTACAAGATTTCATTGATGTATTCCCAGAAGATGTACCGAGCTTACCCCCAAAAAGAGACATTGATTTCACTATTGAACTAATGCCAGGAACAACACTAGTTTCAAGAGCACCATATCGAATGAGTGTACTCGAGTTAACTAAAATGAAAATGCAACTACAAGAATTTTTGGATAAGGGGTATATTCGACCAAGTGTGTCTCCTTGGGGAGAACCGGTGCTGTTTGTAAAGAAAAAGGATGGAACCATGTGAATGTGCATGGATTACAGGAAGCTCAATAAATTGACAGTTAAGAATAAATACCTGTTTCCACGAATATATGATCTATTTGATCAGGTGAAGGGAGTGACTGCATTCTCGAAAATAGACTTAAGATCTTGATATCACCAGATCTGAATCAAAGATGAGGATATTTACAAGACAATCTTTCGCACCCGATATGAGAATTATGAGTTCGTGGTATTACCATTTCACTTAACCAATGCACCAGCGACATTCAATAGTCTGATGCATGGCATATTTCACCCTTTTCTGGACAAGTTTATTCTTATATTCATTGACGACATTTTTATTAACTCAAAAACCATAGAAGAGCACAAGGATCACTTAAGGCTAGTGTTGGAGATGTAAGGAGACATTAGTTGTACACCAAGTTAAGCAAATGTGACTTTTACAAATAAAAAATACAATATTTAGGCTATGTCATTTCCGCTGAAGGGATAGCGGTTGATCCAAAGAAAATTAAAACTATCATGGAATGAAGAGTACCCCAGAACATGGAAGATATCCGTTATTTTATGGGATTGGCTGGGTACTATCAACGTTTCATAGAAGGATTATCGAAGATTTCTTTTCCTATTACATCCTTGCAGAGGAAGGGAAAAGTATTTAGATGGTCCAGTGAATGTCAAACTAGTTTCGAAATGTTAAAACATTTGTTGACTACTATCCTGGTGTTGAGGATAGCTGGCCCCAACAAGGAATTTGAGGTATCCACTGACGCTTGTAAGGAAGGAGTTGGAGAAATTTTATCTCAAGAAGGAAGGGTTGTTTCCTACGAATCAATAAAATTAAAGGAGCATGAATAACGATATTATGCTTATGATTTAGAGCTGACAACGATAGTGCACACACTCAGAGTGTGGAGACACTACTTATTAGGGAAAAGATTTGTGTTGAAGACATATCACAATAGTTTAACCAACTATTTTAAGAAATTTGATTTAAACGCTTGCCAGGCAAGGTGGAATGTGCTTTTAAGTGAATTTGGTTTTGATATACAACATGTTAAAGGCAAAGAAAATCGTGTGGCTGATGCCTTGAGCAGAAAAATGCATTGTGTATACGAACTCTGCTTTAATCAAGTAGAATGTAAATTTTTAGATTAGATAAAAGAAGAAGCTGAGAAAGATACTGAATACTGATTCTTATGGCAGCAAGCAGAGGAAACCAAAAAACAGGAAAAATCATCTGATTATGGAATTAGCAAGGACCAAATTTTAACCTTTAAAGGAAAATTATATATTCCAAATTGGATGAGTTTGAAAGAGCTGATCATGAATGAGTATCACCATAATAATTATTCATGACACCCAGGATACCAGAAAATTCTCACAGGAATCAGGAAGTTTATTTTTGGCCTGGTATGCAGAGGAACATTGTTGAATATTTAAAACAATGTCTAGAATGTCAACATGTTAAGGTGGAGCATCAAAATCCAACAAGATTGTTGCAGCCCATACACATACCTGAATGGAAGCGGGAGGTTATATCATTAGATTTTATCAGTGGCCTTCCAAGATCAAAAAGTGATGCAGGGGCATTAGACACTAGTCAGCGATGTAAGAGGTTTTGTCCACATGTTGTGGCTAGGAGGGTTCAAAATCATTGAATTGTAACAGCAAGGTGTCAATACCTTAGTTGCCTGTTTCATTTAGATTAGTTAGAGTCCATAGAAGTCGAATAGGTTTGGATCTGCCATGTTTCAGTTATTTGAATAATTGTAATTAGGCTTTTTATTTACTAAACGGTCCTCGTAGAGGAACCGAAGAGACAAATGTTCATGTATATATGTGACTCCCGGATCTCATTTAAAAGGGGGGATATTTCCGCAGTAGAGTTGTGTGTTGAGATTTTTCTCCAGTTGAATAAACGCCCATGTTTTATTGACTATCTGTGTTCGGCGGAATTAGTCTCTGTGCAATTTGTTTGGCCCGACCATGTTGAATTCTCAGTCCTGTGATTAAATCCAAAGAAGAGAATTACTGTGTAAAATCTCCGCAAATCCCTGTTGATGGTCGATTGTGGATTCCTTGGAATGTCACATTACATTTTGTAAGAAGCCGAGAAGATATCTTAAACCATTGCCACAGAACTGTAGACTCTGGTCGTAGAGAAATAAACCACAAACAGAGGTATTAGACTTGTTCAGTCGTTAACCGAGAAATCCTGCCTCGAGGCTAGACTTGAGTTAGTGAATAAGAAGGACAGCATAAACCCGGATTAACTTTGGTTAATCACTGTTCCAAAACCCGGAAGTGGGTTTGCGAAACCAGACTGCCCATATCGCACCGCTTTTGTGGAGTAAGTGGTATTTTCAAATTGGGAGCGATTCCATTGAGTGGTCGACATGTGGCAGAGGTGGGACCCTGAAAACCGTCTTTTCGCGTGTTCATCTCACGTTAATGTTCGACTAGGGAGGCCGCGCGATATTGATGCATACCGTCGATCTGGAGGAAGGCCAACTGAACGGTGATCGCAACCGAAATTAGCACAAGGTTTAATAAAAGGTATGGGTGTATGTATTCTATTGAATTCTGCCAATTGTATGGGTGGGCCCGTAATATAATAAAGTGCCTCTTTGCTAAGGTTGTCGCGGAGTTATAAGGTCTGATACATTTAAAATCTTTTTAAAGCTGCTGAATATAAATTATTTATCAATTTCTCTGAAATTGATAAATAAACTAACAAAATACTGATGAAGACCACGTGGAGGTGAACAGAGTCAAGCAGGAGCGATTGCTGACAGAGGAACAGAGCAGACCAACTCTCCTTAGGGGCCGATTTTCAGTTTTGTTGCCATCAATTGTGGTATCAGAGCCTTTTCGAGTTGTTTTTGCAGAAAATTAACATGGCAATCCGAGTTGGTAGAGGTGCTGGCAGAAGGAGAGGCGGACCCATTGCCAATGCAGAAGTGTTGGGAATTTTGCAGAGGTTCGAGGCCAGAATGGATGCCATGGAGCGAAGACAACCCAGAGATCCTGAAGACATCAGTGAACCTGAAATAGAAGAAGCGGAAGAAAATGTTGAGATTCCTCCTAACTTGAGGCTCCTCAGAACTGTTTTGGGGTCTGCAGTTAAGCCCAGAATTGAAGTGTCGAGTTTTGTAGGGGGACTAAATCCAAAGGAGCTGGTGGACTAGATTAATGAAATAAACAAGTGCTTCGACTATGAAGAAATAAGCGAAGATAAAAAGGTCAAGTTTGCAGTGACAAAGCTGAAGGGACATGTTGCACTTTGGTGGGATGGAGTGCAGGCGGAAAGGAGGAGAGTTGGCAAGAAGCCTATCAAAAGCTGGACCAGAATGATGGCTAAATTAAAAGGTAAATTCTTACCTAATGATTATCAGCTAACATTGTTTAGGCAAATGCAGAACCTAAGACAGAGGTTACTGACAATAAAAGAATACACAGAAGAATTCTATAGAGTAAGCATAAGAGCTGGGAAATTTCAAGACACACCGAAGAAGACTGCCACATATGTGAATGGTCTCAAGCTAGAGATCCAAGATGAGATTGGTCTTCTGTCTCCTAAGAAAGTTGAAGAGGCCTATCAGATGGCCTTGAGAGCAGAGGAGAAACTCCTGAGGAAGCAGTCTGCCAAAGGGAGAGGTACTTTCCGTGGAAAGGGAAGTCAGGGTGGTAGAGGAAAGTCTACTACACCCAGGGAAGGAGCTAACAGTAGCTCACCTCAGAATGCATCTACAGAAGATGATGCAAGGGGCAGAAGGGGTTCTTACAGAGGAAGAGGAAGAGGAGGCAGAGACAGAGGCAGAGGTAGAGAATTGAGGTGCTATAGATGTTGGGAAGTGGGACATAAGCACTATGAGTGTCCAGAGAATGTGGGTGCTGGCCCAAGAAATGTTGTTGTTACCCAGGCTGGAGAAGAGGCAGAAATTGAAGAAGAAATTCTACCAGAGAGGGGAGAGTCCTTGGTGGTTAATAAGGTCCTGTTGAAGCAAGCCAAAGAGGTCACTGAGCCTGCACAAAGGAAGACTTTGTTTAGGAGCATATGAAAATTCCAAGGGAAATGCTACCAACTAGTCATTGATAGTGGCAGCATAGACAATCTGGTTTCCACTGAGGTGATAGAAAATTTGAAGCTGAAGACAAGGGAGCATCCAACTCCCTACAGGGTGTCCTGGCTGCATAAAGGGCACCAGCTGGTTGTAAAAGAACAATGTGAGATAGAGTTGCAAATGGGAAAATACAAAGATAAGGTCCTGTGTGATGTAATTCCCATGGATGTGTGTCATATACTGTTGGGTAGACCTTGGCAGTTTGACAGAGCAGCAGTGCATGATGGCAAGAAGAACACTTACAAGTTCTTCAAGGATGGGGTACATCATACATTGATACCCATGGAAGACGGAGAGCCATCAGTGATTAAAGAAGACATGACTTCTTGCGGTGGGAAGGAATATACTGCGACGAGATAGAAGAAGAAGAGGTAAGTTTGCTTTAGTTTGCAAACCTAAGGTAGTTCTTACTTCTACAAATATTTACGGTTGCGGTAGAAATCCAAGAGATGTTAGACAACTATTGTGACATTGTTGTGGATGATTTACCTAATGAGCTGCCACCTGTGAGAAAGATCAACCATCAGATAGATTTTATCCATGGTTCAAATCTTCCAAATAAGGCAGCCTATAGAATGACTCCCATAGAAAATGAGGAAATCAGGAGACAAGTACAGGAATTGGTGGACAAGGGACTGATCAGAGAAAGTTTGAGTCCATGTGCAGTGCCAGCAGTATTGAGCCCAAAGAAAGATGGAGGCTGGAGAATGTGTACTGATTCCAGAGCAATCAATAAGTTAACAATCAGGTACAGATTCCCTTTGCCCAGAATTGAGGATTTAATGGATTTTTTGAGTGGTGCTAAATATTTTTCAAAGATAGATTTAAAAAGTGGATATCATCAGATTAGAATAAGAGAGGGTGATGAGTGGAAAAATGCCTTTAAAACAAATGAAGGACTGTATGAATGGAAGGTAATTCCTTTTGGGTTGTCAAATGCACCTAGCACTTTTATGAGACTTATGAATGAAGTGTTGAAAGAATTCATTGGTAAATTTGTGATAGTGTATCTGGATGACATATTAGTTTTCAGCAAAACTAAAGAAGAACATTTAAGGCATCTTAATTATGTCTTGAAGAAGCTGCACCAAGAGAAACTACTGATAAACTTAAAGAAATGCTCATTCATGAAGGAAGAGTTAGTGTATTTGGTTTTTTTTATTTCTGCAGAGGGATTGAAGATGGACCCAGAGAAGGTTAAGGCAATTGTGGAGTGGCCTTCACCCAGGAGTGTCTTTGAGGTAAGAAGTTTCCATGGACTTGCCATTTTTTACAGAACGTTTATAAGAAACTTCAGTAATATTAATGTACCCATCATTGAGACAATAAAGAAGAGAAAACATCCATTTAAGTGGACTGCTGAAGCAGAAAGAAACTTTAAACTTTTGAAGCAAAAGATAACTGAAAAGCCTGTTTTGATTCTGCCTGATTTTACTAAACCATTTCAAGTGAAGTGTGATGCCAATGGAGAGGCCATTGGAGCTGTGTTGAGTCAGGATGATAGGCCTGTAGCCTATTTCAGTGAAAAACTGAATGACACCAGAAGAAAGTATTCCTCTTATGAGAAGGAATTCTATGCAATTTTTCAAGCATTGAAAAAGTGGAGACATTATTTCATGTCCAAAGAATTTGTATTATATTCTGACAATCATGCTTTACAGTACATTGTACAGCAGCCCAAGTTGAATTAGAAGCATTCCAAATGGGTTGAGTATCTCCAAAGTTTTAATTTTTTTTGTAGACATATAAGTGGCCAAGAAAATAAAGTAGCTGATGCTTTGAGTAGGAGGCACATGCTTGTTCAAGAAACTAATTTTGAAGTTGTAGGATTTGATTTTCTCAAGGAACTGTATAAAACAGATCCTGATTTTAAAGAAGCATTTGAGGCATGTTTTATTCCTGTTCTGACAGATAGAAGCCAGTGGCTGGATTATTTCTTGCAGGAGGGCTTACTATTCAGGAGAAACCAACTGTGTGTACCAAAATGTTCCATGAGAGAAAATTTGATCAAGGAGAAGCATAGTGGTGGATTTGCTGGACACTTTGGTACTGATAAAACTTATGAGCAGCTGAGTCACTTCTATTATTGGCCTAAGATGAGAATAGAAGTGGACAAATTTGTGAAAAATTGCAAAATCTGTCAATATGCCAAAGGAAGGAGCCAGAATGCAGGATTGTACACTCCCTTGCCTATTCCAGACAGGCCTTGGGACATGGTGAGTATGGATTTTTTTCTAGGACTACCCAAGACTCAAAGAGGGAATGATGCAGTCTTTGTTTTAGTGGACAGATTTTCCAAAATGGCACATTTTATTCCATGTTATAAAACTAGTGATGCCACCCATGTTGCTAACTTGTTTTTCAAGGAAGTTGTTAGGTTGCATGGGTTGCCCAAGAGTGTTGTTTCAAACAGAGATACCAGATTTGTGGGCCATTTTTGGAGGACACTGTGGAAGAAACTTGGTACCAAACTGAGTTTCAGCTCAGCTTATCATCCTCAGACTGATGGACAAACCGAGGTAGTGAATAGGAGTCTAGGAAATTTGTTGAGAAGTCTTGCAGGAGAGCATCCCAAGCAGTGGGATCACATTTTTCCCAAGGCATAATATGCATATAATGACTCACCAAATAGAAGCACAGGGCAGAGCCCATTCCATATTATCTATGGAATGCACCCCAAAGGAATATCAGAGTTAAGAAATCTGGGAAGGGCCGAGCTAAGGAGCGCAGATGGTGAAGAATTTGCTTCAGAGATCCAGGCCATACATAAACAAGTGAAACATCAGCTACAAGGCAGCAACATCAGATACAAAAGCAGAGCAAACTTGAGCAGAAAGGAAGTTCATTTTGAAGTAGGAGATCTGGTTTTGGCACACTTGAGAAAGGAGAGATTCCCAAAGAAGCAGTTAAATAAACTAAAGTTCAAAAAGATTGGGCTATGCAAGATACTTAGGAAGTTTTCTGCAAATTCTTATGAGATTGAATTGCCACCTGATGTTGGAATATCTCCCATTTTTAATGTTGCATATTTGTACAAGTATGAAGATGATGGTGAAGAAGAAAGATCAGCAGACAAGGAACAGATTGAGTGGGAAAAAGAGCTACCTCCAGCACAACTATTGCAACTAGAGAATATAGTAGATAAAAGATTGTTCAAGAAGACCAGAGGACAAGAATACTTTCATTACTTAATCAAATGGAAGGATAAGCCAGAGGAAGATGCCACTTCGATGACTGAAGGAATGTTACAGAAGATAGGCAGGTTAGTGGAAGAGCTCATGGACAGGAGTCCATGAAGAAAATTTCCCTCGGGAGTCTGATGCAGGGGCATTAGACACTAGCCAGCAATGTAGGAGGTTTTGTCCACATGTTGTGGCTGGGAGGGTTCGAAATCATTGAATTGTAACGGCAAGGTGTCAATACCTTAGCTGCCTGTTTCATTTAGATTAGTTAGAGTCCATAGAAGTTGAATAGGTTTGGATCTGTCATGTTTCAGTTATTTGAATAATTGTAATTAGGCTTTTGATTTACTAAACGGTCCTCGCAGAGGAACCGAAGAGACAAATGTTCATGTATATATGTGACTCCCGGATCTCATTTAAAAGGGGGGGAGATTTCCGCAGTAGAGTTGTGTGTTGAGCTTTTGCTCCAGTTGAATAAACGCTCATGTTTTATTGACAATCTGTGTTCGGCGGAATTAGTCTCTGTGAAATTTTTTTGGCCCGGCCATGTTGAATTCTCAGTCCTTTGATTAAATCCAATGAAGAGAATTACTGTGTAAAATCTCCGCAAATCCCTGTTGATGGTCGATTTCGGATTCCTTGGTATGTCGCATTACATTTTGTAAGAAAGCGAGAAGATATCTTAAACCATTGCCACAGAACTGTAGACTCTGGTCGTAGAGAAAGAAACCACAGACAGAGGTATTAGACTTGTTCAGCCGTTAACCGAGAAATCCTGCCCTGAGGCTAGACCTGAGTTAGTGAATAAGAAGGACAACGTAAACCCGGATTAACTTTGGTTAATCACTATTCCAAAACCCGGAAGTGGGTTTGCGAAACCGAACTGCCCATATCGCACCGCTTTTGTGGAGTAAGTGGTATTTTCAAATTGGGAGCGATTCCATTGAGTGGTCGACATGTGGCAGAGGTGGGACCCTGAAAATCGCCTTTTCGCGTGTTCATCGCACGTTAATGTTCGACTAGGGAGGCCGTGCGATATTGATGCATACCGTCGATCTGGAGGAAGGCCAACTGAACGGTGATCGCGACCGGAATTAGCATGAGGTTTAATAAAAGGTACGGGTGTATGTATTCTATTGAATTTCGCCAATTGTATGGGTGGGCCCGTAATATAATAAAATGCCTCTTTGCTAAGGTTTTCGCGGAGTTATAAGGGTCGATACATTTAAAATCTTTTTAAAGCTGCTGAATATAAATTATTTATCAATTTCTCTGAAATTGATAAATAAACTAACAAAATACTGAGGAAGACCACGTGGAGGTGAACAGAGTCAAGCAGGAGTGATTGCTGACAGAGGAACAGAGCAGACCAACTCTCCTTAGGGGCCGACTTTCAGTTTTGTTGCCGTCAAAAAGGCATAATGATTCCATTATGGTGGTGATTGATAGGCTGAGTAAGGTAGCCCACTTTATACCTATGGATTCCACCTAAAAAATAGTGCAGATAGAGGATATCTTCATGAGTGATATTTTTAGGTTGCATGGCATTCCAAAAATAGTTATCTCATATAGAGACATGAAATTTACTTCAAATTTTTGGAAGGTGCTATTTACTGGACTGGGAACACAAGTTGATTTCAGCACTGCTTACCATCTATAGACGGATGGATAAACCTAGCGAGTAAATCAAATCCTGGAAGATATGTTGTGCATGTATGTAATGCAGCAACCGACGAAATGGGAAGACTATCTACATCTGGTGGAATTCACATACAATAATGGTTACCAAGATTATGTTATGATTTGCTACAGAAATAATAACTAATTTACCGAGAGGAATAAACATAAAGAGCCAGCAACAAATCATTAACAGAAACACAGATGTTTATCCCGGAAAACCCCAAATTTGGGGCAAAACCCAACCAATGAAATTTCATTAACCATTGGCCAAAACCCTGGCCAATCCGTCCAAGTGAGCCTTCACCGCTCACCTCCAGGCCTACATTACAATGAAGTCTTTCCAGCCTTTTATAGGCTCCATTACATGCAATAACATGGGCTGAAAAACCATGGGTGCACAATACCATGTGCCCCAAAACCACTACTATATACCCTGGTCAACATTGACTCTATCTTGAGTCAAGTTTACCTAACAATTCCCCCCTTAAACTTGACTTGGGGATTATTGACTAAATCCAACCAAAACTGCTAAGTGAGACAACCCCACTCACTCTAGTTCTTCCCCCCTCAAATTTTTACCTAGGGTAATTGTTAACTTGACATCCCCCCTATCACCTAGGTCTAACCCATACTTTACCAGTGATTACCCAAGAGTACGCATGCCATACCAGGCCTTACAACAGTATGCCCATTTACATGTAATAAATTAACTCCATAAATTAACTCTCGTGGGAATTTTGCAAGTAGGATTCACCCATTTTTTTTTATTATTTTTTTATTTAACAGTTCTCCTGACGCTGCCAGCACGTCCACTCCCATGGAAAAACCATCCCCAAGTAGCTCTAGTTAGTGTAGATGGAGCACTTATCACTACAGAAAATGAAGACCTTGTTCATGTCGTTCTAGAGACTGTACACCATCACCATCTCATGGAAGCAAGAGATCTCGTCCGCCTCCGCCTAGAGATTCACCGTCTTTGGGTTCAGGAAATTCGAGAAGTCCATAGTGTTGGTATTCTTGAGTCCCAATGTTCCTCTTTTCTGCAGCAAAACTCATCCCAAAGGAATTACAACTCCACCTTGACACTTTCAGTAACAAAAAACACTGAAAATTTCCCCTCGCAATCGCTTGATGTCATGCCTTTTATCATCCACGTGTTATCACCAATGCGTCCACGACAAAATCATTGATGTTCACACAACGCTTTGCAGAAAGCTTCCATTCTTCACATCACTTGGGCCTGATCTTTGCAACGAACTCGATCTATTCCACATGATTGCGTCCATCATTTTGCCGACAACACTAGATCTAATCACATCTATGTTGATCCATCATATTCACATGCAGATCCAACCAGATAGAAGTAGATCTGACACCTTCACATATAGATGTAGATCTGTCCTTTTACGTATATCTACCCAGGAGAAAATTTCACGCAGTAGCAGCAAACTATACATATATAAAAATCACTAAACCTAGCTCCGATACCAGTTGTTAGGATTTATTGCAGAAATAATAACCAATTTACCGAGAGGAATAAACATAAAGAGCCAGCAACAAATCATTAACATAAACATAGATGTTTATTCAGGAAAACCCCAAATCCGAGGCAAAACCCAACCAATGAAATTTCATTAACCATTGGCCGAAACCCGTTAGTTATGAAACTTGTTTTGGTAGAGGCCGAACTATTCTGGGAATGCTCAAAGCACTTAGCCATATGTATTGAATTCTTATGCCCTAGCAAGAAGCTATGGACATTGCATAGGAAAGGCATTAGCATGTTTGATGATTGGTTAAGATCATAGCACTGAAGAGATGCAGAATAGAGGTCGTGGAAAGGTTCATGAAAAATTAATTGCTTTTATTGCAGTTGGTGGGCAGATTCATGTACAACTATGATGATGTATTCTTTGGAGAGGACATCGTGAATGTAGAGAATGGTTATACAGCGAATAAAAACAATGAAACAAAAAAAATATATTATTATAATGGAGTTAATTTATTACATGTAAATGGGCATACTTCTGTAGGACCTGGTATGGCATGCGTACCCCTGGGTAATAACTGGGAAAGTCTGGGTTAGACCTAGGTGATAGGGGGGATGTCAAGTTAACAATTACCCTGGGTAAAAATTTGAGGGGGGAAGAGCTAGAGTGAGCGGGATTGTCTCACTTAGCAGTTTTTGCTAGATTTAGTCAATAATGCCCAAGTCAAGTTTAAGGGGGGAATTGTTAAGTAAACTTGACTCGGGATAGAGTCAATGTTGACCAGAATATATATAGTAGTGGTTTTGGGGCACATGGTATTGTGCACCCATGGTTTTTCAACCCATGGTATTGCATGTAATGGAGCCTATAAAAGGCTAGAAAGACTTCATTGTAATGTAGGCCTGGAGGTGAGCGGTGAAGGCTCACTTGGCCGGATTGGCCAGGGTTTTGGCCAATGGTTAATGAAATTTCATTGGTTGGGTTTTACCCCAGATTTGGGGTTTTCCCGGATAAAAATCTGTGTTTATTTTAATGATTTGTTGCTGGCTCTTTATGTTTATTCCTCTCGGTAAATTAGTTATTATTTCTGCATTAAATCCTAACAACTGGTATCAGAGCTTTTCCGTCGCATTTCCTCGCTAAGGATAGCACCGAAAACATCATCAAACTTTAAAGTACTAGATCCAGAGACAGAGTTACTAATGGCCATAACTAAACCATTCCATCTTTCTGGCAATGAGCACAAAAATAACAGAGCTCTAACTTCATCATCAAATTTTACCCCTACAGAACTTAACTGACTGGTAACTGTATTAAAATCATTTAAATGGTCTGCAACAGATCCACCTTCTGACATCTTCATATTAAATAAACGTTTCATAAGAAATGCCCTATTTGAAGCCGAGGGTTTTTCATATAGTTTCGCCAACACCTTAATCAAACCCTCTATTGTTGTTTCCTTTGAAATATTGAAGGCTACCGATGCCGCGAGGCACAACCGTACTGTTCCGAGTGCCTTTCTATCAATAATCTCCCATTATGTGTCTGTCATATCCATCAACTTCTTTGTTTTTCCTCTCAATGGTAGGTACATATATTTCTGATACAAATAGTCTTCCATCTGCATCTTCCACAGCGGGAAGTTTTGGCCGTTAGAAAATTATATATAACAAATTCTCTTAAAATGAGCCCATTTGAAGCCTTCTACGGGAGACTGTGTCGCACTCCCATTAACTAGAGCAGTCCCGAAACCAAATTAATGCTTGGCCTGGAGATTTTGGCTAAAATGGAATCAGAAGTGAGAAATATTAGACAGAACCTTAATGCTACTCAAGATCGATAGAAGGTGTATGTGGATAAAAAGAGAACCTACCGAGAATTTGAAGTGGGTGATCATGTCTACGTGAGAATCAAACTTAAGAAAATTACTCTAAGGTGGACATATTATGCCAAATTGGCTCCCAGGTTCTGCGGACCTTTCCAAATTTTGGAAAGAGTAGGCCCTATGGCCTATCGATTGGAATTACCCATTCATATTTGGGAGTACAACGTGTTTCATGTATCAACACTGAAACGATATGTGCATGATCAGAGGCATGTAATACATTGGCAAAACATTCAGGTAGGGATTGAAAATCTAATCTCAAAGACAAAAAGGTTTTATGATTATTAATTTTAGTCCTTGTTGAATGCAGGTCGAACCAGAAGTTGAATTTCTGGTAGAACCTCGACATATTCTCGATCGGAGGGAAATCACGGTCCGGAGGCGAGGCATCACCCAAGTTAAAGTGTAATGGAAGCACTTCGACTCAGATGATACTACCCAGGAAGACTAAGGATTTATGCGTGAGGCATACCCAGAGCTATTTTCTGAGTTGGAATAAAACACCAAGGATGTTGTTAATTCCAGAGGGGGAAGATGTGACAGCTGGATTAATTCCAAAATATTTTCTTAATTTGTTATAAAGAAGATTAGACATTTATTTGCTTTAAATGTGATTAAATGATATGAACATGATTAATATTTTTTGAATAAAATTAATTATGGATTGTTTTTCCATAAAAATATTGATGATAAAGTATTCCAAGATCCGAGAGTAGTTGGGAAAAAACAGTTAAAATAGTTACCTTTCCTCTGAGGATAAAAGATGCATCCTAGTGAGGAAAAGGAAATCTGTGACTGAAGGAAAAATAGTCTAATATAAAGGGAGAGAGTTAATTGAGAGCTGGTGGTGACCAGTGGAAACTTAGCATCCATGAATCCTGCAAAAGAAAGAGTACTGGATTGGAGGTTCCGAGGTCTCTCCTAGGATTATTTCTAAACAACCCTACTCTGGTGTGGAGCACGAGGGGAGACAAGGACGTAATAGCCTCTCTCATGGTAGGGAGGACATCATCAGTAGTTTCCGAAGTGAGATAAGTAGACGGTCTGCTTGAAAAGTAAGAACTAGGAACACTGTTTAAGACAGATTCTGTTTAAACATAGATAACATTTTAGATAATGAAAATAATGTATTATTACAGAAGAAGTATTTGTGTTCATTACTTTCTTATTTGGATTGTTATTGTCTACAGCAGGAAAGCTAGGTCTGTTGGAATATATATAAATATGTGTGGATTCACTAAATATATGATTAGTAGAATGATGGTAAAATAATTGCATCTATAATTTATATCTAAAAGTAGTATTTTTTTTTTTTTAGTTAAAGAAAAGGTAGGTTAGAGAATAAAAAGGGGAAAACATACCAAAGACAATCTACAGAACTTGCTAGTAGAAAATTGTTAGTTTAGTCTAGGATAGAAACCTTGGACCGAACATGTTGTTTTCTTTCACTATCCTATGATATACTCGGACAATGTTAGAAAATTATATATTACAGAGAAATGCAACACATAAAATATGTTGAAAACACAAACACACAAAACACATAAAACCATAGAGGCATAGATATACATGGTTCACCCGGTTTGGGCTACGTCCACCCCGAACAGCTAGTCCTTCCTTTCTATTATCCAGCAAAATGAAGAGACACAAATGTTACACAACATTTTGTCACTGTCCCTGCAATCCCCAACTCGCACATTGGAGGGTCATTTCTGTGACCAATGCACAGTGTCATGCTTTGCAAATTACATCCTTGCATCCCTTTTGATGAAGGCAACATTCTTCTTGTTGAAATTTCCCTAAGAAGAGCTGTGAAAATCCATATTTTTGCCTTGGCGCGAGTAGCCCTTTATCTCCTCGCATTGACTTGGGAGTTTTACACTAAGCCTACGCCACTTGGCGCTCTGTCCCAAAGTGATGCTCATGCCAAGCTATTTATGAATTTTTTAAAAATAATAGAGGCGGAGGTTCCATTCCAACCACCTCGAGGATGAGTCATTGGGAGTGGTTGAACTGAAACAACCACGTGCCTCCTCCTTTAGCTAGTAGTTTCCACCTCCCTTGGAACACTCCTAAAGGATAGGCCTCCCTTCCACCTTTGTAGGGATCCCAACCTCCTCCTTTGCCTCTATATAAAAAATCCTTCTCTCTTTATGAAAACTAGCTGAACAAAGAGAATTATACAGCTGAAGCTGAACTAGCTGTAGATGAAGTGTTGAACTTGAGAGACTAAGCTATAGTTGAATAACCGGGTTATTGAGAAGGTAGAACAAGGAGAAATCCATCGAGAGGTCCCTTACCCCGTCCGAATTCCCTGACGAGCTTTGAGACGTGCTTCACCCGAGCCCCGTTGTAGGAGACTGCAAAGTCAGAGCATGGTTGTATCTCTTCTTTCTACCTTTTAATATAAGTGACTATTGTCTAGTTCCCATCTTGTGTTTTATCTTTATCGAATGCAATATGCTAGTCTTCTCTGACTGACTAGTAGATTTTGGATGAAATTAGTATGTGGGATGTGGTTGTCGTTTTCTGATCTTTGTGCAGGTGTTCAAGTGCGATAAGCAAAGGGATTGTGACTTGCCGAATCGAGAGCGAGCAGTTCTCATCACCACTATGATTGCTGACAACAGCATTGGACCATAGGTAGGCTATCTTATCGTGTCCTTTTTCATTCGAATATCTAGGAACCTACACCTTAGCATGATTCCTTGTTACTAGACCCACCCTAGTGCTAGAGGGATCATCTTTGTCTGCAGAGAGGATTTACCTATATAACAAGTTGGCGACACTACTGGGATCAGTGTGAGTTGCCTTTGATATTGTTGGGTCATTTTTGGGTTTTTGGTCTTGTTGTTTACCGTTCTAGTTGTTTAACTGTGCTTCAAAACCTTGTTCAGCCCCAGAGTGTCAAGATTGACCTCTGCTCTGTTGAGTTTTTTCCTTTTTCATTAGTTAACTGGCTTGGTGCGGTTTTCCCTTGAATAGTCACGCCGATTGGTGCATGTTGCTTTTGTAGCACTTGCGCCATCGCATGTTTGGCGCTGATTACCGCCTCACAGTTGCACCGACCCCTGTGATTTTTTGGATGTGATCTTTTCATGAGTTTTTGGTTGATTGTAGTTGTTTCTGGGTTATTCTTGAGAGTAATTGAAGTGTTTTGGACTATATTTGATTGCTAGCAGCTCATTTTCTTCAGTTGTTTGTCCATTTCTTATTAGTGTGACTTGAGGTCTTAGGGTTTCTGAGTGCTTTGGTGCACTGAGCCTTATGTTTGGAGATCGAGTTTCTTGATAGTTGTCGAATTCGTTCCCTGTTTAATTGCTCTTGGTCTCTTTGATCCTGTGGAGTATGTTCATTGGTTGAATGATCATTGCCTTGCTTGTTTGATTTTTCTTCCTCTTACTCCAAGCACCGATTACACTGCTTGCATGGGTCATTTTCGATATTTCCCTTTGATTTGAAAATTTTGTAGCTTTGTTTTGGCTCTTGTTGTGTTTGTTTTATGTTGGAGGAGTCATTCCATTTCAACTTTCCCATTCGCTCTCTCAAACTAGTGTTTAGTTTTGTTTTTCATATCATTTAGTGCATTGCTAGCTCTATTGTATTCAAAAAACAAAAATATTGCATTTCTTTTTGCTTTGAAAATGAAACGTTATTTCGCATAACTAGCATTGCATTGGCTAGGAAAGAGTTTTTTGTTTTCCGTAGATTGCATTAGATGCATTAGTGGATGTTTTCGCATGATTTCAGTATTCGATATTGCTTGAAAGTTTTCTTTCCTTTTCATAGATAGCTCTCATTGAACGAAAATGGTATCCTTCTGAATATAGTTTTTCATTTAGGAAGATTTCATATCCAACATACGTTAAGGCCTGGAAATTGAAACTTAATCCAAGATCAACGTTAAAATTTATTTCAATTAACCTAAGGAAACATTGAAACCTAACGAAATATTCTAGTGGTCTAAGTTAGAGATGTGTTCCGGTGTCTTAAAACCTAGTAGCTATCATTCACCATCTAGCTTCAGACAACGCTAGTATGGACTTGTGCTCCCCGTACCGTCGAGTATATAAAGGGAGACCCATCTAGGTTGCAATCCTTTTATCCATAAGAAGCTGAGTTTTTCGTCCTGTAACCGTGATACACTGAACACAGCATTCGAGAAGACTACCTGCACGTACGTCAAGTCCTTGGTCATTTCTCTTTCATTTGATCACCAAGGTGTATATGGTTGTTCACAGAAACCTGGCATACCCTCTTGCTTAGATTACCTAAGCAGTCATTTTTTATCTTTACTGACTCCTTAAATTTGAAAAGATCATCGAGCACTTGTCCTTTCGCGCTCATTCAACATTGAAAGTGACTAGATTCATCTTTTACTGGTTTTTTGACTCTTAAAACATGAAATAGAAAAGTTTGGTTTAAGTGTCGTAAAATAAAAATTTTATGTAGGTAAATCCTCTCTGCGGACAGAGACGATCCCTCTAGCCCTAGGGTGGGTCTAGTAACAAGGAATCATGCTAAGGTGTAGGTTCCTAGATATTCGAATGAAAAAGGACGCGATAAGATAACCTACCTATGGTCCAATGCTGTTGAGGCCAATCTTAAGGATAAGACTTCTAAAGGGAAAAAGAAGGGTAAAAGCAGGACCAAGGTCGATGCCCCGAAATCAGATTTGTCCAAATCTCGTGCTGATGATGGTTCGCAGCATAAGCCAAAGTATCCCTGTCTGATTTGTGATGAAGACCACTACACCAAAGATTGTCCTCGACGGTCCGAAGTGAGTAAGTTGCTCAAAGGCAATCAGGGTACTCCTACTGTTCTTAAAGAACCTTTTCCGTCTCAACAGACCTAGATGGTCGAGCAGCCTCAATCATTTGTTCCATCTAGTTCTCAAGTGTTCATGATGAACGGTTCTGCATCCGTTTCCATTACTACTCGGTCAAAGGATTATGCAGGGTCGTGCTAGGCAACGGGGAAGGAGATCGTTGATGGTCCTCCTCCTCCACCTGTCTCCGGCCCTCTTGAGATTGAAAGGCCCAATGCTTAACCCATTGTGCGACCACCTTCCAAAGGTGCTCTCTGAAAATCTTCTTATAATCCCAACGCCCGTGCTGCTCAACATTACAATATTGTTGAGGATTTAGCACAGGCACCATCCACGATGTCTGTGTTAGAAGTACTCCACAGTTTTCCCACTCAGCGGAAAGCTTTATTATCTGCGATTAGTGGGGTTGATCCTGCTGATACTAGCCTTCTCGCTTTCTACCTAGAGAATTTCGTCCCACGACTTCCGCATCAGATTGTGTTCATTATACAAGTCGTTGTTAATGGTCTCGACATCCATCGAGCCATTATGAATGAAGGTGCATCAACCTGCGTCATGTCCGCTTCATGCTGGAAGGCCGCCATTGGTTCTCCAACCCTAAATTCCTCGCCAAATGCCCTTGAAGAATTTGATGGAAGGGAATCAAAACCTTTGGGTGTTCTCGCAAGTTTTCCGATTACATTGAAAGGGAATACGATCAATGTTCAAGTAGAAGTCGTTGATGCTAAACTCAATTATAATCTTCTACTCGATTGCAGTTGGACTCACGCTATGCTTTGCGTTTCATCCACCCTCTTCCGTGTTTTGAAATTTCCACATGAGGGCAAGATTGTTACTGTCGATCAATTGTCATTCTTCACCTCTTATTCCGAGAACAATGTTCCATATGTGGATAAGATTCCTTATCCCTTCGAGAGCGTTGGGCCAAGTCTCTTCAAAGATCCAGCCCTCATGGGTATTTTTCCCCTTTCACCACTAAAGACTGTTCAAATTAATATGATCTCTCGGTTGAATGACCCGTGGATTATTCCTTCACCTGAACAAGTCGATTCATATGGAGATTCAATGCCTTTGAGTCCGATTGAAATCGATTATTGTGAACTCATTGCTGCATCGGATACTTCACCTTCTGATGGTGCTCCTTTGAGCTTGTCTCTTGACGTGTATTCTCAATCCCCCTGGCTCGGCAATTCAGACTCAACTAATCCTTTGAAAGAAATGTTTCCGTTCGACGAAGCTATCATGGAAACCATGTCTCTTGAAGACTTTCCGTGGGACGATGGTCATCATCATTCTTCGTTTATGCCTGGCCTCGGGGTTATGTCTACATGTCTTGAGCGTTTTGCGTCTCAAGTCTCTTCACCTCCGCTTCAAACGCCAATTCTGACACATGAAGTCTTTACAGAAGGTAACTTGAGCAATATCACACAAACGATGCCTACTGACATTTCCATGAAGCCGGGAATTATCGAGAACATCCATGTGGGAGTCACTTATTCTTCAGATGAAGTCCAAGTTTACACTAGCCTTTTCCGCAAATTTCATGATGTTTTCACATGGTCCTACGAAGAAATCCCCAGCATTGATCCTAGTATAGTGGTGCATTGAATCCCTACCTATCCCGGTTTGAAGCCTATTCGCCAACGTCTTCGTCCGGTGCACCCTAAAAAGGTTGCAGCCATTAAAAGTGAAGTTGAAAACTTCTCAAAGCTGGTTTGATTTATCCAATTCCCTTAACGGATTGGGTTTCGAACATCGTTCCTGTCGATAAGAAACAAGGAACTATCTTTGTCTATGTTGATTACCGTGATATAAATCGGGCCTATCCTAAGGATAATTATCCCACTCCCTTCATCGATCAAATCATTAACGACTGTGATGGGAGTGAGATTTTTTCCCTTATGGACGGATTTTCTGGGTACAATCAAATTAACATTCTCTTGGCTTATCAACATAAGACAGATTTTATCTGTCCTTGGGATACCTTCACATACAAGAAACTCCCTTTTGGCTTGAAGAATATCGGGGCCACTTTCCAGCGAGCGATGTCCTATGCTTTTCATGACATTCATCACATCGTTCAGCCTTACCTGGATGACCTTCTAGCTCATTTAGCTAAGCGTAGGGACCATCCGGACCATCTTCGTCAGATCTTTCTTCATTGTCGACACTACAACATTCGACTTAATCTGTATAAGTGTGTCTTATGCGTCGATTCTAGTAGAATTTTAGGGTTTATCGTATCTAAATACGAAATTCACCTCGATCCACTTAAGTTTGAGGCTATTGTTAATCTCCCCTCTCCATCCTCATTACATCAATTGCAAAGTCTACAAGGTAAGGCCAATTTTCTATGTTGTTTTATACCGAACTATGCTGAAGTAGCTAAAGGGTACACGCGATTTTTGAAACATGACATCCCTTTCTGTTGGGATGAGATTGCTCAACAATATTTTGAAACACTCAAGACATTGTTGGTCAATGCTCCTTTGTTACATCCTCCAAATTATCATCGTGATTTTTCCCTTTACTTAGCTGCCGCTTTTAGTACAATTGCCATGGTTTTGGTTCAAGACGATGATGACGGTCACGAACATGTCATTTATTACTTGTCTCGTAACCTTCTTGATCCTGAAACGCGTTATGCTCATGTCGATAAGTTAACACTGGTTGCGGTCCAGGCCGTCCAACGCTTTCGTAATTATATCCTTTTGCGTACGGTGACTGTGATTTCTGATTGCAACCCCATGACCTATATTTTGTCTCGACAATTGCTGGGGGGAAAATACTCGAAGTGGATCATTATCCTCCAAGAGTTTGATTTGGCATTTACTGCTGCCAAATCAAAGAAATCTCTAGTTTTTGCTGATTTGATTTGTTCCCTCCCTTTTGACTCCGCTCCGTCTCGTTCTGAGGACCATATTCCGGACGATACACTTTTCTTGATTAGCACCCTCGATCACTGGTACGGTGATATCATCGTATATCTCCAGACTTCCATAGTTTGGTCTGAGTTGAAGGATGCCTGCCGTCGTATCCGGCATCACTCACAACCTTATCACATAGTTGGAGATACGCTCTATCGCGTTGGAGTTGATTCCATACTCCGCCGATGTTTGACCCTTGAGGAAGCTGAGAAAGTGTTGAATGATTGTCACAGTGGTGCCTGTGGTGATCACATGTCTAGTTACACTACTTCACAAAAGATACTTCGTGCCGGGTATTTTTGGCCTTCCATTTTCAAAGACTGTATTGTCGCAATTCGTAAATGCCATGATTGCCAAATTTATCAACGCAAGGTGCGTGCGCCAATTTTTCCCCTTCACCCTATCATTACCGTTGGTCCCTTTGCCAAATGGGGCATCGAATTTATGACGTGTAACCCTCACTCGACCAGGGGGCATGCTTATATCATCGTAGCCATGGACTACTTCACAAAATGGGCCAAAGCAATGCCTACACTTGCCGCTGACGGTAAGACAACCGCTCAGTTAATTTTAAATCATATTATTGCTAGGTTTGGTGTCCCTCAAGCCATCGTTACCGATCATGGTTCCCATTTTTGGCATTATATGGTGGCAGAGTTGACTTCTAAGTTGGGTCTGCATCACGATATCTCAACGCCGTACTACCCTCAAGCCAATGGCCAGGTTGATGTTGTGAACAAAGTTCTTGTCACAATGCTTCAGCATACGATTGGGATCCACAAATCAAACTGGCATCTCATGTTATTTTCGTCTCTTTGGAAATACGGAACCTCAGTGAAGAGTGCGACCAGATTCACCCCTTTTCAGTTGGTTTACAGTCTGGAAGCTACTCTTCCGTTTGAATGGGAAATACCCTCGCTCAAGCTAGCTGTAGAATTACTGCCTAACTCTTCGCCAGAAGAAGAGCGTCTCCTTTACTTAGAGAGGTTAGATGAAACTCGTTGCTTAGCTGCTTTGGTCATCGAGGCACAAAGAAGCGAGTCAAAGCTCATTTTGATCAATCAGTTTCCCCTCGTTCTTTCGTTGAAGGAGATCTCGTCCTCCTATATGACCAAGCTCGTGATAAGCTGGGGGCAGGTAAATTTCAACCTATGTGGCATGGGCCCTACATTGTTAAACATGTGTTGCAAAATGGGGCCTATGAGCTAATTGACTACGAAGGCCATCTTCTTGAACAACCCAGAAATGGGTTGTATCTCAAAAAATATTATGCATGAGTCATTTGTGCATATCAGGTGTACATAGGTGTTATTTTAATTTTTGTAAATGTTTTCGGGTTTGGTGTGCTTTGTGAGCGTTTTCTTGCTTATTGGGTATTGCTTATCGTGAAGATGTCTATTACCCCTTATGTCAGTTTCGCGGATGGTGCTTCCCGCGGTACCAAGAATTTGTCTTCGGCAGCCTGGGTAATTTATAATCCTGCTGGTGAGTTGATAGACCTGCAAGGTATTTTTCTAGGGCGAACTACAAACAATGTCGCTGAATATAGCGTTTTCATTGAGCTATTAACCGAGGAAATTAACCTCGGCATACGTGCATTGCTTGTAAATCTAGATTCACAGCTTGTTGTTCTACAACTCGATAATCATTATTCGGTTATAAATCCGCACATTATGAGATTGTATTTATGTATTCGTTTGTTGGAAAGAAATTTTGATTTCATTACTTATCAACATATTCCTAGACGAATGAACACGTTAACTGATACAGTGGCTAACATTGTATTAGATAGACATTTGCATAATTTTTAAAAGCATCATCATATGTAAAAAGATCCATGTAAGGAAAAAAAAAATATATATATATCTCTCTCTCTCTCTCTCTATATATATATATATATATATCACATGTTTGCAACTGTGTGCATCATAACGTCAAAAAATATGTGTATGTTTCTGTTACATCCCGAGACATCATGTCTCGCAAAAATGTGCAGATAAAATAAACCTAGGTGTCTAATCAGCATAATGCTCATGATAACACGTCATGGCTCGTACTAGCTGCCTCAGCAAGCGGTGGATTCGGCTGGGAAACCCTACAGTGTGTCTCTGATAGGCGCGAGGAACATCATCAAAACATGCATAATCTGGGACTCCTCTGGTGATCCCCTCCAGGTTGCGCACTATCTCATCTTCCTTGTTGCCCTCACCTTGAGGGTCGAAAT
This sequence comes from Pinus albicaulis, assembly GCA_034641835.2. Classification (NCBI taxonomy): domain Eukaryota; kingdom Viridiplantae; phylum Streptophyta; class Pinopsida; order Pinales; family Pinaceae; genus Pinus; species Pinus albicaulis. Next base: position 33,788 of record JAXQQM020066516.1, read on the forward strand.
CGTGAGGGACTCGCCTCGCTATTGATGACATGCCGACAGGTCGCTCTAGGCCAACATCTGCATCACATGGATTTAATGTCAGAACATACATAAATAAAAAAATCATAATACTCATAAAATTCAAAAATTGAGTCTTACCCAAATCTTCGTCCCAATCTTCTCCCTCCAGGAGTGAGAGGTTCGGGTCACCAGTGAAGTCTGTGCCAGAATAGGGCCAATCCTCCATGACAACCAGTTTTCGACTGAGCCAATCAAAAAATTCTGGCCTCCAAGACATTTGTTGGCCGCCCCCTGTCCTTGGCATCAATGCTACCTATCGGTCCATCCGAGGTTCTCTCACTAGTGTATTCAGAACTATAAGCTCCTGTCGCTAAAAAATTGGTAATCATTCCAAGAAGAATGATACCAAGATGGATCCATAACCAAATTGTTTCAGTTTGGTCTTCTTGCACTTGGTTAATTGGTGCTTCCTGTTTATGGTCACCGCCTCTGCCCATTTAAAGAGGGTCGGAGCTATGCAGTCCACAACAAGAAGCAACTCTGTCTTTGTTTCTTCGTACGGTGCTTGCGATCCCGCAACACGTGTGATGGTATGCAATACCACGCGTAGTGTCAAATTAGGGATAGTTTGTATATCAACTTTCCCACTACCGGTTCCTTTTTGCGCTCCTCGAAATACTGTATCTATCACCATGGACATGTTTTCCATGTAGGGCTGAGTGCTGGCTAGGAGTGGTGCTACACCTCTCCGTGATAATCCTGTGATGAAATATACATCGGAAACATCAATCTCAAGTTCTTGATCCCATAGGATGAACTTCTCTCGATCTTCGTCCCATATACTAATAAGATATTGTAGCAATTCTGGTTGGGCTCGGAGACATGGTGTGAGGAAGAATTTTCTCAAACCACAGTTCCTGAGGGCTTCCATAACTCCCTCATTTTCCATGGCTAATTTATCTTCCTCACTATGTTCCCGTTCTTTCCATTCAATGACCATTTTCCTCTGTTCTACCTGCAAACACACACATACAAGTGATATTAGTCAATATTTATCCTTGAATTTGTAAATAATTTGGACATTTGATGAGTATTATTGTTTGAAATTGCGTTGCGCCATTGGCACAACTGTTTCTTAAACAGTCGCGCCAATGGGCGCGCCCTAATGTTAAAAATAGGGCGGTCAGCGCGACTTTGTGCCCGAAATCCGCGCCGACTGCGTAGCCCTAAATTTTTCAATTTCTCCCCCCAAATTCAAAATTGACAAATACAAGAAGAAAGGAATAACTTAAAATGACAAGAGGGATCTCAGCTCTTACCTGGAGTTGACGGATTTGCGATTGATGTACTAGATTGGCCGCTATCGCCGCCGCAAGATTGCACAGTGAAATGGGTAAAAACTGCTCCACAAGAGGTAAAAAGTGAAAAGTAATTGTTTTTTACTATTTTTGGTATTTTATAACTTTTTACAACCCTAATTAGGTTTTAAGGCATGTTTTTCAATTATTTTATGATATTATTTTCGAAAAATGGGTTTTATACATGTCTCTTGTGCAACAATAGGTTTTTATGCGACAAGGATGAAGTGACAAGTTATATTTTATGCTTTTTCGAACTTTGTAAAAACACAAAAAAGTCACTACTGGAGTCATCTTTCAACTCTTTTCTAACTCTCTAAAATTGAAAAGATTTCCAAGACGCTTATCATTCTGAACTCGTTAAATGGCTGCGAAACGATATCTACCCAGTATACGTTTACCCCTTTTTCGGGTTGGGATGGACTATTTACGAAAAAGGAAGACCTTAGCCTATTGTGACTAAGAGATTCTCTCAGACACAGTTTTCTACCTTTTTGGATCTGTGAGACTACCTACAAAAAGGGACTGCTGGAGATTTCTTTTCTTCCTTCCTTTCAAACTCTCTAAACATGAAAATGTGTCGAGTTTTCCCTTTGTCAGACTCGTTAAACCCTGTTGACATCGGACCTCGTCACCATGACGTTATTCGAGTTCCTCCTTCCTAGGGCTCATAAAATGTACTAGGATGGATTTTTCCGAAGGAAAAACTTATAGTGAAAGCATATGTTATCCCCTTCAAGCTTGTTTTCAAAAATAATTGGGGTACTCACCAGAAATTATGGGGGAAAATGGAACCAAATTTTAGTTTTGTTGGTAGTATGTCGCTCTTGAACATGGCACTTTTCTACATTCATGTCGGGTTGGGGACATCTCATTTCGTCATTTTTTCCTCCATGGGTTTGGGTAATCTCTTTTGACCTCTCATTCGCTCTTTGCCACGTCATCATGACCTCAGATCCTTTGATGTCAATTACTTCCAAATCCAGTGTCGTGCTGCTGATATGTTCAAGAGAAGTTCGCCTCTGCATTTTTTCAACCTTCCTCTAATTCTCTATTGATCCTGATTCGCAAACATCATATTCCTCTGTCTCGTGTCGATCATGTGGGAAACATTATGGCCCTCCTTCGACCAGGTCACTTCCTCGACTTCAGCTCATTATCCAGGAATCTGATCTGGAGACTCCTTTGTGGTACCTTGGAGCCTGCATGCCTTAATGGTAGGTTCTTCGCATTCAACGCAAGGTCCACATCATTGGCCTTCGATCGACTGACTCTGTGAGTGTTCAACGCCAGATCACTGTTCATATTCTGTGGATTTTACCTTGTGTACCTTGAGAGCCATTATCATTATTGGTGGTTTCTCTTGCGTCCGTTAACAACTTTCATCATTGGCTGGTAATCAGACAATTTTCTTGCATGTTCGACTTAAGCTCATACATTCGCATGCTATAAATTGTACTTGTTCAGGTCGAGATGGAGCGCAAGACCCTGGATTTTTTCTGATAAGATCTAGGCTACGAGTTCATTGTGGATTATTATAAATTATTACATGACTCTTTGATTGGATGGTTGCGACCATACCTGAGTCTATTTGTTGATCTTTACTATTGGATGGCTGCGTCCATACCTAGATCCCAGTTTTTATACTCTATTATGGATGGTTGCACCCATGCCACATGTTCATGTATTAGAGATATCAGTTGTATTTGTAATTGCAAGTTTTTCGATAGCGGAGTTTGGTTCGAACACGTTCTCATAAAAAATTTCGCCCCGCCCTCTCCCTCGGACCTCATGCTTTAGGGGGCATCTGTTACACAACATTTTGTCACTGTCCCTGCAATCCCCAACTCACACATTGGAGGGTAATTTCTGTGACCAATGCATAGTGTCATGATTTGCAAATTGCATCCTTGCATCCCTTTTGATGAAGGAAAAATTCTTCTTGTTGACATTTCCCTAAGCAGAGCTGTGAAAATCCCTATTTTTTCCTTGGCACGAGTAGCCCTTTATCTCCTCGCGCCAACCAGGGAATTTTACACTAAGCCCGCACCACTTGGTGCTCTATCCCAGTGTGATGCCCGCGGCAAGCTATTTATGAATTTAAAAAAAAAATAGAGGCGGAGGTTCCATTCCAACCACCTCGGGGATAAGTCATTGGGAGTGGTTGAACTGAAACAACCACGGGCCTCCTCCTTTAGCTAGTAGTTTCCACCTCCCTTGGAACACTCCTAAAGGATAGGCCTCCCTTCCACCTTTGTAGGGATCCCAACCTCCTCCTTTGCCTCTATATAAACAAGCCTTCTCTCTTTATGAAAACTAGCTGAACAAAGAGAATTATACAGCTGAAGTTGAACTAGCTATAGATGAAGTGCTTAACTTGAGAGACTAAGCTATAGTTGAATAATCGAGTTATTGAGAAGGTAGAACAAGGAGAAATCCATTGAGAGGTCCCTTGTCTCGTCTGAATTCCCCGACGAGCTTTGATACATGCTTCACCCAAGCCCCGTTGGAGGAGACTGCAATGTCAGAGCATGGTTGTATCTCTTCTTTCTATCTTTTCATATAAGTGACTATTGTCTGGTTCCCATTTTGTGTTTTATATTTATCGAATGAAATATGCTAGTCTTCTCTGACTGACTAGTAGATTTTGGATGAAATTATTATGTGGGATGTGGTTGTCGTTTTTTAATCTTTGTGCAGGTGTCCAAGTGCGATAAGCAGAGGGATTGTGACTTGCCGAATCGGGAGCGAGCAGTTCTCATCACCACTACGATTGCCGACAACAACATTGGACCACTGGTAGGTTATCTTATCGCGTCCTTTTTCATTCGAATATCTAGGAACCTACACCTTAGCATGATTCCTTGTTACTAGACCCACCCTAGGGCTAGAGGGATCGTCTCTATCTGTAGAGAGGATTTACCTACATAACAACAACCTACAGCAGATCCGTTGTAATATCCTTTATTCTCTCTTACAGTCTACCTATCTATTTCTCGCTCTGAGAATACACATACTATACACAGCCGCAATACAATACCCTCATAGAAAACGAGGGGTTGCCTTCTAGGGAAAAAAAAACCCTAAATTAAACATAACTTCTACCGTCAGATCATTTTCCTAATGAACGGCCCAGATTGACTAGAAATTATAAAACTTTTACAAGGCAATTTTACATCTGTTTTTAGCTTTGGGGGCACAGCCGCCCCCCTTGGATCCCCTAGGCAGCATTTAATTACGGGCGGCATAATAGGGGTCCAATGTTGTGATACAAAATAAAGAAGATAATCAGGCTCCACATCCAACAGACAAGTGAGTTACAGAGGTAACTCAAAACTTTTGATGGTTCAGACATCAGTTTCATTAAAAACTGGAACAAAGAAAACTACCAACAAAAAAATAGTAAATAAATTAAAAAGTATCACCTTTCTATGAAATTTATAATACTTCTGACAGAAGGGTAAGTATATAATATTAAACTAGAAGCAATGTAGATAGTTATGACCAGGGACTGAAGCTTCATAAATGATGTATATTACACACAGAATTATCTTACTGCAAACTAGGAATCATAATAGGCTGAGAAGGGAAATAAGCAGAACAAAATATAGAAAACATTATAAATGCACCGAGGAACTGAAATAAGTATTTTTGATTGAAAATGAAATGCTGAGCTCCAAACCATAAGAAATTGTAACCAAAGATGAGGTGATACCAATATTAGCATGTTATGTACCGAATATAGGATATTGTAGCAGTCTAAGAACCATAACGAAGAATGTTGAATTAAAATATAACATAAAAGTATTTAAGATCCTGTCAAGCAAGAACGAAACCCTTCTCGGGTTAGGCAGAAGTCTCGTCCATAATATTACAATTAAGTGGAGCAAAGTTACAAAATCAAATATATAATTTCAACTAGGGCGAAGCCCTCGACAAATTTAACCAAATAGAGAAACTCGAATCAAATGGCAGTAAAGGCCATAATAACTTAAATAATTATGAGTTCTCAGAAATATCCGGAGAACAGAACCAGATTTATTTTTCTTATAAAACTAACCCCAAAACTTGAAGAGTCCATGTACCTGAGTGAGTGGAAAAACATAGTTTACATTATGAAGTTGAATGTATCAAATCTATGGCGAAATTTGAGATTTGCATGACAATAACAACAAGTAATACTTGCACATAACTAGACAATGTTAGAATTTTTAACTTTAATAAAACCCGGAAATGAAAATGACTAGGTGAGGTCGCGTAAGGGTTTGTTTCAGAGGAAATACCTCTACCATGAAGCCCGTAGTGGCCCAAAGACGAAACCCTGTGCAAAACAAATATAATGAATTGTTATATATACATTTCCACTGTAGATTGATAGGGGTAAAGACCAAAACAAACCGAACTTGCAATTACATGTTGACAGAGTTTGTTACCTGCTGGGGATGTGAAGAAGCCGAGGTGTTGAAGCGAACATCGATGAACGGGACGCTGTGAGCCAAAACCTGGGCTTCGTTCCAAAACCAAACTACACAGTTAGCAACCAAATTAAACCATGAACCCTGTAAGACAGACATAGAACTAGTAAGGAAGTAAAACAGTCAAGCTTGCTAGCGAAAACCCGAAAGCGTCAGGAGAAACGACAAAATAACATCCACTAACCCTTTGAATTCATAAAGAGAAGAGACTAGGTACTATTACTTGCCATGGAGCACAAGAAGACGTGTTTTCCAAAGATGTGAGCCGGGTAGCAGGACGACGGAGCAATGGTGGCAGAGAGGTTGCATAGCGGCACCTCCAGCCGCGCGGGAGTAGAATGGACATGTTAGTTAGGGTTAGGAGAGTGGTTGATACCCTAAGACGGTATCGATGGATCCCAACCGTAGATCCTCTACTTTGAATCTGACGGCCTAAGGGATGAAAGATGTCACCCATTAGCAATGTTAATTATATGCAAAGGATATGTAATGTACCACATATCAATACAAAAACCAAATCATAGCCCACGACATTAATCCATCTAACAAATAGATCATAAATTTTTATATTAAATCCAATCCTCTGTACTATTGTATACGGAGTATTAAATTGACAGGATAAGATGTGCTTATAAATTAATGAACAATATATATATATATATATATATATATATATATATATATATATATATATATATATATATATATATATATATGAAAATGCAACCAAATGTATAGTTATAACATCATACACCGAGGGATTAAATCATGTAGGACAAGCACCAATCATATTAACACTTAATCATGCGTGGCAAGTATAAAAGGAAATTGTGCCTATTATATAGTTAGTATGTGCATATTGTGAAATCATAGTTATAATGTTCATGATCATGTCTGATAGATAAGAAATTCATGTCAATAGGGTAAAAATATATATATATATATATATATATATATATATATATATATTTTAATGTATTTTGATGTTACATGGCATAAATTGGGGAAGAATTTATTCATTCGATCTACTCTCCATTTAGTAGGAAAAGTGATTTATTCATTCGATGTAATCGTACCGGGAATGGTAGGAGAAGGGGGAATCGTAGGAGAAGCTAACATTTTCACTCGTCGAGGTCGTGGGTCTTTTGTCTCACTTATTTGGTACACCAATTTGGCGTCTTGTTGGATCATGATTTTAAAATTGGATAATAATAATAATTTTTAATTATTATTTATAATAAAGATATATGAAATGCAATAGTGATTTAAAAATGGAGTTGTCTACCGAGGTGGAGGAATTGCCTGGACGACCAACATTGGCCGGAATACGAGCAAAAAAAACTAAAAAATCTTGCAGTAGAAAGGTTTGAATCCTGTTTTTGATGGTGTAAATGGGTTCAACACCATCAAAAACCTCTAGGACACCCAAAATATTGAAGTTTGATAACTATTTACAAAAATCTCTGCCGAATTTTCCTAAAATCTTACCGAAATTTCCATGATTTTCAGGGCAAAAAAACACTCTAGTTAGACTATGACTTTAAAAATAGTTGAATAAAGTACTATTTGACTTTTTCAATTATGAAAGAAATCTAATTTAATAAATAAAAGTTTAAATTTATTTTCAAGAAAGTATAAATTTAAATTTTAAAAAAATAAGAGTATATATATTTATAGAAAAATTATTATTATTATAAATTTAATCTATTATATAAATTTATATCTATTTTTAAAAATATAAATTCAAATTCAAAGAAAGTAAAATATATACACTTTCATAAAATTTAGTAGCATTATAAATTTAATGGCTATGATCATATACAATATCATGATAAAAAAAATTTATTATAAAACTTGATTTTAAATATTTATTATTAATGATTATGATGATGATGATGGTTAACATCCACCACACCAAACTTTAGTTTATTGGACCTAAAGAAAGGAATTATTTAGCTTATTTTAAAATTGTAATTCTATGCTCAAAGACCTTGGAGAGAAGCCTCCCGAGCTCACTATAATTTTGACATGCTAAAAGGCTAGGAAGGTCAATATTGCAACAAAGATTCTGAAACTAAGATCTAATGTGGGTGTACGCAGGGCACTCTAAGAAGAAGTGATTTTCATCGTGAATGTTCATATTCTCAGAGAGATGGCAGATCCTTTCCACCCATGGTGTTTTAGGAACTGCCCACCCACTTGTCTCACTATGGAGCTCATGAGAGTTCGTTCTTATCTTGGATATATTAATTTTTTTCTTTGAGCTAGTTAAAACATACAGATACTTTTGATCTTCTAGAGTGGGGTTGATGAACTCCTTGTAATATCTTAATTTTCTTTTAGCCTCTAAATATTTCTCACACTGCATTTTCTCTTTAAATTTAAAAGTAACAATATTTTTAATATTATTAATGTTTTGCAATTCAACGTTTTCGTCGATCTCCCAATGGTTGAACCAGGCCCTAGTATTTTTATACCAACCTAATTTGAGCCTTGGGTGGTTTTGGCTGGAATTTAAAGCTAGCGTAGGAAGTTTAAGGTCTCCCATATTATTGATTATTGAAATATTGATTAATTTTTTCTTGTATTTGTAAATATCTTAAATTACATTTATTATCAAAAATAAAGTTGAAATTTAAAATAATATTGAATATTTCTTACTTATATTTATAATTACCTTATATTATATTCACTCATTCATTATTATAAATTATTTAAATTTTAATTTTAATATATTAAAAATTAATTCTAATTAAAATTTCAAAGTTCATATTTAAATAAAAAATTTATTACATTCTTCTAAATAAATTATTATTAAAAAATTATATATATATATATATATAATTAAAAACAAAATATTTAAAAATTAAAAATTAACACTTCTCTGCCGTATATTTAATTTAATTTTTTTTATATAAAATTAACAAATAAAAAATATATAAAACATACTAACTTAAATTTGTTTAAATATATAAAAAAATGAAACTAAATTATTAACATAATAATTTCACTCTGAATTAAAAATAATAATGATTTAAATCTAACTTTACTCCAATTTAATCTTAATAGTGTTTATATTCTACATAAACCATATTCTAATTTAATCCCAATAATTCTCCAATTTCATGGTTTCCTAAAACTATCTAACCAAGCCAAGAACTCAATAAATGTTATAATGATAATATAATTTTATTAAAACAATAATAATAATATAATTTTTAGTTTACATACACTTGATTTAAATCTAACTTTATTCCAATTTAATTTTAATAGTGTTTATACTCTACATTAACCATACTCTAATTTAACCTTAATGATGTTTCAATTTCATGGTTTCCCTAAAACTACCCAACCAATCCAAGAATTCATTAAATGCCTCCTAGAAATGCCTGATAAAATTAACACTTACGAACACACTAAAGACGTACACTAGTTGCCTCTTCTAGCTTATCTCAAGTATCAAGATCAGACATAATGGAATATCACAGTGGGGTTTATCTTCACAAAATACCCTCAACATACCAGAAATCCACAAAACTTTCTGATAAACGGCCAAATTGGAGATGAAATGAGAATTGGTGCATAAACAGACAGTTACTCAAATATTTAGAAGGGAAATTCCTTTCCCTCCCTGACACCCCTCTGTATTAAGAACGAAACACAAAAACCCTTTCAATATAACAGTGCAAATTTATGATTAAATGTTTATATTTCATTTCGAAGCGGCGGAAAATTAATTTATTTCAGTATGAAGTTGCAGAAATTTAATTTAACCCATTTATGAATGAATGATTATAACTAAAAATATTTTGTAGAAAAAGTAACGAAATTGTTTACAGAGATGGAGGAATTGTTAGAATGGTCAAAAGTGGTCGGAATTCGAGAAAAACAAATTTAAGAAATCTTGCAATAGCAGTGTTTGAATCATGTTTTTGATGGCGGAAATGGATTCAACACCATCAAAAACCTCCAAAATACCCAAAATTTTCATAACTATAATCTAGATTTACAAAAATCCCTACCAAATTTTCTTCAAATCTTACTAGAATTTTCATTATTTCCAGACAAAAAAGAAGAAGATATAATTAGACGACGGCAAAAGTAAGTCTAAATGGATCTCTTGAGAAAGTAGAACACGCCAATAATTTGAAATTCTAATGCTATCTCCAACGAGGAGGCACCAAGTCAGCGTTAAAATATTGGGCAAAACACTTTCCAAGATGGGAGATAGTAGACGCTCAGGGAATAAGACTACATACTTCAAACATTAATCAAATGACTTAAAATATTAGGCAAAACACTTTTCAATATGGGATAAAGATAGTAGAATCTCCGGGAATAAGACTACATACCTCAAACATTAATCACATGACTGCATGTTACTAGAAAAAGATTCAACTACTAAGATAATCAATATTTAATTATTCTTTTCTCGTGTTTGGAACAGTTCTAAGATGTACATAATCTTGCCTGGGGTTAGTCCTGCACCGTAAACCAAACTTCCGATCTAATGGTTTGACCACATCCCCTGAAGATTCAACTATCTTATTCTGACTATTTTATCACCAATCCAACACCAAGGTCAACTCTAGCTAAATTTACTCAATGATCTTGAACGATCTCGTCACAATTTCTTAAGTTTACAATATTGTTGATTGACTCAGTGTCGACAGGAAATTTCATCAACAAAAAACAGAGACTGGCCTGTTTCACCCTTAGATACAACGAATGAAGAAAAATGAAGAAAATTTGGGGGCAGAAAAAATGAATTTCCCAACAGGGGCAGAAGTTGCCCCTCGCGCCATTCTTAATAGCTTATATGCAATGAACTCCTGAACGCTCAACATGGGCAACACTCCTTTCCTCCTCTGCCTCCGTTCTATGCATCTGTAACAGCCGATACCACTGTCCTGCTGCCATGTCCCCTCTTTGCCCTAGATCATGTAGTAGATTTTCTCGAATCGACGGTGAATGTCGTTCTGAAAGTGATCTTTCCCACCGGGTATTTTCGGTAATGTGGGAAGAAGCTGCTTTGATTAAAAGAATGCAAAGAATTGAGAGAATTTGAGCATGGTTAAATTCCACGGAGCATCATACCTGAACTAAAATAGGTGGGGTGCAATTCATTGAGAAATGAAATTTACGTATTGGTCATTGTTCATTCTTCCTCCGAAGTGTTTTTCATTGCACAAAACACTTTTCATGGTGTGATAAAGAGAATAACGCGGATCGACGTCCTCTCATGGATTAACACCACTTGCATACTTCTAGCAGAAGTTTCAAGTACCACATTAAACCTCGGAAAGAATAAGAAATCACTGATAATCGGTAGCAGCAGTGCAATATCGGGGACTTCAATCTAAATGTAATATATAATTTTATGTTTCCGTAGCCTAATTCGAGCATAAATTGAGCATAAATCATCATTTCAGTTTGAATCCAATACCATACAATTTTCTGGGCAGTACACATTTATCTTCCAATGTTATTCTCCACTTTGGTTAGAGTGTCCTTTCTGGGTTTTTCTAATCTTTCTTGGCAAGTTCTTGCGGTTAGAAATAATTAATTCTTACTTGTCTATGGTTGTAATTCTCCATTTGAGGGAGTTTGTTCCCATAATAGGAATTAGCTAGAATATAGTTTCTCCTAGTTTAGTGTGTGGTTGAGAGAATCTCTCAACCACACTACTGTATGTCTAAGACAGAATTCCTATCTTGAGACTTTTGCTTGTATAAATATGTGTGTAAATTCCTTGATTCATAATATAGAATTTGATTAGAGTGTGCTATTTTATCTTGGTATCAGAGCTTTAGGGCCCGTAAGGGCCTATGGCCCTTCCTGGGCATAGGAAAGTAAATCATTTATATTATTTTTAAGTTTGTTTGTCCATCGAAGTGATCTGTTGCAGTATAGTGAAATAGATACGAGATGCGGAGGAGATTTGAGTACGTAGAGGAGTGCGCGGGGATTGAAGTGTGCCATCTGTGTGAATTGACTGGCAGGTGTAGCACAGTGAGTGTGGATGGATCGCTATCTTCTGGAGATTACAGCCAAAAGGATCTTAATCAGAGAATCGCCACCATAACCATGAGGTGCAGGCAACCGGCGAATAGACAACAGTGCGCTCCCCGCAAATTGGAAATGAAATGGAAATCTCACACACATCGGGTAAGTAAAGAGCTGGCGCGTTCGATTCTCAACAGCCTCGCCCTGAATCTTCTTCATGTTCGGTTTATCCTCTTGAAGATCTCGTTTGTCAGCATGAATTCGCTGCCGTGAGAGTATTATGGGATTGCCATGTTGAGTAGCATGGGATTGGGCGTGGGCAGCGCCCCTATGAACATTTGGGCTTATTCCCCTGCTAACAAAAAATCTGGAATGAGAGGTTCCCACAACAGATTTCTGGTTCAGAGGCTAAGACAATTGCTAATTAATATTGGGTCAGATCAGGAGAGGAGAGGGAGCTTTATCACCAAAGGTCAGTAAAGTGTGAACGACAAGCGTTGTGGATGTTGGAAAGGCAGAGGATTCAATCACACATATAACGCAAAGATTTCACACATGAACAATGAGCTGCTGCTCTTCTATTAATCATAAAACTCTCTTACTCTCTTTCTCTCTTAAAACAATGAACCCATGAAGGGTATTTAATCTAATTGACATGCACACACTGTCACTCATAACTGAACTTAATCAACTCGCTTAACTCACTGTCTAACTCACTCACCAAATCTAACTGTAACTCAACTCAACTAACTCCACTTAACTATTTGTCTAACTTCTACATGAGGAAGTAATTATATATTTTAACACTCCCCCTTAATTACGACCTCTAAACTAAAACATAACTTATGACAACTCAAACATGCCTGCTGGTCTATGTCTCAGCTAGGCTTACAACTCCCAAGTTTCTTTTGTGAAACTCAAACAAATCTACTGCTAATGGCTTTGTAAAGATATCAGCCAATTGATCACTTGTTCTACAAGGCTTCAAGTGAACTTCTCCATTGCTCACAAGTTCTCGAATAAAATGATATCTAGTATCAATATGCTTGCTCTTTTGATGAAACACACTATTCTTGGATAGTGCAATCGCTGATGTGTTTTCACAGTATATCGCTGTTGATCCTTGCTGTTTCTGCTTGAGTCCATCCAATACTCTTCTTAACCATACTGCTTGACATGCTGCTGAAGTTGCTGCTACATATTCTGCTTCTGCTGATGATAGTGTAACAATAGGCTGCTTCTTAGATGCCCATGCTATCACACCTGAACCGAGATGGAAAACATAACCTGATGTGCTCTTTCGATCATCCAAACTTCCTGCAAAATCACTATCTGTATATCCAATCAACTCTTTCTTTTCTGTACTTGCATACATTATGCCATAATCTCTGGTTCCTGCTATGTATCTCGGAATTCTTTTTCCAACACTCCAATGTGTGTCTTTTGGAGTCTCCATGAATCTGGAAATCAGACTCACTCCCTGCATAATATCTGGTCTTGTAGCTGTGAGATACATGAGGCTGCCAACCAATCTTTTGAATAGAGTTGGATTGACATCTACCCCTTCATCATCCTTACTTAACTTTGTACCTGTTGCAACTAGTGTAGGTACAGGTTTGGATTTATCCATCCTGAATCTTTTCAGCAAATCTGTTGCATACTTATTTTGACAAATAAAAATGCCTTTTTCAGATTGCTCAACTTCAATGCCAAGAAAATATTTCATGAGACCCAGATCTGTCATCTCAAATTCTTTCATCATGGCTACTTTAAATTCATCTATTTCAAGATCACCTGTAAAAATCATATCATCAACATATAAGCAAACTATCAAAATCTGTCCATGCTCATTTACCTTTGTGTATAAGGTAGGCTCAATGCTGCTTCTACAAAATCCATTCTTGATCATATAACTGTCGATTCTACTATACCATGCTCTAGGTGCTTGCTTCAGTCCATAGAGCGCTTTCTTCAATCTGTAAACTTTATCTTCTTTTCCTTCAACTTCATAACCTGGAGGCTGCTGCACATAAATTTCTTCTTCTAAAATTCCATTCAAGAAGGCTGATTTGACATCCATCTGATATACTTTCCACTTGTTCCGAGCTGTTGTCGCTAGAATTGCTCTTACAGTATCCAATCTGGCGACTGGAGAAAATGTTTCCCCAAAGTCTATTCCTGGTTGCTGCGAGAATCCTTTGGCTACAAGTCTTGCTTTAAATCTGTCAATCTCACCTTTCTCATTCACTTTGGTCTTGTATACCCACTTCACACCAATGAGATTTTTATCGTTTGGTAAATCAACCAAATCCCCTGTATCATTCTTTTCAATGGAATTCATCTCTTCATCCATGGCTTGCACCCAATTGTCATCTCCGATTGCTTATTCAAACGAAGAAGGTTGGAATGCCAACAATGCGAAATTTGAACTAACATCCAAATCATCATAAATATCTTTCAAACTTCTCATCTTTTTCTTACCAGTACTTGATTCATTACCTGATTCGCTGCTTGGAGAATTCTGATCTGTGGATCTGCTTGAAGATCCATGCTGCTCTGAAAATCTTGGAGTCCTTGCTGGTGTGACTCTGTTTGGTGTCTCCTCTTTTGGTTCTTGTTGTTCCTCTTCTTCTACAAGATCATCCTCCATCAATGGTGTTTGAGCATCGGTTAGTGTGTCTACAGTCCCATTCCATGACTCTTCTTCTTTGAACACAACATCTCTGCTAATGATTGTCTTCTTTGTGACAGGGTTATACAGTTTGTAAGCTTTTGAATGCTCACTATAACCAGTAAATATACATTTTTCACTTTGATCATCTAATTTGCCTCTTATTTGCTTAGGCACATGTGCATAGGCTACACATCCAAAAACTCTGAAATGAGATACACTGCAAGACATACCTGACCATGCTGCTTCTAGAACTCTGTTCATCACGCTCTTTGTAGGAGATCTGTTTATCACATAAACAACACATGCAACTGCTTCTGCCCAATACTCATTAGACAAGTGTCTTGCTTTCAACATGCTCCTTGTCATGTTCATGATTGTTCGATTCTTCCTCTCTGCTACACCATTCTGCTGTGTTGTGTATCTGGTCGTAAACTGTCTTCTTATTCCATGTTGTTTGCAGTACTCATGGAATGCCTTCGAATCGTATTCTCCACCACGATTCGATCTCAATACCTTGATCAGTTGATCACTTTGGTTCTCTACCAAAGCTTTGAACTCTTTGAACTTTGCAAAAGTTTCAGACTTCTGCTTCAAAAAGTAAACCCAAGTCTTCCTACTATAATCATCAATAAAGGTGAGGAAGTAACAACTTCCACCAATCGACTGTGTCCTCATAGGTCCACACAAGTTGGTATGCACCAATTCAAGTGGTTTCTTTGCTCTGTAAGAAACTCCTTTCGGAAAACTTTCACGGTGTTGCTTGCCTAAGATGCAACACTCACACGTGCTAGCAGGTTCTTTGATGGGAGGTAAACCTCTCACCATCTGTTTCTGCTGCAACAATCTTAAACCGGAAAAATGCAAGTGTCCAAACCGAAAGTGCCATAACCAGTATGCATCAGAACATGCAGTTGTAAAAGAACTAACCTGATCATTGTAGTTCATAATGAGAGGAAAGAGTCTGTTCCTCGTCATCTCCACCTTTGCAATCAACTGCTTGCTTGGGGATTTGTCGTAAATAACACATTGTTGCCCCTGAAAGATAACTTTGTATCCTTTCTGCATCAATTGCCCAACACTAATCAAATTGTGTTTGAGCCCAGGGACATAGTATACCTCTGATATGGTCTTTGGCTCCCCCTGCTTGGTCACAATGTTGACCACTCCTTTGCCATCTACAGCCACAGTCTTGTCAGTACCCAACTTGACTTCTGTCTGCACTGTGACATCCAAATTAGCAACCAAATCCTTGTTGCTTGTCATGTGGTTACTGCAACCACTGTCTAATAGCCAGACCTTATCAGATGGTGCATGCATGGTGTTGCATGCGAGAAACATAGAGTCAGTATTTTCTGTACTGACATTAGCTCTCTGATTGCCTTGATCTGCAATCTTCTTCCTACAATCACGAGCATAATGACCAAATCTACTGCAGTAATAACACTTTACCTTTGATTTGTCAGACCTTTGATTATTATGAAAGCTTCTGCTGCTGTTGCTTCCACGTTGATGCTCATGATCATCTCGGCCATCTCTGTGACCGCCATAGTTGTTGCCTCGTCCTCTGCCTCTCGATCGACTTCTGCCTCGACCTCTTGAAATATAGACTTGACTTTGGAAGGCTGTTTCCAAAGTGGAATCCTTATTTCTGTCTATCCTTGCCTCATGCGATAGAAGAGATCCCATCAACTCATCAATTGTGAGTTTTTCCAAGTCCTTTGCTTCTTCTATGGCTGCTACCACCACATCAAATTTGGTAGACAGGGATCGAAGAACCTTCTCGATCACTGTTTGATCTTTAATATCTTCGCCATAGATTTTTAACTGATTGACGACAGACATGACCCTATTCATGAAGGAATCAATGTCCTCTGTCTCCTTCATCTGCAGACTTTCAAAGTCTCTCCTGGTGTTCTGCAGTTTAACAATGTTAACTTTTGCCATACCTTGATAGCTGGTCGCCAAGGTGTCCCATGCCTCTTTTGCTGACGAGGTTATCATGATCTTCTGGAACACGGCTCGATCTACTCCCTGCTGGATTAGAAGCAATGCTTGTGCATTCTTTCGCTTATCTTTCTTCCACTGTTCCCTCTCTGCATTACTGAGGGCTCGTTCTTCTGCATCATCTTTAGGTTCTGCAAACCCATACTTGACATGATCCCAGACATCATGCGCTTTTAGCATGGTCTCCATCTTAATGGCCCACATATCGTAATCTTTCCCATTGAAAGATGGAATTTGTGGCTGAAAATTTGATGTGGCCATCTTGCCTCAAAAAAAATTTGTCTCTGACAAAAAACCCTAAATTTCTCTCTTTTATGAAAACTGTGCAAAACTCTTTCCTTTTAAAAAAAAAAAAAAAAATCTCTCAATAAAACCCAAACCCTAGGTTTTATATAAAAATTACTCCTTTATATTTTTTTTATAAAAGTTTATAAAAAAACTTTATAAAAAGGCCTTTGATTTTTTTGTTATATATAAAGAATCTTTATAAAAAGAACCTTTATATAAAAAATCTAAAACACATACTTGTGATGAAAACCCTCGTATGCAAACTATGTAACTCCTTTTTAATAAATAAAAAGGCTCATGCACATCCACGTATTTGTTTGTGGATTTCTCAAAAACGGAAATATGACACACACACTTCAAAAGGTAATATACGTATGTACTTTTCCAAAATAAATCTCACGTATCGGAAGTTAAAGAACGTGTTGACTTCTTCAACACGGCTTTTAAAAAACTGTGCTGCCGTTTGCTATGTAATTTTTATGAAACTGAGTTCCGCACCTCGACTCCGCACGCCTGATTTTGATAAGCTGCGGTTTAAACCTGAAATCCGAGAATTCCGTAAGTTTTTCGAATGTCCGCAGCTCCTTTTGGGAGAGGATGCGGTCGGGTCCGCAGTGATACTGCGAATCTGTGGGACCTCTTTGCGGGTAAAATTTTTGTGTAAAAATTTATGATATGCCTTTTGGCACCTTTCCACGGGCTCTGCTCGCCTGAATCTGATCCTTCTCGGCTCGATACCAATCTGTTGGTTGGCGAGAGGATTCAAATATTACGAATATTTCACACATGAACGATATTTCTTGCTCTTATTAATCAAAAAACTACGAATCATAAAACTCTCTTACTCTCTTGAAAACAATGAACCCGTGAAGGGTATTTAAGCTAATTAACATGCACACACTATCACATATAACTGAACTTAATCAGCTCGTTTAACTCACCCTTTAACTTGCTCTCCAAATCTAACTGTAACTCAACTCAACTAACTCCACTTAACTCTTCGTCTAACTTCTGCATGAGGAAGTAATTATACTGTACAGCAGCAGTGGATGGCGTCGGCAATTCGGCGTGACGGAGGAGCATGAGGAGTCGGCGTGGGCCTTCTTGTTGCTATCTTGGAAATGCTACACGAATCTTGTGGAGAACGTTTCAATTCTTGCAACGTTGCCTTCCTACTCGTGAACAGAAATAGAACCCGAGGCCGATGTGTTTTTTTTTTTTTCAAATCAGTGCCCTCTGTCATACGGTGAAGAACGTTGTTGCTTCTAAATCTGTATTACGTTGAATTGTTACCCAACCGTAGTGAATGGAGGGACGAATGGATCTGCTTCTGCTGAAGCTGCCGATGGAGACTTGCCCAGTGTCAAGAACGGTTTATGGTCTTGCAAGCTTTGCTAAAAGTGAATTCATTGTTCCTTACAGTTTCTGTTTTAAAGCAGGGTAACAATTCAGCTCGGTATTTATGGTTGTTTCTTGGTTGGCATCATTTGTATATTTTCATGCGCTTCCATCCTGTAGACTCTATTCCATGCAGTATTACAAATGGAAATTGGAAGTGCCATTGTTAGAATGGCTTCACTTCTGAATGCCTACTTGTGCACTCTTTATGATTTTTCAATCTATAATTGATTGGGGAAGCTGTGGAGATACATAATTTTGGTATCTCGTGAAGGATCTCGACGTTGTTTTTGATTGGTGCGGCTTCTTTGATACCTTCTGGCGCCTTGGAGACACTGGCAACTCCTGATGGCATTCAGGCGTGGAAGAAGCCACAGCCACGGCGTCGAGATGAATGGAATTATGCTACAGAACCCATTATGCGGAGGTGATCCTTGAAATGAATTCTAATAGATAGGCGAAATAACACTTAGATTATGTAATTCGAAGCTTGCAGATTATCACTATTTTGAGAAACTTACAGAAAAAGGCCACCGAGAGGTGTGAGGTAAGGCCAATGAGTATGTTGGCGTCAATATATACCTGTGGCATTTTAATAGAGGACATTTTAGAAAGGAAAGTGGCTGAGTTGACATGGATTATTGTTGGGGTCGTTGAAGTTTTCCGATTTCAAAGTTGCCAGAAGAATATTAAAGGATGTCTTGGGGATTCCATGCTCTTTATTGAATGTTTGAAAAATGGTTGTTGAATTTTGCTGCACATGCGCTGGGGTTGCTGGAATATTGAAAAATATTGGAAGAGGTAATGTGAATGGCGCTGCAGAACTGCTTGGAATCAAGATTGCAGAGATTTTGTGTGGCCATTGTGTTGAAGACTGCTTGGGTGTTGGAGCTGCTCGATATATAGAGAATTTTATGCTATTTTCGAAATGTATTTTTTTTAAATTCTCTGATGATGTTGCAATGTATTGATTAAGCTATGTGTATTGAAAAATTTCCCATTTAGGTGGTGTTAGTATGACGACTATTGTCACAATTCGAGTGTGTGTTGGAGCTAGTGCAGCGACATCAATTGGAGCTACATCAAAGATTGGAGGATGATTGTGATCGTGTTGCAGATTGTTAGCAAGCATGAGGAGGCATGCTTGAGAGCAGTGACTAGCCTTGATACTGTGAGTAGGGGAAGTGGCATTATGTTGTGATGCCAGGAGAATTGGATACTGAAATGCGATGGAGGATTGGACCATGAAGTCCTGGATTATTATTTTTTTGAAGGGAAAATTATGTTCTCTTCGTATGGCTGTGTGCCTATGTCTGGATCATCAGTGTTTGAATGCACTGCATTGAGTCCAGGTGAAAAGTCGTCAATCCGTTTCTTTATTAGTAGACCCCTCACAAGTATCGTTGGTGAAAAATGGCTGCTGGTATTTTTGGAAAATAATCATCTATGGGCAGAGATAGAGAAATTAAATTTGAAGAGTTTATGTTGTATTTTCTTGGAATCATGTTTATATATTATTGAGCCTTATTGAGCATAGCTAACCCAATGTAGGCAAAGTTATTTTGTTAGACTTTGCAACTCTAACAAATGACAGGTTAAGCATGGAGTTCCAAGAAGTTATTTGAACAGATAAGGAAGCCCAGGATGTAGGAGAAGATGAGGTAATGAAGCAACAACAACATTTATGGTGGACAACAAAGTAGATGTTTGTTTGAGTTAGTGTGGTTTGTGGAATAGACTCCCTAGCATGTTATAAGCAAGTCCAGTAGTTGTAATGGTCATTGTATGTACCCAGAAACTCCAAATGTTGAAGTATGGAATGTAAGCCTTGTAAAGGCATTTGAAAGTTCGTGGTGATCTTAAAACCACTTTGTAATGGTTTATGGTCAGCCTGAAACCATCTTTTGTCACTGTAAAGTGATGGTTTGTGGTGAGCCAGAAACCACATACAGAGCCTTAGTGGCTACAGGATTTGCCCGGTGGTGGCACATTTAAGTTCTGAATTTGCCCGGTGGTGGCATATTGAAGTTGGCGGATTTGCCCGGTGGTGGCAGATCGGACTTGCCCGGTAGTGGCATATTGAAGTTGGCGGATTTGCCCGGTGGTGGCAGATCGGACTTGCCCGGTGGTGGCATATTGAAGTTGGCGGATTTGCCCGGTGGTGGCAGATCGGACTTGCCCGGTGGTGGCATATTGCCTGAGTGGCTAACGTGTACACGGGAGCTTTGTGCTCGTAGGAGCAGGTGGACTGCAGTAACACCTGGCTCACGGTCTCAGATATTGGTGTGTCTGAGCACAAGAGGGTCGGCGCACTTTTCTATCTGACAGTTGCGTCGAAAGGCGCAATCAGCACAACTGTTTGCGATTGTTATTTGGACATGAATATTTGGCTTAGAAAGGCACTGATCTCTCTTTGTCTTTGGAGGTTCTGCACATGCAATTCGCCTGATGGTGGTGGATTTGTAGGTACATATATGCAGTGATAATGGTCGACAGAATCATGTATGCGAAGGACATCCTACAGGACTAGCGGTTGCAGCGGTTGGTACCCATGCATTCCGGTGGATGGTTGCTCTTTTATATGGACATCGACATATTCTTTGTTATGTTTGACCACAACCAGACTTTGTGAATCACTATCATGACAAGTAGTCATTAAGGGGGGGAGTTAGAAATAATTAATTCCTACTTGTCTATGGTTGTAATTCTCCATTTCAGGAGTTTGTTCCTACATAATAGGAATTAGCTAGAATATAGTTTCTCCTAGTTTAGCGTGTGGTTGAGAGAATCTCTCAACCACACTACTGTACGTCTAAGATAGAATTCCTATCTTGAGACTATTGCTTGTATAAATATGTGTGTAATTTCCTTCATAATATAGAATTTGATTAGAGTTTGTTGTGTCTTTATTTTTATCTCTATCATTCCAACTCATTATTGTGCAGTTCAGATTATTAAGGATAAAAATGGCTTAGTTTATCATTTTTGTTATCTTTGAATATTGAATTGGTGATTGTTATTTATTTATTTATAGTACTTATTTTTGGTATCTCACATTTGATTTTTCATTAGGAATATTACATTATCTTTCTCATATTGCTTGATTAATTTAACAAAGGCATGTACGCCCATGGGGTTAGCTCAGCGCGATCTGAGTTGTGAAGTATTATGTAAACAATGAGATTCAAAATTCAAATCCACATGGGTCAAACCATCATACCAACAAAAATTAAAAAAACATGCACAATAACACCATTTTTGGCTCCTTAAGATAATCTGCTTAGTTAGAAGAGATACAAAGTATGAGGTGAGAAGAGATACAATGTTGTAGCTAATATTAAATACAAATTATTCACTACATGGTCCAAAAACTAAGCTTATAAAGCATAGAGTGTACCCCAATTAAACTAGTACACAATTTACAAAGGTAAGCCATAAATTTTATATATCCATAAATTTTGTTAAATAATTTACCACTAGCAACCATAGCAAGACTAAAATTGTGAACTACATTAGAAAATTTTATTAACAAAATCACCAATGGTGATAACTCTTAGAATAAACTTATTGGACTACTTTAGTATGTGATCTCACCATTGGT
This sequence comes from Pinus albicaulis, assembly GCA_034641835.2. Taxonomy (NCBI): domain Eukaryota; kingdom Viridiplantae; phylum Streptophyta; class Pinopsida; order Pinales; family Pinaceae; genus Pinus; species Pinus albicaulis. The sequence continues at coordinate 55,592 of JAXQQM020066516.1, forward strand.
AGCTAGATTCAACTCAATTCTAACATAAAACTATGTGAAATTTCAATGCATTAAAAACCTTGTTTTTTTTGTTGATTATGTAATGATCTCGTCGCAAGTTTAAAATATGTGTGTGTGTGTGTGAACCTAATCCTTAATAGTTTCTAGATACTCATCGTTCATCCAAACTCATTAATTGTAGAAAATCAAGAAATTAGATTAATATTGGACGGCTAAAGAAATGCTAAAAGAAAAAAAAATCAAATTTATCATATGGAAATCAAAACTAGGACCAAAAAAGTCTAGATGGATATCCAGCTTAAGCACCTTTTCTTCTCATGGTGATTTTTTAGAATTTGGGTTATTTACATTATAATATAAACAATAAAGATCCAACAATTAATCTTATGAATCCACATCACATATTGGATTAGGTATTTGAACATGTTAAAAGGAACAAAATAGAATATACCATACGACAATCACAAGTACAACCACAACCACTTCCTAAGTTTACATACATATCAAACTAAAATTATTTGTTTTTCATAGTGATTTCATAAAATTTGGATTACCTGCAATGCAATATAACTAATAGACATACAACAACTAGTTTTATGATCATATATAGGGTTAATTATTTTCCCAATGCTTAAGATGAAAAGGCATAGAATGTGTATCTACCTTGCCAAGAACAATGGGAATAATTGACACCATCTTAGATTTAATTTAACTACAAACCAATAAAACACTACCTTAACCTTATAAAGAGTGAGAAAAAAACCAAAACCAATTTTGAAAAAAAAAATGATAAAAAAAAAAATGAGAAAAAAATCCACTTACATTCACCATATCATTTATTCATTGGGGAAGAATGTGTACCTTCATGTGGGAGGCAAAAGAAACATTGACACAATCTTCAAACGAGAATAGCTAAATAAAAAAAGACTCAATGTATTTTTTTCTTCTCAAGCCCATCTCATCTCCTTCATAATTTAATTGCAAACAATAACAAAACTACCTCCAAATACCACCTTAATATAAGAAAGATAAAAACATCAATTCAAGAAGATAAATATTTATAAAGAGATAAAACCTAAATTAATATTTAAAAAAAAAACAAAAAAACAAAAAAACATACATATTCCTCCACCATAAGATTCATTCTAACAACCTAATCCTCCATTCTAATTATTACACTTATCCAAATCCAATATAATTATACTCTAAAAAACAAATATCTAAAAATAAATAAAAAACCCAATCATACCTCCAAAAAGATAAATACCAAAAGCATACCTAATACTCGGCCACGAGGACAATTCCTAGTGACTTTCTCCATTCGAAGATTGCCTTTTATGGGATTCAAATAAAATCATATTCTATGTATACGTATATCTACAATATTATATATACGCTCTATCTTCTTCTTAGGAATAACACGAAGAAAAAAATACTTCAACATAAATGAATAAAGTGAATCTAAAATTATTTATGACTTCACATGCAAACTATGAGAATTTAGATTATAATATTGAATTAAAAGAATGTCAATTGAGTTTAATTTAGGTGATTGAAAGAAATATTAAATAATGGGAAAAAAAATTGATTATCAACCCTATCCAAAATCAATTTTTATATAATTGTTCGACCGGGAGCATAAATAATTAAGGTAAAACTAGTTAAACCCCAACTAACATTGATTTTATTAAGCAACCCAAAGAAATTGGCAAAAAATTAAGATAAAGAGGAATTGAAAAGCACTCGAAGATGGAAAAGAAAAGAAATTAAGATCAAAGAGATTAAAAATAAATTAAGATGTAAATTTACACAAAATTTAAAAAAAAATTAAAATGTATTTATATAGTTTTATAATATTTATATATTTATTTAATTTTATAATATTAAATTCTTTTGATTTATAAAATTTATATATAGATATTATATATTTTATTTATATTATATTATAGAATAAATTTTGAATTTTCATTATTATGAAAATTTTATTAAAATTAGTTTTTAAAATTCGTGACTATTAAATTTAGTAATCATTTAATTTATATAACTACTTTAATTTAATTATAAATTAAAGATAATATGAAAATTTAACATAAACTTTGTTAACACTATTTCTTGTTAGACTTATATATAATACAAATAGATTAATAATTATATGTACTGTGCATGTTATAGATGGCAAATTATTTTTACTTCTTAACTTTGTTTGTTTTTCATTACTAAGATTTTATTATCTTAAAATATTAATTATGAGTAATATGAGCAATTTCATGAAAATACCATATATCCAAAAATACATTTTATGATTTCCATTACATAGGTGGTGTACCTACCTAACCAAAAATATAGTAAGCGCTTTTGAGAACTGAAAATATCATAAATGTGAAGCCCAAAGCTGTCTTGATCTTAGATAACTGGTAGCTTTTACAATGTCTATAAGAGAGAGAACTGAATATATCATAAATGTGAAGCCCAAAGCTATCTTGATCTTAGAGAATTGGTTCTGAAAATTACAGATAATCACATATCACAATGGTTTTAATTTAATTTTGACAAAAGTCCTCAATATACCTACCAAAACAATAAACAAACTTTCTTTAAGAAGCCAATTGAAGAGGAAAATGAGAAGTAAATATTATTAAATGCACAAATAAATAAACTTTCTATTAAGACTCCAATTGAAGAGGAAAATGGGAAGTAAATTTTAGTGAATAAAAAAATTGGAGTTTAAGCAAGGCATCCTTAGTTGCTCCAAAAATTGGAGCATAGGCAAGACATCATTCATTGCCTTCTCAATTCTTCTTTGCAAAACAAATCAACCACAAAACCCTCTCCATTATAGTGAAAAACTCTGATGGGATGTTTACTTTTCATTTTAAGTTATATAAATTTTGAAAAAAAAAAGGCCTCTAAATTGAAAAGAATAAAAGAAAAATAAAAAATACCAGTGAAAATGAATACCATCTGATGTTGCTTTCCCAATCACCAAATTCCAAGTAGAGAGTTGCCTTAAAATATTGCAAAAACACTTTCTAAGATGTAATAAAGATAATAAATTATATTATTATACAAGTTATATTAAAAAAACATACGAACAATAATCTATATAACGATCATTTTTAATAGTAACATAATTAAAAAAATATTTCAATTATAAAAGATTATCTCTTTTTAAATCAACAAATCAATATAAATAACATATATACCTAATTCTAATATCTAACAATTCAATATAAATAACATAAATACTTAATGCTAGTGTTTTTCAATTTTAACACTATGCACCAATACAACCTAGCAAAAAAAACCTTTTTAAATAATAATAAAAAAATACAAAAACATACTTGATATAAATAATGGTCCCTAAAACATACCTATATCAAAATAAATAAAACTAAAACTAAAATACTTTATATAATAGCCAAGTGGGTGGGAAGCTGGACATTGTAGCAGCGTTTTGACCTCGATCTCGATCTCGATCTCTTTTATGGTTGTCTCCGTAAACAAAATGTTGAGAATTCATTCAACAGCAACTGTTAAGTGGAAAAGCGGGCACCCACCCTCACCTTCCTTCGCTTCTTCAGCCGCTAAATATACTATACAATAAGGACGTAAATGATACAGTACAAGTGATTAGTTCTCCCGTGTTGAATATACTCTAAAAGCGTTTAAAGAGATTCTAGAATCTAATACAATTTTTATATAGATGGGTAGCTAAAGTTGTATGTGTATTTTATGAAATATTATTTACTTTACTGTTAATTATAATAATTATTAATTAATTTCAATTTCATATTTATTAAATAATTGTATATTTAATGTAAAATTTAAATATTATTAATAATATATATATTTTCCCAGGATCTTTGTGTTTCCATTGCAATTTAATGGGATGGGACGGAGGGTTTCAAAGCTCTGTCGCCATCTGGCTGTCTGGTACGAGGAGTTAAATGGACAACTGCACAACGGCTGGCTCCATTTATCCTCCCCTCCTTCCAACGCTATGAACACTGCATACTTCTGCCCTCGCTCGAATTCCACTATCACAAACCTTCACTCTGCATGCTTCGGCAGGTTTTTCACCATGGAAGCAGTTAAGATAATTGATCGGCAGGGTATGGAAAGGACGAACTGGGCGCAGGTTGACGTATGGCGTGATGTGGGTGGGTATCGCTCGCAACAGGTTATTTATCACCGGCTCATGGCTCATCTTCAGAATTGTTCAGGAGTCTTTTATAGCTGTGTGTACAGGTGGGAGAGAGTCGACCAGTGTTTGGGGCGTTTTATGAGGAGGGACGCTCTTTCTCCTGGGACTGTCAAGCAGCTGTTGCGTCCCCTTTCGGATTCCCATTCGAGCCACCCTTTGCTGGCTTTCATTGTGGTCTTGGGCGCTTTTTGGAACCCGCTCATTCTCAGCATGCCGAGGTTAAGACACCGTTTAAGGAGCAGAAGGGGAAGCTCGCGGAGCCATCCTTCCCATGCTCTCTCCAGCCCTTCTCCGGACTCTTCCTCCTTTAGGGAAGGCTCAAGCCACTACCCCAGAACTCGTTCTGGCCGGGGGCGCTCGCATGATTATCGCCTTTTTTGGGGTCCTCATTTGCACCCTCCGCCTGCCTCCTCTGCTCCAACTACTGGCACGGGTCAGTTCACTTTCAACAGTAGACTCAATCGCCCTCGGATAACAGCCATTCTCTCAGTGGTTTTCCTTGAAGATAGCGTTCTAGGGGAGGTAAGCTCTCATCCGGCAACTTCTGCGGCGAATGCTACAGCTCCTGACACCCAATTCTCAGCTCTCAATCTGGGTGGTGGCAATTTCCCAGCACAGCCTCCGTCTCGCCCTGCAGAACCGGTTCTGGATGAAGATATGCTCTGTGCTGAACATGCTGCACCAACTCCTCATGACGAGCCTGCTTCTAACATGCGCGCCACTGGCTGGTGCAGGATTGAGGAGGAGCCTCCGGAAGACTAATGGGTTCGTTGCTTGGTCTTTTTTCTGTCTCTGTCACCCAAACTTCTAGGTTTTTTTATGTTATGGAAGCTTTGATGTTTTCTGGCCCTTGTTTGTATCTTCTGGGTCACAGTATCTCTTGGAAAAATATGGTTCTGCACCCCTGCGTGGGTCTCGACAGTCTACAACACTGTTTTTTCCTGAATTTTCTGCCTCCAAGGCAGTAGTTACTGACTTCGGTCTCGATGTAATTTTACCCACTTGTTAATAGATCAAATTTACTTAGAAAAAAAAAATAATTTAAATATTATTAATAATATATATATTTTGATTTTTATTTAAATTTATATATTTAATTAAAAATATAATTAAAAATAATACATTTATTTTAAAATTATATAAATATATAATTATTTTATTTTATGTTTAAAATATGTGAAAAATAAATCAACGTGCAAATCTCCAAAAAGAAAGAACGAAGGCCATTTCTGTTCATGATATTTTTATATCCTCTGTCTTGCATGAGCCTCCCACTTGTCAATTAGGTCAGCGCAATCTTCAGTAGCACGGCCACAGGCATAAATTGGGGAAGAATTTATTCTTTCCATCTACGCTCCGTATCGCAAAGCAGGAAAAGTGAATAATTTATTCATTAGATGTAATCGTAGCGGGAATCGTAGGAGAAGCCGATGACATGGGCCCTTACAACAACCGTCGTCGGGGCTGGCATCTTATTATTAGGTGAGGAAAATTAAATTATATTAGATTTTTTATAAAATATAAGTATGGGTAATAAATTGTATACAGTTTGAGTAGGTTTAATAGTTAAGAATGTGTTTCTTCTTAAAGAGTTATAGGTTCAAAACTGTTGGTTTAATGGTTAAGAGTATGTGTTTTTATTTTAAGTTTTAAATAGATTCAAAATTGTGAGTTTAATGGTTAAGAGTATGTGTCTCTTACTAAGAGGTCATAGGTTCAGAGAGGTAGAGTTTGTATGCTTGCAAGTCAAAAAAGCATAAATTTAAATAATAACAAAAAATAAGAGTATATATATTTATAGAAAATTTATTTAAATGTCTTTTGGATTAATCACATCATTATGATTAATAAATAGTGAAGATGCATCATTATCGGAAATAGCCTTTGAGAACTAATTGTTAAGAACTAGTTGTTAAGACTAGATGTTAAGAACTAGCCTTTAAAAAATTAAGTAACTAATTAATTAAGAATTAAAATTAAATAATTAAATAAAATTTATTAAAAATTAATTTATAAATTATTATATAATTAAAATAAATATAATAAATAATTGAAAGAAATAAAATTTTTAATTTAATAAATAAATAAAATAAAATAAATTAATTAAAAAATATAAATTTAAATTAAAAAAATAAAATATATAAACTTTCATAAAATTTAGTATCATTATAAATTTAATGACTACGATCATATACAATATCATAATAAAAAAATATTTATTATAAAATTTAATTTTAAATATTTATTATTAAGAATTATAATGAAATATTGAATAGTTTATTTTTATATTTATAAATATCTTTGATTACAATTATTGTCAAAAATAAAATTGAAAATTAAAATAATATGGAAGATTTCTTAATTATATTTATAATTACCTTGTATTCATAATTATAGATTATAAATTATTTAAATCTAAATTTTTATATATTAAAAATTAATTATAATTAAAATTTAAAAATTAATATTTAAATAAAAAATTATTACATTTTTCTAATTAAATTATTATTAAAAAGTTATATATATAATATTAAAATAAAATATTTAAAACTTTAAAACTTTTCTACCATATATTTATATAAAATTAATAAATAAAAAATATATAAAACATACTAAATTATAATATATTTTTTTAATGAATGAATGAATGAATGGAATTTATTTTATTAGACTACAAATCATTTATGGAAAAAGTAACCAATTGAAAATCTCTTGAAGGAGGAAAGCGCCAATAATTTGAAATTCTAAGGTTATTTCTAAAGATGGAACTTGAAATTCTAAGGCTATCTCTAAAAATGGACCAAGTCAACGTGAAGGCAAAACACTTTCCAAGATGCGATATAGATAGTAGATTCACGGAATCAGACTACATACTTCAAAGTTCAAACATTAATCACACGACCTGCATGTTACTAGCCAAGGATTCAACTACTGAGATAATCAACATTTAATTAGATTTTTCTTAGAACATTTCTCAGACGTACATAATCTTGCCTTACCTGGGATTAGTCCTGCACCGTAAAACCAAATTCCCTATGACCACATCCCCTGAAGATTCAAATTCCTAGATGAATACAGATTTTAGAAACACTTGTCACAATGATAAAGAGAGCAATACCGCTTTATGTACCTACCGACAGTACCTGCCCAAATAACACATTGAACTTACTCTTTATCTTACCTTTAGAACAGAAAAACAGCTTCTTGGGAAGCTAAATAAAGATCAAAGTAGCGTTTTGGGATATTAAAGACATTTTAGCGGCTTCTCATTTGCTGTTCAAGCTGATCATTCAAGAGAATATATGGTTATCTGGACAAAACAGACATTTAAGAGAGTCTATTCATTATAATTTATCCTTACAGGAAAGTTGAAAAGATTCCTGTAAAAGAAAGGCGAAATTCTTCGATAGTTGTATTAATTCACTTTTCCAAAGTGTCATTTAGTATATACAAACTCTATTAAGTAAATCACTAGTAAGTTCATGTTAATAGCTGGTCCTCTGACAAATTTACTCTTAGAAAAATTAAACTAAGAAATTTTTTTCAAGTAGGCCACAAGTTACTTCAAGAAAAAGAAAAAATGTGTTCCTCTCAGTGAAGCAACACAAACCCACCTAACCCACACTGGAAATCATTTGACAAAAGGTATTATTTCAGATTAATTTTCAGTAACAGCCCCAGGCAAAATGATTGAGATACAACAGTTACTTGAAACAGTTGCAAGAGATTAATGACAATTTGCAAAAGTTGATATTTCAGACTAATTAATGTGAAAGAGCTTGTTCAACTCAATAGATTCCTTGCTAGTTCAGCTGAATAGATTTAGATTCCTTTTCCAAATAATTAATTAAGGTAAAACTAGCTCATAATCAAATTAACACTAGATTTTATCAAACATTCAACACTAAGAGAGATCGAAAAGATATATATATATATATATATATATATATATATAATTTAAAGTGTAAATTAAGTGCAATTTAAAAAAAAAAAATGCAGAGTTATTTATTTATTTAGTTTTATAATATGTATTTATTTATTTATTCATTTTTATATATTATATATCTTATTCATATTGAATTATATAATAAAGTTTTAAATTCAATTCAGCATTATCAACATTTTTACTTAAATTTTTTAAAAATTAATGACTATTAAATTTATTAATTATTTAATTTATACAACTACTCTAATTTTTATTATAAATTAATTTTATTTTAATTTAACTATAAATTAAAGATGATATAAAATTTTAACATAAACCTTGTTTACATTATTTTTTCTAAAATATATATATATATATAACCAATTATTTAATTTATATAAATACTCCAATTATATTATAAATTAATTTTCTTCTAATTCAACTATAAATAAAAAATAATATAAAATTTTAACATAAACCGTGCTCACGTTTTTTTTTCCAGTAAGACTTATATATAATACAATCAAAGTCATAATTATATAATGTACATGTTAAAAATGGAAAATTAATTTTGCTTCCAAACTTTGTGTGTTTTTCTATTATCAAGATTTTATTGTCTTGAAATCTTGATTATGAGAAATTTGATGAAACCCACATATATCCAAAAACGAATTATATGATTTCTATTACATAGATGGCGTACCTAGAGTGAATGTTTATGAGAATTGAAAATATCATAAATATTGACTAATATACACATACATACAATAAAGACGTTTTTAAACAATTGGTTGCCTCTTCAATTTCTAAAAATCACACATAATCACATATCACAATGGGTTTTAATTTTATTTTGAAAAAAATCTTCAATATAACAAAAATAAAAAATAAAAACAAACAAACTTTATAATAAATAGCCAATTGAAGAGGAAAATGGGAAGTAAATCTTACTAAAAAGCAAAAATTAGAGCATTGGCAAGGTATCCTTAGTTGGCATAAAAATTGGGCATAGGAAAGATATCCTTAGTTGCCCAAAAATTAGAGCATGCATCACAAATTAACTACAAAAACCCTCTCAATTACAGTGGAAAACTTTGATTGGATGTTTATTTTTCCTTTTAAAATTTTATAAATTTGAACTTAAATAAAATTTTTAATAATTTATAAATTGAAAATAGTCAAACAAACATAAAAGATAGAATGAAAATGAACACATTTGATTCTACTTCCCTAATGATCATTCTAAAATGGAGAAGAGATTGCATTAAAATATTAGATAAAACAAGTTCCAAAATACAATATTATAATAAATTATATTCTTATATAAATCATCTTTAAAAAACAAACTCCTAATAGAAGATGGAACGAAAAAACTATAAAAACATAAAATTAAAAAACAACATAGTTAAAAAATCTTTCAATCATAAAAGATTTTTCTTTCCTAAATTAAAAATTCTATATAAAGAAAAAGACAAAAAAAAGACAAAAAAAGAAAAGAAAGAAAGATAGGAATCCTATATAGGAATTCTATATAGGAATCCTTTTAGTTAAAAAAATGAAAAGAAAGATAACGCATGACAAAACCAATACAAAATTACATGCTTACTTGTTACATACTTGTATATAATAACTGATTGTTTGTTACATACTAGTATATAATAACCCAGGGCTAGATGGTGTATGGATGACTGGAGATGATGTTTCCAAGTTAATAACCCAGGACAGAGTATATAATAACTGATCGTTGTCAGTGTAAACAAGTTAATGAGAATTCCACCACATCTATAAGTGGAAAAGCGGACACCCACCCTCACCTTCCGGTGTTAAATACACAAGTCTAGTGATGCAATTAGGACGTAAATGATATAGTAGGATGATTAAATTCTCTCAATGCACACCTACTACATTTTTATTAATCATATTATTTAACCTATTGTTAACTATATTTTTGTGGCCAATAATTATTAATTAATTTTATTTTAATATTTATTATTAAATAATTCTATTTTTAAAATAAAATATTAATATTATTAATAATGTTTATTTATTTTAATAAATATAATTATTTTTTAAATTATTCAAAAATATAATTATTAATAATATATTTATTTTAAAATTATATAAATATATAATTACTTAATTATATATTTGTTGTAAAAAATAAATTAAAAGGTAAAGCAAAGAAACTGTAACATACATCAATATAATACCCGGATGCGGGTGAATGCTGTTGATAAGGGAAATCGAGTCGGCGCGTGCCAAACCCATATGGACGCCGGCCACCCGCATTCAATTCACCATGGTTGTATTTACTCCAAGGCACACCACCCTACTTGGCATTCAAGCCGGTGGGGAAGCCGAGGTCTCTCCCATTACTCTCTGCTGTCCTCCATCTGCAGGAGCATAACCGCCTTCTCGATGCTTCGATGCTACATTCTGCCTTACTTCTGGGCTGTCACAATGTATAACTCCATTGCGCCTCTCAGCTCTGGCTGTCCTCAGGAAGCCACGATCGCCAGCACTCGAACTGCCTTGGGTCGAAGATGTAGCATCCATTGCTGTGTAGAATTCACACCTGGCTCTCATTTCTCTCAGAGTACTTTATGCCTTCTTGCAGGTCCGCCTCTGAACTTCTCGCCTGGCCTGTCTCTGCAACATTCACTGCGCTTCTCTCCGCCCCTGTTGCATCCTCCTCGTTTGATCATGCCTCGGCTCAGGCACCGGCTCAGATGCCGCAGAGGCAGCACCCGAGCCAGGCCTGCCTCCAGGCGCCGGTCTCCCTCCAATTCGAGCTATCCAGTCTCTGTCTCTCCTCAGCGTGCTTCCCCTCGAGCCTCGAACAGGCACCGAACCTTGCCGCTCCATCGCCCTCCCTCTCCTCCGCCCGGTGTCCCTCTTCCTCCTCCACCCACCGAACCTCGCACTGCTGAATCTGCCCACCTTGCTAATCCAGCCACGGCTTTGTTTCAGTTCCCCTGCCTCACCTCTCAACCCATGGTGGTCGCCACAATCACAGTGAAGTTCAAGGAGCTCCCTCAGTTCGGTTCTTCTTCAATTTCTCCGGGTCCTCAGCTCCGCCCTCCTGAGTCTGACCGCGCTCTCCGCTCAACTGTGCAGAAAGGCTCACGCGATGCAGAGGGAGACAAGCATGGCGGCAGCAGCACTGGTCGCCCAAGCATGCACATGGCGCAGAACGACGGAGCTGCAACAGCGAATCACGCCCAGGATGATGAGGATTATGAATTTGGATGCCGTATCGAAGAAGAACCCCCCTCCGACGATTATGGTATTTAGAATTCTCAGTTTTTTTGTTTCTTTCAAGCCAGAGTTTTGGTCCAGATGGAATCTTCAGAATTTCTGGCCTGTGGGCCTATATACTCACTGTTATCGTCCTAGGTCTCAGTTTACTGAGGGTCCAAAATGTTACACTTTTAATGTCTTTTGTGTAATGCTGGTTTCCTCCTGTGAGGCAGCAATCAAACTCTTATCACGATGGTTTTCCCCTGTGGGCAGCGCCTATTTTGTTATTTTGCTGAAACTCGTCCGGCCTGAGAAGGCTCACCTCTGTATGTACCATATCTTCTTACAGTAATAGAACTTAGTCTTATTTAGAAAAAAAAAA